>CM014100.1:24896155-25210446 GCA_004119915.2 Collichthys lucidus
GAACATGACCGTCTTAACCAACTTCTTGGCAATGCTTAACATTGTTGTTTCACTCTGAACCACGAATGATGGGGCTGGATGAAAGGTCAGGGGGTATATTCTGTACCAAATTTTATGCCAATCTATCCAAAACATGTTGGGATAGAGAAGGATTCATCCTTTGGGGAGCAGGAACGTGTGCATAGGCACAATTGAGAAAGTGGAGCAAATGCATCCTCATTATTCAATGAGGGGAAGCAAAGTCATGGTGTTCCTGCCTCACGTCTTGTGTGTTGCAAAGAGCATTTTATCATTTTACCAACGGAAAACAAAAGCAAATAAAAAACCATCACCATTCATACCTATACAACAATTCTATTTATTATTAAAGTGTTTAGAAAGCACACATCTCCATAGATCTATTTTGTTGTCAAAATGCACCAGATTGATGCATTTCAATACAATTCTTTCTCACAAACACTGTTTATTCTATTATCTGGACTGTAGTAGAGTAAATGCACTGCAGGTATGGCTGTTTCTGACTCGTTCTGAGAGGTTATATGGTGAAAATTGTTTGTTATTTTAAAACACATTTTTTTCCAGGGAGAATTCCCCCAGACCCCTCAACAATTATGTATCTTTTCAAGCTTGCTTCCCCTTCCATAAATTTCTGTGCTAAATTTAAACATAATCAAACCAAGATTGTTTAGATATTTCCATCTAGTCCCAAGTAGTGGAACACTACCATTCCTACAGCTATAATGCTATCATGGTAGAAAAGCAGGTTGGCTGGTTGTCGGTAAGCTGCCCCATACTGGGTCTCCAGTATAGGCAGGCTACACCCTCAGCTGGAAACTCCCCCAGCTGTGAAGGTGAACATATTTATTAGCTGAGAAAGATCATGTCAGTGCATCAGTGTGTGCACGTATCTGTGTGTTTACGTCTGATTGTATCAGGAGCAGTCTTGTAAAGGTTAGAGACGCTAAAAGCGAGGAGGAAGAGTGGCAGGAAACATTTAACCAGCGCTGATAAACCGCACAGTGCTGTCGCTGTCACTGCACGTCACTCAGCATTGCCTCACTCAGACCGACACGCACACGTATGAAGCCCCCCAGGGTCTATAAATTCAGATATCTTGACACATTAGTAAGCACTCAAACAAACAAGCACAACGCACACACACACACACACACACACACACACACACACACACACACACACACACACACACACACACACACACACACACACACACACACACACAAATGCTTTTAAAGCCCATCTCCTCTCCCAGTGTTCAGGAGCCTTTCATTGTTTATTTAAGTCTGGGATTCTTCTATCTGTATCTCCGCTCTGTCAGGGCAATATGACAGCCAGACATCACTGATAACAAGCCGTATCAGCACCAAAAACAACAAATCACTCTAATGGACCCTGCTCTGAGTACGTATGTGTGTGTGTGGTGTGTGTGTGTGTGTGTGTGTGTGTGTGTGTGTGTGTGTGTGTGTGTGTGTGTGTGTGTGTGCGTTGTGCTTGTTTGTGTGTGGGCTGCAAGATCTGCAACATCTCTCTCTACCTTTAAAAAACGTGTAAAAGCCTTTCTCTTTCGAGAAACCTTCCTTGCCTAAAACTAAACAACTACTCTGTGCTCCTTTACAGCTTTTCAGCTTATGTCCTCCTCTGTAAGTCGCTTTGGATAAAAGCGTCTCCTAAATGCAATGTAATGTAATGTAATGTAATGTGTGTGTGTGTGTGTACTCACACTTTGTCTCTTATTGTATTTTTTTCTATGGTTGATGTGTGCGTCTGTATTCAACCGTGCCTTCTACAAATCATATTTGTATGTTATTGAATTGTTAGGTTGAGGGGACAATGGAAGTCCGTCCTGTCGGGATTAAGCTCACAGACACTGTTTCTTTGAATGAATGCAACGCTACATTTATGTAACAGCCTGGACACACAGGGAAGTGGTTGGAGAGATAGTGGGTGGACAAATCCAGGATTGTGATGCTGGATGCATCTGTGCCTCAGTTCTGAACCTTCTGTTGGTACACTTCTATGTAGTACACTGTGTACACCTCCTTCAGCAGGGTAGCTCAATTTGAATACAGGTGTTGTACACTTACCGGACGATTAAAACATTTAAGTACTTTTTCCTTCTTCTTTGCTAAAGCAGCACTGGCATTAGCAGCAACATTTTACTGCCAAAATATAAATTTAAACATATATACAACATACATTTGTATATTGTGGTATAGAAATGTAAATTTGCAGCTTCCTCTGCCACCATTTTTTACAATGCACTGCCACTCCCCTTCTGTTATGTATCCAAAATGGTGACCACTGAGGGGCAAGATGTGTCCAGTGTTCCACATTCAACTTTTTTCACTGTTGAATGAGCGCACTATTCAGATACTCACAATGCACTGTGTTTTTCCTATAACTGACAGTGGGAATTAACTTATGTACTAAAAGGAGCAAATGGAAGTATGGAAGTATGGAAGCATGTGAATTGAGGCATAACAACAGTCTCTGGTTAGGTTTAGGCAACAAAAGTGCTTGGCAGGAACATCAGCAACATTTCTTCATTATTTTCATAGTCACATTAAATTTTCCTCAAAATTTGTTTGCCCTTGAAAATGTGTTATATATATAAACATAATATCTAGACGATAGTCTTACACTGAGTTTCTTAATGCAGTGATAGGAGCATATTTTCAGTATAAATCCCAATAATATGTCATAAAAAGATGCCTTAAGCCTTTTATTAAATATAAAAAAGAAATAATATAACGGCTGAGATTAATGAGCTCAAATTTCATAGCCATAATATTAAACTTTTGTTTTCCTTTTCACTGTCATGCAGTAAATGAAATTCTATCCAGCTTATAACTGCATTATCTGTGTCTGTTAATTAACAGTGTAATATTATCAAAGACTTTCATAGCCCCTTTTAATATCAGCATCTCGACAATTACCAACACAAGCTCTAACGAAAAGGTGTTATAAATATTAAAGAATGGAAAAGAAAACTTATTTACCTACTGTTTGAGCACTGATGAATGTGTAAGTCAAATGTCAGCCTAAGGAATAAGCTACTAAATGAAAATATACACTAGATTTCAGCTAAAAATGTAGTTTGAGGGTTTAGTTACACTTTAAAGGGTATGACTGACATTATTTGATATTTTTCTTATTACTAAAAATATTTGAAAAGACCAAAACTACAAATGTCTGTCTCAGTCATTTCTGACTTCCCCTCTAGTTGTAAGAAACACCTTGGTGGTGCAGCTTGGACACATCCTCAGTGATGAACCCAGGGTCACGGGGTGTTTCGGGTCTTGGATCATCAGACACCCTCACCTGGGCGACCCAGCCGGGGCTGATCAGACCTCGGCTTGTTTCCAAGCAGCGCACTAAACTATGTCTCGCCTTTTTTTTATCCACAGCCACCTAGAGGCTTTCTCGGCTGCCTCACTGATGTTTCGGGTGGCTTTCCTCTCTTGTGCCCCCCTGATTCCAAGGAGCCTGAGCCTGTTCGGTGCAGGCTCTGACCTGGGAATCACCTGCAGCCAACCTTGTTCGGCTCACAGCAGGCCCTCCACCCATTAAGCCTGCAGTCCTCCACCAGATCCAGATATTTTGCCTTCTTTCTCTCGTAAGCTGCCTCAATTCGGTCTTCCCATATAGCACCACTTGCTTCGAACTCTCCGATGTTAAGACCATATCTGGTCTGAGTGTTGTGCTGGTGATGTGCTCTGGAAACTTCAATTGCCTCCCCAGGTCCACCTTCAGCTGCCAGTCGCCTGCTGTGGATAAGACCAGCAGGGACCTTTGGCTGTGACTGAGGTTTCTCACCCGCCCTGACGAAAGCGATGTTTGGCCTTGCTGGGGACTGGTGCTTACTTTGCTGAATTCGGGCACAGATGGTGTCAGCTACTGCCTTGAGCACCTGGTCATGGCGCCATCGGTACCTCCCCTCTCCCAGTGCTTTCGGGCAGCAGCTCAGGATGTGTTCCAGTGATCCTTTTGCAGGGCACAATGGAAATGATGGTGTTTTTGCCAGACCCCAGCAATGCAGATTTGATGGACTTGGGAGGACATCATACAGTGACTGGATCAGGAACTTGACTCTTGCTGGCTCTGACCTCCAAAGTTCTGACCAGGTGATCTTCCGAGTCAGTGCATGGTCCCAATTGGTCCACGCCCCTTGTTGGCGCATGGCCACAGTCTTGCTGCGCCGCTTCTCCTCCACCTCTGCTCGAACCTCCCCCTCGATCATCTGTCTATCCCTCCCCTGGGCTTTGTCATGGCGTGGTGTTTTATGGCAGCCGAGTCCTGCTCGCACAACCGCTACCGAGCCTTCTAGCATATCATGCTGCAACCTTGCTTCTGCCAGCTGGACTGCCTCCTGCACTCGCCACTTTCTTCCAGTCCTGACCTCTATGCCTGCAGAAGAGACTCTGGTGTCGGATGAGTCTCTGTACAGTAACACCTCCCTGGCTCTTGCTACTTTGAACTCCTCTGTCAGGCCTGAGAATGGGAGCTGTATTTTGTTGGTGTGCCCAAACAGGGCGATGCAGCTCAGGCTCTTTGGCAGGCCTAGCCACCTGCGCAGGAACTGGTTGATGTTTCGCTCCAAGGCCTCCAGCGTTGTTATTGGGACCTGGTACATCATCAGTGGCCACAAAAGCTTTGGCAGGATGCCATGCTGATATATGCAGCCTTAAACCTCCCTGACCCGTCCACCGCAGAAAGCCAGGTCTTTAGCTCTGTGTGCTTAGCTTTGATTGCTACTGTGTCTCTCAGAGTGGCATCAAAGATCTTCCCCAAGCTCTTCACCAGCCTCTCTGTCAGGGATTGTGGCATTGAATGTATATTTTCTGACCCAGTCTATAGGTCAGGTTTTTTTTTTGGAGGACCGAATGTGGTTCAGGACACACTTCCTGCTAAAACTGATGGCGAGCCAAGTACTGTGAAGAAAGGCCAGTACTGAGATCCACGTACACATCTATTCACACAAACATTACACACTGACATTACACTACAAGCCCAAAGTGCCTTACTTTGATCCTGGGAATCAGGTGAACTGCAGTAACTCTACAACACATGAATTCGAAACAACATTTTATTTTGTTAAGAACCCCAAGAGACATTTTTCTTTATTTCTAGTGTGCACACTCCTTTTTATTTTTCTAATTGTTTGGGTAATTTTGAATTGTGTAATAACTAGACAAAGTATCTTGTTCACTGTTAAAAATTATAAGAGTGGCTACTCAACTGTTACTCTCGTGTCTGTCTCCTTATTGTTGCTTATACCGAGGTTCCTGTTGAATTTAGTATCTTTTGATTCTGGTCCAGCTTTTACTATTAATCTAATTAGTTACTATACTGTAATTCACTTTTATATCCTTAAAATTGGTTACAGTAGCCATTCAGCTAGCAGTTCAATTAGATGAGTCTGCCTTCCACCATCTAGCGCAGGAGCTTTAGATTGCCAGGAGGAGTCAGGTCGTGGTGGGAAACTAAGACTAACGGTGGCTAGTTTGATAGATTAAAAACTACATTGCTCACTCTGGATTGGGAGTTGAAGCACAAGTATACTCAAACAGAGGTGCTTGTCGGATGGTCTAACACCTTCCCCGCGCCTTCTTTGCGATGGGATTGGTGTGGTAAGAGATAGATAGTTTTTTCTGTCCTTGGCTCTGATGCTGCTGCTCCAACAGATGGCTGCAAAGAATAATGCACTCATAACAACAGACTGGTGGAACATCTGCAACATCTTGCTGCACAGATTAAAAGATCTCAGCTTCCTCAGGAGGTAGAGTCTGCTCTGTCCCTTCCTGTAGACAGACTCAGTGTTGCATCTCTAGTCCAGTCTGTTATCCAGGTGCACGCCCAAGTACTTGTAGTCCTGCACCAGTCGAGTTGTATGCTTCCTTAACATTAGCATACATTAATTCCAAGGTTTTATTGTCTCTGATGGAGCAGGTCACAGAACGAAACCTAATGAAACTGAAGCCGAGCTCTTGATTTATGCGTCAGTCTATGTTGCTACCTTCATCTTTCGTCATGTGTTCTGGGTAATGACAGTAAAATGTTGACAATGAGAATACAAAAGGCAAAAATTTGTTGGACTCACCCCTGAAGACTGACTGAGGGCACAGATATACAGAAGGACCACAGTGTAGGACCACTGCTCCTTCACATTAAAAACCACTTCAGGTAGTTTGGAAAGATGTAATCTGATCAGGAGGTCTCCTTGATACCTCAGGAATATTTTGGAGAGATTATATGTTTCATCTGGCTCTTTGAGAGCCACCACAGAAATTTCTGGAGGACTTGATTTGGTAGAAGGATTTTCAAACTTCCATTTTTTGCCTGCTACAGCATGACTGGGAAAAGTGGCAGAAGTTTAATGAGGAATAGAATATCACCAACCCTCTTCAAATTAAGTCTTCAGACAATCCTTTGACTTCAAAATTAATAGAGCAACTGGCATTTTTGCACGCAACACTGTTGATTGGTATCTTGAGGAAAGCACTGAAGTATCTCTTCACTGAGGTCTCAGGGTGTGCAGGGCCTGCCCAATATCTACCATATCCATAGCTACCCATCATAATTACGACATGTCAAATGCAGCATTATCACCCTCTTATGTCCTACTGGAACTCCTCTGACACCATTATGGAAAATCAGGTTTTTGTGTGTTTGCAAAAGAAGGCGTAAGACGGAAGAGTCTCACGGGTCCTTACAGGTAAATTGCTGTCATTTAGATGGTGAGGGGGTTGTAGGGGTGTGGAAGTGGATGAGGAGCCCCGGGGTTTAAGAGTATGGTAGCCTTTCTTTCAATCAATAAAGCTCATTTCAGCCATCGATCTTCCTGCATCCTGCACACACCTGTTGGCCTCTTTGAGAATGGAAAATAAAAGTCAAACACTAGCAAGAGGGACAACACCTTGGGAATAAAGAAAGAAATACAACTAAAGAGATCAAAGGGGAGTAAAAAAGCAGAAACGGCAAGGGTCTTAAAAGACAATGAAATGTAATGTCGACAACTGGAACCAAGATTCAAGTTGGTAATAAAATGAATTGGGTGGCATCTACTGAATGAGACTAATATGAATGTAAAGCTGCAAATATAATTTATAGTCAAAAGTACTATCCAGCCTGCCAAACACATCACTTCAGTATTTAATATATATAGAAAGAGTAAATGAGACATTGTGTTTTAAGACGCTGCCATCCACAGTTTTAGGGACTTAGCTCCAGTCACTCCAGTGAAGTGGCAAGGTCCAACAAAACCGAGTGATTTCTGATTTTAGTTTTTAACAGTGGGTAGTACCTTCTTTTTGCTGAGATCAATTAACCATAATAGAGCCACAAAAGAGATTTTAGGACTGGTTGGCCAGAATTCAGGCTTTTGGATTTTGGAGGTACTTTTGTACTTTTTTTTTTGTCTTAGTTAAGCAACTTAACTGAAAAAAAATACTACATTTAGTAGCAGTAGTACACAGTACCACATTGTCTGTATTCTTGAGGCCTGATAAACACGTCTTGTAAAGCAGCAACGTGATTTTTGAATATCTCAAATCAGGCACATAACTATATATTTCTTTGCATGTTACCGCCACCAGCTGTTGAACAGTGGAATGGTATGATGATGAACTGATGGCAGAAGTGTGTACTGTGTTACCCACACGTGCATGAATTATTTTGCAGTGTAAAGCAGGACTACAAATTTAAGGCAGACAAAGTAAATTGCAGCTTCAAAGCCAGCAGAAGAAGACTTGCTTGTTTACATTTTTCTGGTAATGTGTCAAAAGTGACAGTGCATGGTAATGTTACATTTGTCACTTTTGATGAATCAGTAGCCAGTGTGTCATAACTCATAACACAATGCTGTTCGGTGGACATCTTGATCCAAAATGACTCACAATAGCTGACAAAAGCCCATCTAAATACTGCACGGTCCAGTGTCTCTTTTCACTTAGTGAAATAAAGATGTGTCTAACCAGAACAGAACAGTGAAATTATTATTCATCTGTCAAAACTGCAGATTAATTTGTGTTGTCTGTTTGATTGATTGATCGATCAGGATACAGAATTACTCTGTAATAAGTAGCTTCACAGTGAGTGTCTTTCCCTTAGGTTACACTGATCTAATGTTTATTTCAGTCATCAATCAGATTTTGGCAATTGTAGTAGAGCCACACACACACACACACACACACACACACACACACACACACACACACACACACACACACACACACATACACACGCACACACACTGATGTGAGTTAGAGTGATGACCTGCTTGTCTTATTGTGATACCTGGAAAGAAAAGAAGAAAATTAAGCCTGCAGGAGGAATCGCTTACCACCGCATACACTGATGACATTGTGACGTTCATGCATTTGTCAGGTATGCAGTTGCAGGCGGTGTTGTGGTGTTAAAACGCAACAACCCCGAGCTACGAGACATGCGCTGGTAAGTTATTGTGCAATGGATCTCTCTCTGTCTCTCTCTGTTCTTACACAGTATGTTCTTATTTCAGTACATTTTATTTTTAATATCTATCCTCCTAGAAACTAAATATTCTATTTTTGGTTAAACTAGTCCAGTCCGCCTTACTTAGTACTTACTACACCTGTCAAGCTCTCCATCTTTGCACAGCACATATGCAGTTTTCAGTTATGAGAGTAGAAGATTTCCAATTTACTAATTCTTACACTTACTCTAAAACTATGTTAAAGCAAGTGACATAATCTTATATTTACATTAAAATCTAGTTGGACTTGGTGGATTGGCTAAATAAGCAAGACTGTTTTAATTCAAGTAAATGTTGCACAATGCAAGCAGCACCCTCGGTGACTGTGAAGTACCAAAAATTACAGTTCCTCCAACAGCCACCTGAGGCTGGCTACAGTATTCAGATCAAGGATGCAACGCTGAAAAATGTGTTTCAAGTATTTTTTTCAGACCTCGAGGAGCGCAATGAGGTGACCACTTAAGGCGGCTATCATGGACAGAATTTCGGATTCACCAACAATTTAACAAATTACAGGAAATGATTATCCAACCAGTCCTTTATTTGGATTAAATACATTTTAAATTATAAAATAATAAATATAAATGATCATGGCACCAAGCGGCAACCTCCGTTGTGAGGCTGTGAAGTGAAGTGTTGAAGTACCAAAAACTGCAATTCCTCAAACAGCCATGTGAGGCTGGCTTTAAACTAAGTAAAACTCCATAAACCTCCATGTTAAAATTTCCAACTTCACAACTGTACTGAGGCTGAATTTCTATAACTCACCTGTTCAAATTATACAGCTTTTCAGATACCTGGCCAACAACACAAGACATAGCAGCCAGCTAATATTACTTGCTAGTCCAACAGCAAGAGGCTCAGCACAGCGTCTGTCTTTCAGCCTTTTATTTCACCAAGCTCCCACCAATGACTAAAACTTAGTCCCAGATTTACTCTTGTCCAGTGGCTTCTGGCTCTCTCCTTTTTCTCAGCCTTTTCTGCTCCCTATGTCACGCCCAGTTACATTACACACTTGCCCAGCTCCAGTTCTGGCACAACATTAGCTTCACTTCCCAAGGCTAAAACCCATTTCCTCTTCCTGATGGTATGAACACTCCTACACTGCTCTGAGCTCACCGTCTGGACAGCCTGGCTAACAAACTAAGCTAACATTATATGACAGCAGCTACAGTTAGCAGCAGTTTACTTGACAGTCCATTAGAAAACTCTGTAAATCACAGAGAGTTGAGCCGGAGGAGGGAGAGGAAGAACCAGAAAAACATTTTCTCCATGAAATATGATCCAGTTTCACCATCACTCAAATAGTTGGTGGTGTGTGACTTATGGCGCTTCTCCACTGGCTGGTACCAGCTCGACTCGGTTCGACTCTACTCGGCTTTTTTGCTTTTCCACTACTAAAACTTGGTACCTGGTACCCGGTACCCGGTACCATTTCTAGTACCACCTTTGCCGAGGTTCCAAACGGGCTGAGCCGATACTAAATGGTGACGTAGTCATTATTGCCAAGTGTCGCTTCCGAGTCACTCCCTCACACGATAAAACGACCTCCCAAACTCTTCGTCTTTTTTCTGCGGGCCGCCGCCTTGCTGCTTTCAGCCTTGCTCGATAAGCCACTTGCCGTTGAAATGTGGCAAACAGAAGAATAGAATAGAATAGAATAGAATATCTTTATTTGTCATTGTCACTTGTACAATGAAATTAAAAGTGCCAACCAGTCAATGCAGATTTCACCAAGTGCAAAATTAATAAAGTGCAAAAAATTACATAACCAACAACAACAACAACAACAACAACAACATCATCATCATCATGTGGAACAGTTTATGGTGTGAATGATTGCTAGCGTGCCTTAGCTTTGGCAGCGTTTAAACAGGTGATTGCAGTGGGGTAGAAACTGTGCATGAATCTATTTGTACTTGTCCTTATTGATCTGTACCGCTTTCCTGATGGCAGCAGTTCAAACAGGGGGTGGCCAGGGTGTGAGGTGTCTTTTATTATATTGTGGGCTTTCTTGACACACCGCAAGCGGTGAAGATCTTCCAGCGTGGGGAGGGGGCAGCCAACAATCTTTTGGGCCAAAGGCCAAGAATCAGAAATATAATACTTTCGTCCATCTTTCTCTTAAACATATAAACATCTAGTGCTCTCCTCTCTGCGCGCGCGTTAAAGTCAGATACTTCCTGTGTGTGTGTTACGGTCACCATAGCAACTGGTACCTCAACTATTTTGTAGTGGAGAACGGTAGCTCCCAAACCAAACCGTGTCGAGTCGAGTAGAGTCGAACCGAGTCAAGCTGGTACCAGCCAGTGGAGAAGCGCCATTAGTGTCATAAAGCGTTACGTCTATAGAGCAACAGATGTACAAATGACAGACAGCATTCACCTGATCGTCAGTGTAGATCATTTCATTTGGACAGATAAGACAATTTGGATAAGAACACAGAAACCTTCTACCTTCAAAAAACTTCTAAAAACCTTCCTGTTTCGAGAATGCTTCCCTGCCTAACAAAACTAACAAAACTAACAACTATTCTGAGCTCCTTTACACCTTTCTCAGCTTATGTCCTCCTCTGTAAGTCGCTTTGGATAAAAGCGTCTGCTAAAGAAAAAAAAATATATATATATTATATCTACCACATTATCTAGTTAAAACTCAATCATGAAAAGAAAATTATTTCTTCTCATTTCTTGTCCATGCTGCTCACACCACTGTAAACAAAAATGTTTTTTCCCATATGGTGGCAAATCAACCAAAAGGAACACTCAGACTGAAGCGTAGACGAGCACAAATCAGATTTTTGAGATTAGAGTTTTGTATGTGAACCGACTGCCAGTGTAAACAGCATCCATCTCTGAGGAAATCTGTCTCCAGGAGAAACAAAGTTTACCACCTCACTGGGCTGAAGAATCCATCATCATTATGACCTCATAACTGTCACCGTGGAAATTCTGCAGTCATTTCCCGCAAAGTGTGTCTGTGTGTGTGCTGAAACGTCCCGGTGATGTCAAGGGATAGTGTCTGCAAGTCTCCTCACCTGTACACACACACATACACACACACACGCATCTTCCGTATTTGCCAGCAAGAAGCCCTCACCCTGGATGACGTCATTATGCATGCGTGAGCACATTTGGTTCTCACGACTGTAGCAGTGCAAGAACCTACGCACATGCAAACACTCACACACAAATACATGCACAGTCACAATCACATACACCTACACACAACAAGCCCACGTAGAGCCTGCAATTGCATTTCATTCTTGGAGGACGATTACGAAGGTGAGACAAAGACAATGAGAGTGAGAGCCATTAAAAGGAAAAGGAAGACAGACAATAAGAAAGAAAGAAAATTTAAATCCAATTATCAGTTTGTGATTATAACAGAAATAACAGCGTTTGGAAGGATCGGTGTGTAAGATTAAGTAGCACCTAGTGAGGCGTTCCACGTTGAAAGAGAGCCAGTCTAGAAATCTAGAGAAAGTGTTTGTCTGTTCTGGGCTACTGTTTAATGACAATATAAAGAATGAACAGTGTATGCGTGATGTCACCCACAGGCTGAATCATGCCTGGGTGCTCAAGCAAGCTACCTGTCAATCAAAGCAGCCGTCCTGTTAATTATGCATAACAAAAAGAAAAAAAAAGGAAATTAGCTATAGAGACCAAAACCAGGCTGTAAACATGTTTATTTCTACTGAGAAGTTTTTTTTAACATAGGGGCGAATGGAGACTGACTTGTTCTGTAGCCAGCCTCAAGTGGCCACTTGAGGAAGTACAAGCATTTCAGCATTGGCTTTATTTCCCATCCACGGATAAATATAGATAAGACATTTTTGCAAACCTAGAGATTGCAGAGATTACAGATTAGATTATATGGACAAAAAAAACATAAAACATAAAAACTACAGTTGAGAAACACTAGGTGAACAGTCACTGATTTTTGGTTGGCATAGTCCCAATTGACTTAACTGTTAAACAGTAAAAGTGTTAGTGTGGGTATTAATAAGAATTATTATAATTAATAAGAACTTTCATCAGGGCTTTAGATTACAGCCCACAATGTACATGTACCAGTATAGAGCATACTGTAACACTTAGTGTTATACTAACTAGACTGTTACTGAATCAAATGACTTTCGGGCTGTGGTGTTGGTCTATTTTAATGTCAACTTCAAAACTGACAATGAATGTAAAACATCACCTTACCGTTTTACACCATATCACCTCACAAGCAAAATGGAAAATATTATGTAGTTCCTGTTCTGAATTATGCAACAGAAAATAAGCAGGTAAAGTTAGTCAAAGGGAGTACTCTGGTACTCTGTCACTCACTTAATGTGAAATATACCTATTATTCAGTTGACATGACTTCTAAAGTCTCACAAATCTGATTTATATCCAGCTTCAGCATCTAACCTGCGTCCATCCCTGCAGCAGCGGGTGCAGCCATTCACTCTGTTGTGGGAGTAATTGGCTCTGGCGAGGTGAGGTGATGCTTGTGCCTGCTGGTCTAATGATTAGTATTTTGTGAGGTACTGTGAACTACCAAGCACCAACCTCCGTAGCTGGAAGAATTAAGCCAATGCGACGTGGCAAAAACTGCAGTTCCTCAAGTGGCCCCTTGAGGCTGGTTCAATTTCGATTTCCATAAGCCCCCATATTAAAATGTCCAACTTCACAGCAGAAATGAACATGTTTACAACCTGGTTTTGGTCTCTATAGCTAATTTGCTTTTCATGATAACTGTACTGTGTCTGAACTCACCTGTTCAAATTATATTAAGGCATAAAGTTATGTATAATTAACAGCATGGATTCTTTAATTGACATATAAGTACCATTAAGGTGGCTTGTTTGAGCACCCAGGCATCTTCTGGGCCGACTCAGTTCCACTGATGAGCCACATCTTTGTTAAAATTTGCTCTTCAGAAACCCATGGGGGATGTCACGCTTAGGCTGTCCATTCTTAATACTGTCAGTCGTTTATACAGTACATTAGCATTATGTGTAATAAAGACAAGAAATCCCGCATACAGTATGTTTCAACTTCTAGAAATGCAGATATCTTTGGTTTCATTGTTTATAGATATCTGTCTCAGAGATTCAGAGCAATTTTGTTTGTGGCGCTTTAAATAAATGAAATGAAATGAATAAATAAATAAATAAATAAATAAATAAATAAATAAATAAATAAATAAATAAATAAATAAATAAGCATATATAAGGCATCATGTCTTTTTAAAGAAATCAATGATGCTATTACAGTGGATAATTCAGTTTTCATAAGGAATATGATTTCTTGCTAATGAAATAAGTTCCTATGGAAACCCTAACATCACAAGACAACCATTCAGGAGAAACAGGGACACTCACTTAGTTTTCTGTATGTTGAGAATTAAAAACTAAATTCTATTTCAATGCCAGAAGGTAAAATCTTTTTTTTTCTTTCTGAACTAACCCTTTAAAAGCAGTCTTTCCTGGTAATGTCTTTGTTTCTTCTCTCCTATGTCCTGGCACCCTCAGGGTAGGACTCATAAAACATTAAACTGCTGCTTTTGTTTGTCGCCTGCTCCATCGGGCCAAGAAATAACTTCTCCCCAGGAAACCAAATGTCACTGGAACCTTTTAAAGAAACTAATATTGTCACCCGAGGTGGAGTTCAGTGTAATACAAACATTCAGAACTCTTCTCTTGTTCCTTCTCCCACGCTCTGTCGTCTCCGCTCACTCTGTGTGAGCTGGTTGCCGGCACCATCATGTGGTCATAAAAGTCCATAACAGCTTTTATTTAATAAATTCAAAAATCTTTATTTCAACATACATTTATATAAATTGCAAATAATTAGAAAATAAATATTCTTTTTGTAATTGTAAACTTTCATTGACAGTCTTTTCGTGGAAGTGTGTGTGCGTGGACATAAAAACATGTTTATTTATTTATTATTATTTATATAATTATTAAAAAATGTGTTTTCATTCAGACAGTACGTGTGGAGTGTGTGTTATGTGTGTTTTAGTCTGTGTGTTCCTCCTCTGCCTTGTCCTTGGAAATGGGAAATTCCAGCGCCGTCCTGAATCGAATGGGCACCTGGCGTTCCTCAGTGATTGGCTGCTTGGCCACGGGGGCGTGGATACGCAGCTGTCCGTCATCCATCAAGTTACAGGAGAGGCCGGACAGGTCGAGGTGAGCAGGCAGGTTGATCTTCTGGGCGAATCCCATCTTAGACGAGGCAGAGGAGCAGAAGGAGGCGTGGGAAGAGGATGAGGAGCAGGACTGGCTCTCTTCTGCTCCGGCCTGCTTCATGGCCACCACTGCCAGGCTCCGTCCCTCCAGTTTGACAGTGATGTCATTGGGGGCGTAACCACGAGCATCTAGGGTCACCAGGAGGTCGCCATTGTTTTCTGTGGCCTGCTGAGCCTCCTTGCGCAGCTCTACAGCGGAAGACTCTCTCTGCTGCTCTTTATCGTCACTCAACCTGAAAGAGAATCAAGATCAGGATCACAATCAGCTCCATGACTCCACTATAATAGTGTCTAAGGGCATTTTTCAAACCTGCGTTATATTGCATGGTTAAGTTAGACCCAAGTTTATTTCCTACTTGGGGATTTTCCTTGGTACAAAAAAATGTCCTAACATAGCCAATCAGGTTTATCTGCTATTGACATATGTAGTCACTGTACATACCTCGCCAAAGTGGAGGAAATGAGGGGGAACTGGGAAAATCTGAGCAGTTGGGGTCCGTCATGGAGCTCCCTGAGGAGGCTGTCGGCCAGCTTGGTTCTCTGGTTGAAGAAGTCTTGCTGCAATGAGGAGAGGGCCTCATGACGCAGTGGCCACAGCAGCCTTTCCTGACTGAAGAAAGGGTCGTCGCCGAAAAGGCTGGCCAAAGCTCCGTGCTGGGACATCATGTCAGTGTTGCAAGACAGTTCTTCACAAAAATTTGGCTTTGTTTGAAAGCGTTGTGAATTGTAGCCTCTTTGATTCTCAGTAGCTGGGATCCAGTGAAGATAGAGAGAGAGTTTAAAGAGTTTCTTCCTGTTGATGTTCTGTCAGGTAGTTTGGGACATTACACTGGGATCCTTTCCGTTATATACCCCAGCTTTCCTGTTCCGTCCCTCCCACCATGCTATTTACACCCCATGAGCTCACTGCTGTTTGTTAGTGAGGTCAGGAATGCTTCGCAACTCATCAAAAGGCTAAAGACAGCTCATGGTCATATCCTGTTTGGGTTTGGTGTGCATGTGGCCTTGTTCACAGAGCAGTCCCATATCTGACTTACTGTGTGATGAGGATAAAGATTTCTAAAGTTTGTGAACAGTAAAAAAAAAATTGTGGTATGAGAAAATCTGGCTAATGAAAAGGTTCTTGGCACTTTCCTCAACAAATGTCTTTTCATTTCACACTGAGTCTTTGTTGCTGGAAGCAAAAACCCCTTTGGAACCACAAAATTGGACCTAAGGGAAAGAAGAATGTATCTTAACCCCTTCAGGCGATCAGCTGTAATGGACATCAACTATTTATTGAGGCAATAAAATTTTTAAATTTGATTTCTGCCTTGTAGCTATACCATACCTGACCATTTAATGTCATGTGTTATTGTATTTAAAAAAAAAAAAAATAGATGTCCCCAACTTTTTGTCTCAATTGTCGTTGACAAGAATGTTGCCTTTGTCTCATTTCTACAATGGGAAAATATGGAAATCCGTCCTACCTCTAAAACCTGCCTCCATTCTGTCTGAGCATATGGTTATACCTGAAAACGACTGAGCTTCAGAGATGTCGGTAGGTGGATTTTGTGGTTTGCATGGGGATAGGCTAGCTGTTTCCCCCTGTTTCCAGTTTTTATGCTAAGCTAAGCTAACCGACTGCTAGTGATAGCTTCCTATCTCAACATCGTGCCAGCTGGCTGGAGAGATGAGATGGGTTTTGCTTAAGGTTTTGCCTCTTAAATCAAGTTTTTCCTTGCCACTGTCCCCCAGCTGCTTGTTCATGGTGGGAAGTGTTGGGTCTCTGTAAATAATAATATAAAGAGTACAATTTAGACCTGTGTAATAGTCATGAAATAACTTACAAGAGAGAGGAGAGGCAAGAGAGTGATTCAGCATGTTTCCCAAAATGTCAAGCTATTCTAAAGTATATGCACAAATAGAACTGTGAGAAATATAAGTAACTGACTCATTCGCCTTAGTTTTACTTGATTAAAGGGTACCATTCATTTTAAATGGAATTTTAAATTGTTCATTTATTTGTTTATGTGCCATATGATATATGAACATGTTCTTCTCTTTGAACGGACACAAACTGCCAATTCAGAAACAGTTCAGAGTGTGAACAACACCCATCTTGTGTCATGTTACAAGGCTTCACTGCTTCTTCGAGGGATGAGCTCAGACCGCTAACATTTCCCGGAGTCTGTCTGCATGTGTGTATGCATGAGGCCTGTGTGCTAACATTACAAGGCGTATGTGTCATATCTATTTGTGGCTATCTGGGTGTTATTACTGTACAACTGCCTTCATGTCATTGGCTCAAATGGTGAACTTGGTTGCATGTGTGAACCAGCTGCTTCGTTTGGGTATTTCTCATGTCTTCCTTTTTTTGTATTGATATATTAGCATTTTTGCAACAGCAAAATGTAATACTGTATAATAAACTGCATAATAATTGACAGTATGTGGTCATTTTTAGGCTTTGTGCTTTTGTCACATTAGATTAGATGGTGTGTTTCATGATGTGTTTATGGTGATTTGGATACACACATTTGGACTGAAGGTGGACAGAAGATGTCGTGAGACTGAAGAAAACAGTGATAGTAAGCTTTGACTCATCAGGAGGGCTGTTGCAAAAATAAACAAGTGTGTCAGTGAACCAGGGGATGCCAGGGTCAGAAATAGAAAGGGAGATTCAAGATGGCTGCCAATTCCTCGGTTCTAATTTGTTGGGTTATTATTACACCACCCAGAGAACTCTAGTCATTATTTATGGTTGCATGAGAGCATCCAGCTTAAGACCTCACCATGGTCATATCTGGGTTGTGTGTGAATAAGTGGACAAGAATACTTTAATAAAAAAATATTTATTTGGATAAAATATAGGTGTATGAATGTAACATAAAATACTAAAATTCACAACATTTCAGAATAAATGTACAGTTTATTCCAAAATATAATTATATTTTAAAACTACATAAAATTATTTGAATACCTTCATTACCCAATGAAGTTGATGTAAATGGTAAGACTGGCACCACTCTCACGTCAGTACAGGGTCAATATGTAGCTCGAGCCATGAGTACATCACCACTAGCACCTCTAAATCTCAATTACTGAAAAGGTTCTCCAAAAAAAAAAAAAGACATACAACAAATATTTAAGCAGTTAATATATTTTGCATATAGCATAAAGCATCTAAATGAAGACTTTTCTGCAAAGTCTGTACATATATGTGGCGAGACGTGGTACAAGAGGGGGGGGGGATTTGTCCAACAACGCCACCTGGGGAATTGCACCCCAGGAAATTCACTCAACCCTGTAAGGGGAATACTATGAGGTCACACAGACTCGTTACACCCATATAGAGAGGACAAGAGACGGACTTCCAAAAATATAAATTATTTTATTTAACAATGATTTACTATAAGTAAAATGAACATATTCGTCACAACCTGCGTGTCTGCTATACCACCAGTCGTTTAGGGGGGAAAATGAACAAAAATAGGAGCAGGGACAGCTCAGTGAGGCGGACAGACTAAAGAAACTTAAAAACACACAAAAACAATATTACCAAACCAAACCACCACGTGCCACAGCAAACTTAAGGGAGGTGAGATGGGACCACCACCAGGGAGTCTGCCACGCACTACACCAGCTCCTGTCCAGGAAGGAAACACACAAAATTAGGTGGAGCGACACTCAAAGGTTGAACTATATGAATTATTAAAATGTCCTATTCTAAAAACACTCACACACAACATTCACACCCACATGCACACCAACAGAAAGAATACACATTAATTGTTTTAACCTATATAAAAATACTTAAAGAAAATTTACTTATATAAGAATAAACTAAATCAGAAATGTAACTAAATTAGAGCTAAACAAAATAACCATCTGTAATTCAAAATAAAGAAACCAAAGAGCTTGCAAATTAACTGATTACCCAAAACAAGTACATAAACGAGAAATAAATAAACCAAACAAACAAAGAAACACTAATAAGTCAGTGGCAGTGGGGCTTGAGTCTGGTGCTGCGTGAGAGCCACAACAGGAACTCAGGACATTAAGAAAAAGAAACTACGGTGTGGAAGACAGCGTGAAAACGGAGCGGCTGCACCAAGGCTGGAGGCAGCGGATGTTATGCGTAGGTGGCTGCGGTGGTCATCAATAGGCTGTGCCGTGGATCCACAGAGCGCAGGAGGAGAGACAGAACCGCTGCAAATTCAGCAGCTACAGCAGGACAGAGCAGAGGGCAACAGCTGTTAGCAAAGGGCTACTATAGTTAACCATGATTAACAACGAGCATGCTTACCGATGGAGAGAGCTTTACGCACTAAAAAAAAACCAGTCCTCAACAACAGCAGAACGCGGACACCACTTCCTCCAGCTGCAACCCAACCAGTACGGCCAAAACTGAAAACAAAATCACGGCGGTTGTCGCACCATACTGTGCAATAAAGATGCAGTTAAAGCACACACGCTTACCTGGCGAAATCACACCGAACACCAACCAAACTGGAGCACGCCGACCCAGAGCCTTTCCAGGTGAATGCCAGGGAGAGAATGCGCCCCGGAGGAGCGCAGTAGTTAACCAGGTGCTGCCAATGCGCAATCAAGCACCGGTGATACTGATTAAGTGGGAGGGGGTGGAGCAGAGCAACACCCGACCTGCCACATATAGTTTGATAGTTTGATGCTGTAATTTACTGGACACCTATTGATTACATAATGAAGTTGCAACATGCAACATGGTTTCATTATATGTCCAGAAACCAACCAGTACTCCTTTGTTGGAGTTACAGAAACTGGCTTCTAGTAGAATTTTGGCTTTGAGATTCTAATGTTTTATTTGCTTAGCACATTTGTTGTGTTATCCATTAACACATTATCACAGTAACTGTGATGAACTGTGTTAACCAGTGGACACCTCAGAAGTTTTGATAAATATTCTCATATTCTCCATAAATTTCTACAAATTCATCTTCAACTGGACAGGTTACATTTTCATAGATATCTTCAGCATTAGTGGTTTCTCCTTCATCCTCTTTATTTTGTTCTTCTTCACCTTCTTTTTGGACTTCCTTGGCCTTCATGAAATTTGCACCAGGGCCTGCTTCCTCATGATCATGATCTTCGTCACTCTCCTCTTCCACCATCCATGCTCCATCTTTGAGGTTCTTGGTGTCCATTGGATCAACATTCACATAGTCCTCCTCGTCGTCCTCATCGTCGTCCTCGCCGCATTCATACGCATTCCCTACTATGACAGATACTGAAACACAAGCAGTGGAACAAAATGCGAGATGAATATATGTATTTAAAATGGGTAAAATTGTGTGTCATGGTGAGCACTTACATTGAGTTTGGACGAGTACTTCAGGCTGCTTAGATCGTCGTCTTCTCCTGCAGACCAGAAAGACTGGCAACAAGACCAGCACGAGCAGCAGCAGGATCCCAGCAGCTACAGAGGAGAGCAGCAGCAACAAAGACACTAGGAGGAAAACATTTGATCAGTTCATCATTCTATACATGTCTCATTATGTGTATGTGTGGTAATGTGAGTGGACTGTTTTCACCCAAGTGCCACTTCCCCTTTCAAAAAAATTTATTTGATTCAAGCTAGTCTGCAGTCATTTCACTAAAAATGCACTCAAGTCAGCAAGAACTGATGCCAAATCATTATTTCCTTCAACAAATCCACCCTGTTTGAACTAGGTTACATTTGATTTGATTCCTTCCTTTACAAGGTAAAGTGCCACCCCTGCAAATAGTTCAAAATACTGAATCACATCTAGTCTCTACACGTTTCATGATTCTCCACTGGAATCCTGTTACTGCTCACATTCAATTCCACATTTGCGTATGAGGAGGTCGCTTGTACACAAACTGTCATTCACACTGTTGATTTTCTTCTATTTGTATTCAGTTGTGACATCCACAAAACCCACATGAGGAAACAGTCAATCATTTAGTGATATCATTTGTGTACAACGGTGCATCATCTGCATACATGCATATTGTAATTCCAGGAAGCTCTTAAAAACTCTATGTGAGTGTAGCAGGACGGACCCATCGGTCCTGGGCACTGTTTACCGGTGGCGCAGCCTCGGCCAATCACAAGAGGAGACGGCCGCATAAAGGCGGGCAGAACGCACCTGTCCCCCTCTTGCTTGGCTGATGCTCGGGTTGCGTCACGTCCTGACGCACACCACTTCCCCTTCAATGTGGTAGGTAGGCTGTTGACTGCGGCTCTAGCTCCCTCATGTTGCCTGTCCAGTACAGATTACTGTTTTGTCTTACTAGAGGTCCGATTGGGTGTTATTGGCTGCACGCTGCTCACCGCCTTGGTTGCTGTTTGCTGCGCGTCGCTGGTGCGTCACTTCCACGCTGTGTTGCCCTGGACTGCCTGACCGGTATGTAGCGTTACGGCCTCAGCTTCCTCCTCCAGCCACTCGTAAGTCGCTCATCCTGTGTTTTTAATTGTAGGTTTGAAGACCGCAAACCGCACAGCAGCGCCACACCGCAGTGAATAAACCACTGCTGTTTTGCCTCGCGGTGAATTGTTTTGCCTCGCGGTGAATTGTTTTGCCTCGCGGTGAACTGTTTTGCCTCGCGGTGAACTGTTTTGCCTCGCGGTGAACTGTTTTGCCTCGCGGTGAACTGTTTTGCCTCGCGGTGAACTGTTTTGCCTCGCGGTGAACTGTTTTGCCTCGCGGTGAACTGTTTTGCCTCGCGGTGTACTGTTTTGCCTCGCGGTGAACTGTTTTGCCTCGCGGTGAACTGTTTTGCCTCGCGGTGAACTGTTTTGCCTCGCGGTGAACTGCTTTGCCTCGCGGTGAACTGCTTTGCCTCGCGGTGAACTGCTTTGCCTCGCGGTGAACTGCTTTGCCTCGCGGTGAACTGCTTGTTTCCTGAGCATCGCTTCGGGTTTCCCAGTGATTGCTGTGTTTCCCGGGGATTGCTTTATCCCCCATCTAACTGTTTTGCCTTGACTGGGCCCGCTTTTAATGTTTATGAACCGCAGCCGCGTCTTAAAGTGTGTCTGTGTGCGAGGGAACAGGTGGAATTTAACTGTTTTGTTTGTTTCTTTGGAGTTTGTTTATTTGATTATTCTTGGTTGCTCTCATTAGTGATTGTATAGATTGGGTTTATTTTCATAGTCTGAAAGATTACATTTATTTTTTTGATGTTTAGATTTCTGTTTAATTTGTATTTTATTATCGCTTGTGTTGATTTAAATTGAGTTCTTTTTTGTGATAGTTATAATTGTTTAATTTGGGTTCTTTATTTCTAACTTGTTCTCTCTGGTCCCCTACATCCAGGTGCTGAGCCTTTGGTGGTGGATTGGTGTCCTGGTGGTGGTTTCCCTGTTTGTATATATGGTTTGCACTCGTTTAGTTTTCCTTTGTGTGTGACTCTTTTTCTTATTTGCTTCACGTTTGGTGCCCCTGGGATTCCCATTCTTTTGACCCATTTGCCACAATAGGTTGCAGCCCTGGTTGTCCCCTCCCCTTCTTTTTTTAAATCCAGAGTGAATGATTTTAATGTTAGAGTTTTAAAAAGAGAAATTGAATTGTAATAAAAATATTTAGTAACCTTTAACCACGCTCTCTGTTGTCCCTTGCAAGACGAACCTGAGTGCCTTATATCTACAATTTTATTCATTTAAAAGAATTCTCTGGGTGAAATTCCCAGGGTGGCCTTGTCAGGCAACTTAAATACAATTTCTTTAAAAAGAAAAGCTGTCGTCTACGGAGCTCGCGCCGCCACATGAGGATTATGTGAGGAAATGGAACCATGTCTGTCCAACAGGACATCAGCTAGGCCTTCCCAGTCTGGCTGCTGATAATCAAAAAAGTTTTTACTTTTTGACTTTAATTTTTTTGAAATTCCCTTTTTAAGTTTGAAAAAAATGATCCATTCTCAAATTTTTATAAATTTATTATTTCTGTACTTACTTACAAGTCTGCAGATACGTTGTTAAAGCTACAGTGGGACAATAATAAACATGTATGACAAACCCTGTTATTCTGCTGAGCAGTAGAAAGCTAAAAATCTTCATAAGCGGAGCTGTTTTCTTTGTCTGGAGCATCGTCAACAAAAGGCTGCTGTACATTTACATACAGTGTCACTGCTTTTGTCCACCTCATTCTCATTGTTGCCCTCAGCAGTAACATAGTTGTTCCCACAGAATCATGACCTTCAGTGTTCTCATAGTCATGATCTTCACCACTCCCCTCTTCTTCCAACCCTCTTGTTTGTTTGCAGTGCAATGGTTCAAAGTTTAATTATGCTGTTCCACCTCCTCATCTTCATGATGGTTCCTGACAGTCACTGGAACACAAGTATGGGAACAGAACATATGATCAATTCTGTGATCAATTCACAACAAAGAGCAACATCTAATAATATGTGTATCATGGTGCGTGGACCCTGACTTTGGATAACAGCTCCATGCTGGATTTTTCGTTGTCTTCTCCTGAACACCACGAAGACCACCACCAAGACCAGCAGCAGCAGTATACGAACTACTGAGTATAACACCAAGAAAGAAACTAGGAGAGAAGAACATTTTATCCTTGGATAGAGTTTTGATTTAAGTGCTCAGCAACCTGTGGAAATACCCATTTATTTGGTGACTGGTGGAAACAGTGATATCTGTATCTTTGCTAAATACTTAGAGAATAATATGTTCCACTGGTTTAGACATGGGGACTTTGTTTATACAAATGGTCCAATAAATAGCTAGCTTAAATTCTGTCTACTTACATTTAATGGTGACATTAATCTCTGCTGTCTCAGTAGAAGTGAATTTCCTTGAGGACAGTGTGACTTCATACACACAGCTGTAGTTTCCCTGGTGTTCATACTCAGCTACAGGGAAGTCAAAGGAGGCTGACTGGTTGACTGCTGGTTTGGTGTTGGTGATGTTGGAGCCAGAGAAGATGAGAGAGAAAACACCTCCAGGATAGTGGGATGAAATGGAGCAGGTGATGACAAAGCTGTAACCCTTGGTGATCTCTGCACCTTCAGGACTCCAGACCAGCCCTTTGTTAGGAGATGTCAGGGAGATGCTGGGCTGCTGCAGTGACACTGGGTACAAAAGGGACAGGAGGATGAAAATATACACATGATGGATTTTTAAATCTGACAAAATAAGATCCAGATAAATTGTAACGGAGATATATAAAAATGTATGAAAATATATAAGAAAACTGTAATGGTTCAAAATGAAAATAAATTCACCAACAAACACATGTTTGGATTGTTTTCCCACTAAGATTAGATCAATTCCTGGATGCCTTTAGGATCATAATTATGTTATTTGATCCCAGAGAATATTCTTTGGGAATACCTTTGGATAACTAATATAAAATGTATTTTCTTACATTCTTACATCCTCAAATTGTTTAAAGACTGCCTTCTCTGTGCATTTAAAGGAGGCTGCGTGTCTGTATCAGTTAAGTTACAACATGTTCGAGACACTGCAAACGGCTTTAATGTTTGGTAACGCCTGAGTACTTTAATGTGTTACTTTTATTCATAGGTGACGCTGTAACGTAACAGATTGCTTTTAATTGATGGTAACACTGTAACCTAATTCTGCTGTTTTGTTCTTATAAAGGGTGATGCAACCGCCACACACTGAACCCTCACATTACAAACCTCGATATGTTCCTGACAGATTGTTTATTGCTATTTTTCTTACCAGTGATAGAGAGTCTGACAGAGTCACTTTGGGGAGACATGAAGTTTCGACTTGAGCTGCTTTTCTCATACTGACACTGGTACAGTCCTTCATGATTAAAGTCTACTTGAGGA
This sequence comes from Collichthys lucidus, assembly GCA_004119915.2. Classification (NCBI taxonomy): domain Eukaryota; kingdom Metazoa; phylum Chordata; class Actinopteri; family Sciaenidae; genus Collichthys; species Collichthys lucidus. The sequence continues at coordinate 24,920,730 of CM014100.1, forward strand.
ATACTGAAGGTAGCAGAGTTGGTACTTGATGTTTGGGTCTTTCTGAATGATCCTGAGTTCCTCTGCAGGATGAATGTTCCACCTAAAACCTGAATTGAGATTGAACAAGTGATGCTGACGTCCTGACCCCAGGTAATATCACCAACAGGATTCATGGAGATGCTGGGCTTTGGGAGGCTCACTGAAGAAACAGAACATTATTAGAGAATTACATGTGTTGCCTTTGAGCTGAGCTATACTTACTTAGACTTTTTATTCCTCCCTTTGATTATTTACTCAAGTGTTCAAGTTCAGGAAACAAATCTTTTTTTTCCTTACCAGTAACAGAGAGTCTGACAGAGTCACTGACAGGGGAGCTGAAGTCTCGACTTGAAACTTGTGTCTCATACTGACACTGATACAGTCCCTCAATATCGAAGTTTACTTGAAGCATTCTGAATGTAGCAGAGCTGGTACTTGATGTTTGGGTCTTTCTGAATGATCCTGAGGTCTTCTGCAGGATGAATGTTCCACTTAAATGTTGAGTTGAGATTGAACAAGTGATGCTGGCGTCCTGACCCCAGGTAACCTCACCAACAGGATTCATGGAGATGCTGGGCTTTGGGAGGCTCACTGAAGAAACAGAACATTATTAGAGAATTACATGTGTTGCCTTTGGGCTTTGGGAGGCTCACTGTAAAAAATAGCATATTATTAGAGCATTAAACATGGAGCATTGAGCTGAGCTATTCTTACTTTGACTTATTTTTCCTTTAATTATTTATTCAAGTGTATGAAACCCCAAGTTCAAGAAACAGACTTTCATCTTACCAGTGATAGAGAGTCTGACAGAGTCACTTTGGGGAGACATGAAGTTTCGACTTGAGCTGCTTTTCTCATACTGACACTGGTACAGTCCTTCATTATTAAAGCCTACTTGAGGAATACTGAAGGTAGCAGAGTTGGTACTTGATGTTTGGGTCTTTCTGAATGATCCTGAGTTCCTCTGCAGGATGAATGTTCCACCTAAAACCTGAGTTGAGATTGAACAAGTGATGCTGACGTCCTGACCCCAGGTAATATCACCAACAGGATTCATGGAGATGCTGGGCTTTGGGAGGCTCACTGAAGAAACAGAACATTATCACAGCATTACATGTGTTGCCTTTGAGCTGAGCTTTACTTACTTAGACTTTTTATTCTTCCCTTTGATTATTTACTCAAGTGTTCAAGTTCAGGAAACAAATCTTGTTTTTTCCTTACCAGTAACAGAGAGTCTGACAGAGTCACTGACAGGGGAGCTGAAGTCTCGACTTGAAACCTGTGTCTCATACTGACACTGATACAGTCCCTCAATATCGAAGTTTACTTGAAACATTCTGAAGGTAGCAGAGTTGGTACTTGATGTTTGGGTCTTTCTGAATGATCCTGAGGTCTTCTGCAGGATGAATGTTCCACCTAAATGTTGAGTTGAGATTGAACAAGTGATGCTGACGTCCTGACCCCAGGTAACCTCACCAACAGGATTCATGGAGATGCTGGGCTTTGGGAGGCTCACTGAAGAAACAGAACATTATTAGAGAATTACATGTGTTGCCTTTGAGCTGAGCTATACTTACTTAGACTTTTTATTCTTTCCTTTGATTATTTACTCAAGTGTTCAAGTTCAGGAAACAAATCTTTTTTTTCCCTTACCAGTAACAGAGAGTCTGACAGAGTCACTGACAGGGGAGCTGAAGTCTCGACTTGAAACCTGTGTCTCATACTGACACTGGTACAGTCCCTCAATATCGAAGTTGACTTGAAGCATTTTGAAGGTAGCAGAGTTGGTACTTGATGTTTGGGTCTTTCTGAATGATCCTGAGGTCTTCTGCAGGATGAATGTTCCACCTAAATGTTGAGTTGAGATTGAACAAGTGATGCTGACGTCCTGACCCCAGGTAATATCACCAACAGGATTCATGGAGATGCTGGGCTTTGGGAGGCTCACTGTAAAAAAAAAAACAATACTCAGGTTGAGACAGTATTCTGTATTGCACCTTTGATCTCCATTTCTTTCACATCTCAAGGAACAAAATGAGGTAACTATCATGAATTCTGAATTTATTGAAGTGGGGTTTACACTTGTCACAAACATATTCATAATCTGTGGCTGTGACGTGAAGTCAACGTGGAAGTGCCAAATGCAATTCCTCAAATGACTGCTTGAGGTTGGCTACAAAAGTCTCCATAAGCCCCAAGTTATAATGTCATACAGAAGTGTTCACAGCAGAAATACACACGTTTACAGCCTGGTACAAAAAATGTAATTGATCTGAATTTCAATGAGTGTGAACTCTTGAATATTGTGTGAGATATCAGAGATAATAAAGTATGTAAACCTTTGTGCCAAGACTCAGCATTGTGTCTTTTCCACCCAGCCGACTCTCAGTTAAACAGTTATAATGATTATTATTGTAACATGAATCAGACAAGAGATTCAGAAATGTCCTCACCTGAACAGATCACACCAGCATCCTCATCGTGGTTACAGTTGTGTGTCCCAAATCCTCCATGCTGACACTCAGTTAGAGAACTTTCACTTCCTGAACAGGCCACATCATCAAGCCAGATTTGTCCAGTTCCTTGACCAAAATGGGCCGACGTAGGGGCACTCTGCTGTACCACAGCCCAACTGTCTGCACACCACCTGAGCATCATTTAAGTCCCAGTCATCATCACAGACTGTTCCCCAGACATTGTTGTGATAGATTTCAACTCTTCCAGAGCACTGAGTAGATCCAGAGCCAGATAATCTGATCTGCACACCTGTCAGACAAATAAGACATTTTAATATCTTACACTGAATGTAACTTGAACACTAGAAGGATTTTAAACAGAACTGACTGACCTGCAGCAGGTGACACTGACATCAAGAGGGAAAAAACTGTGAAGAGAAAAAACGTTACTTTGTCAAGACTCTCAGGTCATATTTCATTCATACATATTTCCTATTTATTTTGACTCACATCATCTCTCATTTCAGTCCACTTTACTTCCTTCCCTGTGAGTTTAATTGCAGTTTGTTTTCATCTATGTCTTGTTGTTTTCCTCTCAATATGAGTTTTTATTTATTAAAGATATTTTTGGGGCCTTTTTCAACTTTTATTTTAAAAGAGCTAATCAACACCCCCAGTATGAGTATTTTACGAATGTTTGCACTTCACTATGTGATGGTTTAGTGTCAACGTCCAGCCTTTGTTTCACTGTACATAGTATAATTATTGGATTTTGGAATATCTTCCCTTTTCTTGACTCTCACTCCCTGTGTAAAGTACTGTGCCCTTTTGGAAAAAAGAAAAGATTTTGGGAAAGTGTTCAAACAATCTAAAGTGCATTGAGTGAAGTGGATTGCAGGTTAGTCCAAGTCGCTGCTCATGCTGTCTCCATCTACTGGTGGCTGTATTTCATTTATTCTGATTTTGAGTTTACTCTACTCTTAGGTGCCACAGCTGGAGTGTTGAATCCAGAGTAGTAGATTAAGATAGCAGAGCACAAGAAATATAGTGTATGTCTTTTAAATATGAGCACACATGTTGTTTTAATGTTAAGCATGTCAAGTAAAATTGATTTGTTAAGATATTATTACCAATTTCCATTAGTGCATAATGTGTAGTGTAAGTGGTAATTCCCATTCAGTGTTAGCAACAAGTTAATAGATAGTGAAGTGATAGCTGTTTATATATTTTCATGATTATATTACATTGATAAAATTGATTCAGGAATCATAACACAGATCAAAGCAATCATCATGACCCTTAGATCAAGCTATTTTTCTCCCCATTCCTAATATTTAAAAAGAATCTAACTCGGGGACATCTGTGTGTGTGGATGGCAGACAGAACATGACGACTGATGACACATGAACAACATTAACTATTATATATATATATATATATATATATATATATATATATATATATATATATATATATATATATATATATATATATATATATATATACTAGACTTTTAAATACATTTGATTCCTGTATTAATTTATATTAATACTAGAAAATTCCCGCAGAAATTTTGAGAGTGACGAGTGGGTTGTTTCCGGGGGCACACCTCAAATAGTTTTTTTTTAACATGTTTATTTAGACACAGGAGCAGCTAGCGTTGACGCACTAGCAATTAGCATTAGCATGTTATCATTAGAATGTCAGCAATTAGCATGTCTTTACAGCTAGTGCTAACACACTAGCTGCTCTGCTGTCTCTGTCATTTTAGACAGACAAGTTCAAATTAAGTGCCAATAGCTGCTAAAATGTCCGTCGCTGGGCCTCTGCCTGCTGGCTTTTGCCTCCCGGCCTTAATCTGCAGAGCAGTTACTGAATACACATATAGTCTTTTATATTGAAGACACTGTTATTTTAAAAATAGCCCCTCCCAGCTCTCCTTCATCAGGCAGGCTTGAGGTTGCCAAGCAACCAGGACCAACTGCCGGCCCTAATCAGCAGAGCAGTTACTGCACCTGTTAGAATGTCAGTTGGAAATGCTGACAGAGAGAGAGAGAAAATGCTGAGACCACCCCTCAAACAGGAAGGATTTCTGGCCAAACCGTATTTCCAATCATTGAATTGCCTTAACTTTGAGCATCCCGAGACATTTCGGAACGTCTACAGAGGTATTTTGTGTCAATAAAGTCAAGAAATGTGCCTTTTACAGCGATTCAAAGAAACATTACTTCTGCTTTCCTGGGAGCAGAAGTAATGGGAGTCTATGAGGCTGTGGGTGGGTGTTGCTGCCGCATCTTTGTGTGTCACACCAAAACTATAAGGCTGACAGCTTCAGCAGACAAATGTGAGTATGAAGACAAATTTTCCTACGTTTCTATGTATAAATTGTGTCTGTAGTGGTCCATTTGAGGCCAGGGCAGTCAAATACGTTTTATTTTTTCACTGATTTTTTCTCTGCTCCTCACTCTAGTTGATGATGTCATCCACTGTAGGACAAACATTCCGCCACATACACACCCATTATAAACCCAGAAATTTGACTAAAAACCTGCTCAACTTTAAGCCTTGATAGTTAAAAAACGGTAAAAGCTTTCAATGAGTGTAGTGAATCCCTGAAGAGAAGGCAAGTATACCTACGTTTTAAAATGAAGTCTCTCTGTGAAAGTATGGCAGAGCAGTTCATTGTTGAAAATGTCTGTTGATTTTTTTTCTCCCATTCATTCCAATACAAAATTTTTCACAGCAAATAAATTAGCGAAAAACTCACAAATTACATGGGATTGGGGATCAAGACGCACATTTTGACATACAATTTGTTGGGGTCCTCTCACTGCTGTGGGCCGCACTGATTGGCAAAAAGGGTGGAAATGAATAATAAAACTAAGAAGAAATATGCAGAAGAACAATAGTTGACTCGTGTCATAGGCACTCGTCACTAATAAAAAACTAACACTCAGTCGTTAACTCAATGCTAAGAAAAAATGGAAATTACAATTAATATACAAATTAAAAATGAGTATTGTCATTGATATTATCTAAACAAAACAATCTTTTTCTCTTTAGATGCTTGTCATGAAACTGCTTATATTTAACATTTATGTTAAATATGATTTTTATTTCCTGTGCTGTCTGGAAACAAACAAATGCACTGCAAGGCAGAGACCTTGCAGTGCATTCGTTTGTGTTAAACGTAAATACACACTGGGCCAAAATAAAAAAAAATGCTAAAAGTCAAGAGCCGGATGGGTTTAACGTTCATTGAAAATTTATTGAAAACCTTATTGAACCTGGAACTAACAAGGCCTATAGATTATTGCCTATAAAACAACATTCATTATGAAATAAAATAATAATAATAATAATAATAAGTAATAAATAAATAAATATAAAATAAAATCAAGTTTATTTGTTTAGCCCAAAGTCACAAAGTATATTTGCCTCGGAGGGCTTTACAATCTGTACAGGAAGTGACACCCTCTGACCTTAGACCCTCGGTTCGAGTGAAAATCAGTTTCATTAATTTCTTATGGCTCTATCTGCAGTTTTTCCTGAGTAATTTTAAGTGAAAACATTTTCTACAGGCAATAGCCACAATGTCCGCACAGAAGAAATACAGCTTTGCCTTTCACATCCACGAACATATACGTCCCATCAGCTTTCACAAAGTGGAACTAACCTCCTCATTAAACGAGGTCAGCTCAGCGTTTAATGAGGGATCAGTCTTTACTTCCCAAAGGGGTACAATGCACAGGAGGACAATCAGAGTTTATCCAAACATTCTGCAAGGGCGAGTCTGGAAGGAAACGGTATGAAAATCCAAATCTAAAAACAATACTATGCACAGTTAAACAAAAGCAGGATGTTAGATACTAAACATTCACACAGTGAAGTGCAAACACATAACATACTGAAACCAAACTGCAGGTAAATTCACAGGGGCAGAAAGTGAAGTGGACTGAAATGAGAGAAGATGTGAGTATCAAAATGAAAAGGAATGAATGAATAGATGGTATATGACCTGAGAGTCTTGACAAAGTAAAAAAAAATTCTCTCCATAGTTTCTTTCCTCTTGATGTCAACGTCACCTGCTGCAGGTCAGTCAGTTCTGTTTAAAATCCTTAAGTGTTCAGGTTACATTCAGTGTAAGATATTTAAATGTCTTTTTTGTCTGACAGGTGTGCAGATCAGATTATCTGGCTCTGAATCTACTCAGTGCTCTGGAAGAGTTGAAATCTATCACAACAATGTCTGGGGAACAGTCTGTGATGATGACTGGGACTTAAATGATGCTCAGGTGGTGTGCAGACAGTTGGGCTGTGGTACAGCACTGAGTGCCCCTACATCAGCCTATTTTGGTCAAGGAACTGGACAAATCTGGCTCGATGATGTGGCCTGTTCAGGAAATGAAAGTTCTCTAACTGAGTGTCAGCACAGAGGATTTGGGACACACAACTGTCATCATAGTGAGGACGCTGGTGTGATCCGTTCAGGTGAGAACATTTCTGAATCTCTTGTCTTGCAATAATAATCCTAATAACTGTTTATCTGACAGTCTGAAGGATGAAAAAGACACAATGCTGAGTCGTGCACACTGGAAGGCAGAAGAGTTTACATACTTAATAATCTCTGATATCATGAGGTCTGTGCAATGTTTACCAAACTGAACCAGTATAGGACGTGTATGTATTTGTCTTCTTAACAACATGTTTATGAAACATGACAGTGTATTAGTGTGACAGGCTTGCTGCCACTCTGGGTTCTTAGCACAGACCAGTCCAAGAGAGACCAAAGCCCGTTTGCAAGTGATTCTTTTATTTTGACACAAATCACCCACACTGCAGCTGTTCGCAGGCGTCTCGCTGCCGTCTGCCGTGTGTCTTTGTCCGTCCTGCTTCCGCCTCTGGTCCCGCACGCTACTGTTGGAAAAGAGGGCGAGAGTGATTAGACAGTTGGGTACCGGTGTGCCAATCACTCTCCCCTGGCGCTGCTCTCCTGAGCCCTCCCCACACCTCTCTCCTGCAGCTGATGCACCACGCCCCCCTCCACAATTAGAAATATGAATTACTCTGATATATTAACCTGGCAACTAGCTAAAAGATTAAGTCAGTTTTGAACAGACTGTGGCTGGCAGCATAGACGAGTAGAGTGGGTGGAGCCAAGGGAGGCTGAACGAAGCCTTGTTGTTCAAACAGACACCTGTGATGGTACCCACCTGTCAATCAAAGCAGCCATGCTGGTAATTCTGCATAACTTTAGGCCTGAATATGATTTAAAAACAATTAAGTTCTACAAAAATTCAACCTCAGTACAGGCACTTCCATGTTAGCTTCACTTCACAGCTACATATGTTGCCACTTGGTGTCATGAACATACATATTTATAATTTTATGGTAAGAAATTTAATTCATTTCATTAGAAGGATGCTTGGCTAAACATTAAATGACTTGTCAATTGATCTCAATCCTGTTTAATTTTTACAGTGAGCCTCCCAAAGCCCAGCATCTCCATGAATCCTGTTGGTGAGGTTACCTGGGGTCAGGACGTCAGCATCAATCTTAACTCAACATTTAGGTGGAACATTCATCCTGCAGAAGACCTCAGGATCATTCAGAAAGACCCAAACATCAAGTACCAACTCTGCTACCTTCAGAATGTTTCAAGTAAACTTCGATATTGAGGGACTGTATCAGTGTCAGTATGAGACACAGGTTTCAAGTCGAGACTTCAGCTCCCCTGTCAGTGACTCTGTCAGACTGTCTGTTACTGGTAAGGAAAAAAGAGATTTGTTTCCTGAACTTGAACACTTGAGTAAATAATCAAAGGGAAGAATAAAAAGTCTAAGTAAGTATAGCTCAGCTCAAAGGCAACACATGTAATTCTCTAATAATGTTCTGTTTCTTCAGTGAGTCTCCCAAAGCCCAGCATCTCCATGAATCCTGTTGGTGAGGTTACCAGGGGTCAGGACGTCAGCATCACTTGTTCAATCTCAACTCAACATTTAGGTGGAACATTCATCCTGCAGAGGACCTCAGGATCATTCAGAAAGACCCAAACATCAAGTACCAACTCTGCTACCTTCAGTATACCTGAAGTGGACTTTAATAATGAGGGACTGTACCAGTGTCAATATGAGAAAAGCAGCTCAAGTCGAAATTTCACCTCTCCCCAAAGTGACTCTGTCAGACTCTCTATCACTGGTAAGAAAAATAATCATTATTTTCAGTAAATAATCAAAGGGAATAATAAGAGGCAAAGTAAGTATAGCTCATCTCAATTTACTGCTCTAATATTGTTCTGTTTCTTCAGTGAGCCTCCCAAAGCCCAGCATCTCCATGAATCCTGTTGGTGATGTTACCTGGGGTCAGGATGTCAGCATCACTTGTTCAATCTCAACTCAACATTTAGGTGGAACATTCATCCTGCAGAAGACCTCAGGATCATTCAGAAAGAACCAAACATCAAGTACCAACTCTGCTACCTTCAGAATGCTTCAAGTAAACTTCGATATTGAGGGGCTGTACCAGTGTCAGTATGAGACACAGGTTTCAAGTCGAGACTTCAGCTCCCCTGTCAGTGACTCTGTCTGTTACTGGTAAGGAAAAAAAAGATTTGTTTCCTGAACTTGAACACTTGAGTAAATAATCAAAGGGAAGAATAAAAAGTCTAAGTAAGTATAGCTCAGCTCAAAGGCAACACATGTAATTCTCTAATAATGTTCTGTTTCTTCAGTGAGCCTCCCAAAGCCCAGCATCTCCATGAATCCTGTTGGTGAGGTTACCTGGGGTCAGGACGTCAGCATCACTTGTTCAATCTCAACTCAACATTTAGGTGGAACATTCATCCTGCAGAAGACCTCAGGATCATTCAGAAAGACCCAAACATCAAGTGACAACTCTGCTACCTTCAGTATCCCTGAAGTAGACTTTAATAATGAAGGACTGTACCAGTGTCAATATGAGAAAAGAAGCTCAAGTCGAAACTTTACCTCTCCCCAAAGTGACTCTGTCAGACTCTCTTTTACAGGTAAGAAAAATAATCATTATTTTGAGTAAATAATCAAAGGGAATAATAAGAAGTTGAAGTAAGTACAGCTCATTTCAATTTACTGCTCTAATAATGTTCTGTTTCTTCAGTAAGCCTCCTAAAGCCCAGCATCTCCATGAATCCTGTTGGTGAGGTTACCTGGGGTCAGGACATCGAGATCATTTGTTTGATCTTGTCTCAGGCTTTAGGTGGAACATTTGTCCTGCAGAAGACCTCAGGATCATTCAGAAAGACCCAAACATCAAGTACCAACTCTGCTACTTTCAATATCTCTCAAGTACAGTTTAGTAATGAAGGGTCCTACCAGTGTCAGTATGAGAAAAAAATCACAAGTCAATCCTTTGGCTACCCCCTAAATGACTCTGTCAAAGTCTCTTATACTGGTGAGAAAAACTGAACTTGGTCCTTCATTCACTTGAGTAAATAATCAAAAGGAAGAATGAGAAGTCAAAGTATGTTTAGCTCAGCATAAATGTAACATGTAATTCTCTAATACTGTGCCGTTTTTTTCAGTGAGCCTCCCAAAGCCCAGCATGTCCATCTCAAGTCAATATTACAGTGCCCCCCTAAGTGACTAAGATTCTCTCTTACTGGTAAGAAAAAAATAATCATTTTCCTGAACTTGGTGCCTCATTCACTTGATACATGATCACAGTTAAGAATAAGTCAAAGTAAGTATAGCTTGGTTCAAAGACAACACGTTTAAATCTTGAATATTGCTCTGTTTTTTCAGTGAGTCTCCCAAAGCCCAGCATCTCCCTGAATTCTGTTGGTGAGGTTACCGGGGTTCAAGACACCAAGATCCTTTGTCCGATCTCCATAGGTGGAACATTCATCCTGCAGAAGACCTCAGGATCATTCAGAAAGACCCAAACATCAAGTACCAGCTCTGCTACCTTCAGTATTCCACAAGTGATCTTTGACAATGAAGGATCGTACCAGTGCCAGTATGAGAAAAGCAGCTCAAGTCAAACTTACAGCACTGTCCAAAGTGATTCTGTCAGACTCTCTGGTACGGCCCGAAGCAAATAAATCAACCAATAAGTCATAAAACAAAACAAAACAAAACAAATCTGTCAGAAATAGAGAGATTGTTTAAAAGTGGAAGGCAGTGCTACCCAGGGGGGCTCAGTGAATGGAAGAAATAAATATATTAGTTATTTTTCGCACCTTTGAATAGTCAGAAACAAATAAATGCCACTGGACAGACATTTATTGGGTTTCTGCGAAGTTATGTCAAACAGAAGCATTATCCTATTTTGGAAAAAAATAACATCATTATGATCCAATAGACATCTAGAAATTGAGCCAATCTGTGAGTAAACTATTCAAACACGCCTGTGAAGTGAATTAAATAAATATTAAACCTCCTTTAATCAGATCAGATAAAAAGTTAAACTACAACCTTCAGATGCCACTTTAGTTGTCAAATTTATTTTACATCTTCACACAATCCATGCAGAGTCTATATAAATGCAGATGTTACAATTTTGTACACAGTACAGTGTAAAATATCTAAATGATTGACTGCTTTCTCATTATATTATGATATAGCATTCTTGGTGTGTTTTGTAGACAATTGAGTACAGAGCCTATGGACAGATGTATTGTATGTGTATGCAAAAACAATCAAGTTACTGGGTGCCAAGAGAAGAAAAACAACTGTGTGGATGGCACAGTTTGTATATAAAAGTATTATATCGCAGAAAATAATAGAGGTACTGTTAGACACAGTGTCTTGCAGAGGTCGGTGACATGCAAGAAGCCCCTCCATACACAACAGTGGAAATTGATGTGGGGATTTTAGAGGAGAATCATGAAAAGTGTAGAGACCAGATGTGATTCAGTATTGTGGACCATTTGCAAAGGTGCTACTTTGAGTGATTGCCCTGTGAGGAAGAAATCAAAATGTAACTGAGATGCCTAGTTCAGACAGGGTGGAAGGGTGTATTTGTCGAAGGAACTGAAGACTAGACATCAGTTCTTGCTGACTTCAGTGCAGTTTCAATGAAATGGCTGCAGACTAGTTTGAATCACGTAGATTATTTTGACAGATGAAGTGGTACTCGACTGAAAACTCGAAGTACCATAGTACACAGTCAGGACATGTTTAGAATGATGAACTGATCAAATGTTTTCCTCCTAGTGTCTTTGTTGCTGCTGCTCTCCCCTGTAGCTGCTGGGATCCTGCTGCTGCTCGTGCTGGTCTTGTTGCCAATCTTTCTGGTCTGCAGGAGAAGACGACGATCTAAGCAGCCTGAAGCAATTGTCCTAATTCAATGTCAGTGCTCACCACGACACACAGTTTTACCTATTTTAAATAAACACATCATCTCACATTCTGTTCCAATGTTTGTGTTACAGTATCTGTCATCGCTGGGGATGATTATTAAAGCAGAGAGGATGATGATGAGGACGAGGAGGAGGACTATGTGAATGCTGATCCAGTGGACAGCAAGAACCTCAGGAGCAAGGATAACCCTAATCCTTAATCCTAAGCCTAGAGACAGATGCTCTAATGTAAATTTCTTTCAAAATTTCAAACGGTGGACTGTTTGATATCAATTATTTGACAAAAACTGACATATCCTTGTCTTGGATGTATTACCATGAAAAGACATGTAATGAATGTGCTCAGGGACAACACATTGTCAAATTTGACACAATAAATGTGTGAGGCATTTTAACACACAGAATGTGTAATTTCAACACATTAAATGTTGATTATGTGTAACTGAAAATAACCAAAAACTACTACTTAATGTGTTAATATTGCAACTTAATGTGTTAACCATGAGACATTTGTAATTCTAAATATTAGGAAAACTATTATACCCCTTTTCCACCAGTTCACACAGGTCCCAGGCACCTAATGACATGTCTGTGAAATCCATTGGTCAAGCCCTGTCTGTAGCGCTCTGTGTTCAAGCGGTAGGTTTTCGTGTCTGTCCATCTAAATGCAAATGAGCTGCTGCTAGCTGCTGCTCATTCCGCCCTCCTCTTCCGCCCTGCGTGCTGACAGCGCTTACGGGAGGGGCGTCACCACGTTGACAGAATTTCCTTGGAAGAGACGTGGCGGAGAAAACGTCGCTTTGCAAAAGGATATATTTAAACTGGAGTCAGACTTTGAGCACGAAAAGGGAACAGAACAAGTCCAAAAAGAGAAGAAAGAAAAGGATATTTCTGAATGGTAAGTGTCGCACCCTTTAGTCTAACTGGAACAACACACTATAGATACTTACACTCTCACTAGGTTCGGTGAGTTGGACCCCTAAATCACTCAAATGGCTCCCCCCAACATGAAGTTGAGAAGTTGACAATTTATTGCTAGACAAAACAATACTTTGGCAGTATAAGAAAAAACAAAACAAATAGAGCTCTTTAAAATATTAATAAAAAAATAATAAAATAGAAAAGTTCAAATAAAAGTGTCCCTTCTTCTTATCAGAAGTCAAGACTTCAGTAAGTTCTGTGGTGTATGTATATTATGTTCATATGACTTACTACCCAGGTAGATTTTTGTGTTCTGAGAGTGTGAGTGAGGTGACCGTGATTCATTCCGTCCAAATTGCTTGTCCTCCTGGCTCGCCACCGAACCCTTTTCTTACCAACATCCGTTAATTCACTCACTAACGGGCTCTCTCTAGTCAACGTCTCAGGTCAAAGTGCGCTTGACCCTGAAAATAAGTAAGGGCTATTTCCAGTGTTAAATATAAGTAATTTTCACATGCATTGATAAAATGCCACAAGGGATAGAAGAAGGGATGACCATTTTAGAAGAGGGATGATTTTGAAAATTGCCATCCCCCCTCAACTCGAGTACTGGTTCTGTCCTTCTACTAACTCAGGAGGTGTTTCAACAGGTTCAGCAGGAGGATTGCTGTCATCAGGACTATCCTAAAGGCTGGGGGGGCAAGGAACTTGTTGGCATGGCCGGCAAGCCTCCACCCTCTGGTTTTGCATTGGGTTGCTGCCTTTTCGGAATATTACACCCCTGAGTGAGCCTTTCTTCAGGAGGACTGGGCAGGATGTATGAGCCAGTCGTCCTCAGATTCTCAGAGTTCCTCTAAGGTTTGAGGGTGACTGTCTAGTTCTTGGCCTGCTGACCTTAGGTTTGGCTGGTTCAGTTTCCTCCACTGCGGATAGGTTACCACAAGGAAGCAGTAGGTTCCTATGTAGAGTCCGCATGGGACCATCCATTGATGGACTGTACTTTGTACACAGGTAGCTCTCCCATCTATTCCAGAACTTTGTAAATATTGGACTCGCACTTGTCTGCAAGCTTGTGTTTACTCCGGAACCTCAGCTTTTTCACCAGCACTTGATCTCCTTCTTCTAGTGTTGACTCTTGCACTGTGTTGTCGAAGCGCTGTCAGCAACTTTTTGTGAGTTCTTGGTGGCAATCTGATAACTCTCCTCTAGACGTGCTTTCAGGTGTTTCACATACTGAGAATAGGATTGGGGAGAGCCATCTTTCACAGGTAAGCAGAAAGCAATGTCCACAGGTAATCAAGGTTGGCGCCCAAACACCTGTGACATCATTTTGGTGCAGTTATAGGCATGAGCAAGAGGTTCCACATAATCTCACCATTGACTCTTCTCCTTGTACTTTAAGATTCCAAACATGCCTAACAGTGTTCAATTCAACCTCTCTATGGGGTTTCCTCTTGGGTGATAGGGCATTGTGCGCACCTTATTGATACCTGCTAGGGCACAGAGTTCCTTAACGAGTTGGAATTCGAAATCCCTGCCCTGATCATTTAGCAGCCGCTCAGGGAAACCATAGTGCACAAAGAACTTCTCCCAAAGGGTTTTGGCGACCTTTGTGGCCTTTTGGTCTTTGGTCAGTATGGCAATGGCGTACTGTGATGACCAAGATGTATTTGGTATTGTGACTGTCAGGCTCTAAGGACAAGTAGTCAATGCACACCAATTCCATGAGGCAAGCTGTATGGATGTTCACAAGAGGTGCTAACCTTTCTGGTTGTGTCTTCCTTCGAACACAATGCCTGCATGACTTGACATTTTTTTCTCCACATCTACTGTCATTTTCGGCCAACAGAATCAGGATCAGAATCAGAAGTACTTTATTAATCCCGTAGGGAAATAGTTTTTGTAACCGCAGCTCCGAAACGGTAAGTAATAGCAAGAATAACAATAGTAAGAAACAAAACTTTAACAATATACCATATACAATATCCTATTTAAACCAATATATACACAGTATATACACATGTATAAAAAACAGTTAAATAGAACCAGTGACAGTAACAGTAAAAAATAAAAAAACAAGTAACAGTGAGGTAGCAGTGAGATATGAGATAGTTTAGTTTTTGAAATAAATAACAGTTAAATGGAGCCAGTACCAGTAACAGTAAAAAAAAAAAAAACTTGATCTGACCAAATCCAGGTTTCTTTCCAAACCTATATGTCCCATATCCTCATGTAGGTACTTGAGAATGGCAGCTTGAAGAGACTAGGGGGCAGCAGACTGGTAAGTCACGTGATCTCCTGACTAATGATCATGACCATTTCTTATCTCCAACCTTTTCCTCCCCTTAAGCATCATTGAGTTCTAGGGAGTCACCAACAAGATTGGCCTCATCTCTGCCCTCCAATACTTGGACAAACTGTGTTTTGGAAAAAGAAGCAGTTACTGTGGTCACCTGAGACCCTGAATCAAGAAGGCACTGAGTATTAACTACTGGCACACCAACATCTGCTATACATTATTGTTCTATGAGCCCTCGAGGAATATTAGGTTGTTGCTCTACTTTGTGGGATTGGATGGATGCTTTTGTTCATTGTTACAGGAAGGTGCGATAAAGTTTGGCCCTTTTGAAAAGTAGCTCCATCGTCTGAGACGTCTTGCCTGCCTTAACAACACTTGTCTCGGATCCAGCTACTTCAACACCAAGCGCACATCCTCTTTCCTCACTCGTAGTCCATGTTCCCTGCATTTATCAAACATCCACAGGTAACCGTGAAGCTGTACAGCGTATAGCATTTGGTTGCTAATGAATTCAATCAGGACTGCCAGGTCACAGTACGCTTTACGACGCGAGTGTTCTCTTGTGTTAAATACTCACTTCAGATGTCTTCAGATATGAAAACCGCGTTTGCGGGCAAGCACTGATTTAATGTCTTTATATTTGAGGCCAATTTCAAAATAAAACTCTATGAACCTCTCCCACGGGTGAATACGCTCCATTGTTGTGTTTCTTTACAGTCTAAACTGACCCAGAAGTACATCAACTTAAATTAAACTTTTGCGAGATCTCACAAGATTAGCATCAGCCGCTAATGTTAGCAATTAGCATGTCTACTTTTTTTTTCCTCTCTCAATCGTTTTTTTTAATAACAACTTTAATCTCGTAATTAGTTCTCGCCGCCATATTTAATAACGACTTTAATCTCGTAATTAATTCTCGCCATATTTAATGACGACTTTAATCTCAAATTTAATTCTCGCTATATTTAATAATGACTTTCTCGTAATTATCCGCTTCAACCCTTGTAACGGAAAAGATGGCGAAAAAGAAAAAAGATGATGATTACCGTGCATTCCAGGCTGCGTGGACAGAGGAATTCGCATTTGTGGAGAGAGCAGGATCTGCGGTATGTCTAATATGCAATGATTAAATTACATTGATGAAACGGTCAAATATAAAGCGGCACTTCGATACGCACCATGCTTCATTTGCATCACAATATCTAGCAGGAGACAGCAGGAAAAGGGCATTTGAGGAGCTACAGCGGAGAGTGCAGACGAGTCAGCAGCAACTACGTGTGTGGACCAAGCGAGGTGGCGGGAATTCCGCTAGCTTTGCAGGTACTTTGGCAATAGTAAGGAATGGAAAGCCGTTCACAGATGGCGAGTATACCAAAACATTCATGCTTGATGTGGCCTGTTTGAACTGTTTGATGACTTCCCAAATAAAGACAAGATAATCAAACGAATAAAAGACATGCCCCTGTCAGCAAGAACTGTGCACGATCGTAGCATCATGATGGCAAATCAAGTCGAGGAAACACAAATTAATGACATAAACGCTGGGACGTACTTTTCTCTCGTGTTAGATGAGTCAACAGACGTGAGCCATCTATCTCAGTGCACTATAATGCATGTAATTTGCTAAAGAAAAACAACTACTGATGGATAAACTTATTTCTGTCTGTACTGATGGTGCACCCTGTATGTTGGGGAAGAACAAAGGATTTGTAGTGCTTCTCCGTGTATATGAAAAGAGAGCCATCAAGTTTTCATTGCATCGTACACCAGGAGGCGCTTTGCGCTGAGACGCGTGGCCAGGAGCTTGTTGAGGTGATGTTGCTGGTCATTCGAGTGATAAACTTTATTGTTGCCCGAGCTTTAAATGATCGCCAGTTTAAAGGTCTGTTAGAAGAAGTTGGGAATCATTATCCCGGTCTGCTTTTACAGAGCAATGTGCGTTGGTTGTCAAGGGGGAAGGTGCTCAGCTGTTTTGCAGCTTGCATGAGTGAAATCCGGACTTTTTTTTAAATGAAAGGCGTCAAGCATCCTAAACTAGACAACACTGACTGGCTCCTGCAGTTTTACTCTCTTGTGGACATAACTGGCTATCTGAACCAGCTCAATGTGAAAATGCAAGGTATTGTAAATACAATCTCATCCCTTCAACAAGCAGTGAGGAGGAGGAGAGTTAAAACTTAACAAATGAGGACTGTGGCATTTTGTGGAATTGTACTTCAGTATAGGTTTCACAAACAAGGAGATACTTCATCTTTTGGCACATCAGAATCACATTGTCTTAGGCATCAGGATAATGCTTTTTTTCTTCTTCCACAGTGTGGCCCTATATGTATAAAATACACATCCCATATATATATATATATATATATATATATATATATATATATATATATATATATATATATATATATATATATATATATATATATATATATCAAAACTGAAGTCACACAGTGACTCCACAGGATAGAAAGCACAGAATCAAAGCATATTATACAACACAAAGATAAATACACATTCAAAAGGTCTGTAATACACCCCACATGTCTGCACACTGAAAAGAATGCAGGACAAATCCTTACACATCAAATAAATGGTTGCAGTAGCCTCCCTGCAGCTTGTATACACAGTATACAGCACAATTATCATAAAAGGGCCAAATCATTTTAAAAATAACCCACACACACACATATAAATTCCTTTGCCACTGCAGGACATATTTCACTTCAATTTAAAGCATGCATATTAACTAATAATTTAAGACATATTGGTCCCTCATTAGCCGACCACTGTCGTCATCAGGGAAGACTGCAGGATTGTCCATGTCTGGCCATGGCTGGTGGCACTCTGGGGCCCTCGATCTCGACAATCCTCTTAAGGTCACATGTTTAGTTTTTCCTAATTTTATGATTCCTGTTTTTTGTTTTATTGTGAAACTTACCCATCCTCTCTTTTCAGACCGCCTCACTTCCTGCCCCTGTGTTTTTCCCTCCAGTTTTTATTGTCTGCCCCGCCCTCATTAGATTTACCTGTGTCTTGTTACCACTCCCCTGTCTTGTGTATTAACCCCTAAAATACACTGCAGAACGGCTCCGCTCCGCTCCGGACAGCCGAGAGCGTACTCCACCGTCCGCCAACTCACACATAATCCGTTTGTGATGTGCACAGGTGCGTCTCCGCCGGCCACCGAGCGTTGTGAGAACGCATGGGATCTCATGAATTCACGCACAATCACGTGATATTTGTCCTTAAAAAGGATGTGAGCTGTCATAAATGACATTTTGGACCTCCAGAATCTCCTCATCCATGGTGTCAATGGGGTGAAAAGACATCTGAAAACCTCCCCCGCCCATTATGACGTATTCTTGTAATGAAATTCGATCCGCTGTGAAGAGTGGGAGTGAGAGTATTTTATTTTGAAAATAAACCTGGGTTTTATTTTGTATTTTAAAGCAGATTTCCTTTCCCGCACAATCTGCTCTGTGCTGAATTTATGCGCCATGCTCCAAGCTCTACGTATGTGTGACGGAGGGCTGCCGATCGGCACAGTCGCTCCGGAGCTGTGACACAACAGGGATGGAGACTGTGTGAGCTGACACATTGACTAAAATTGAAACGTAATGGCTCTGTCGCTGTGGCGCATGCAGTGTATTTTAGGGATTAGTCTGTGTTTTTCCTCCTCTCTGTGCCAGTTAGTTTTGTACTTCAGTGCCTAACATCCCAGCCTTGTGTTATTTCTAGTTATCGGATTTTTGCCTGTTTGCTGACCTCTGCCTTTGCCTAGCCCTTTTGGATTTGTTTGCTTTGTCTGACTGATTACCGTGTACCGAACCTTCCTTCTGGCAAGTGAACTAAGTTTCGTTTTAAACCCTGAACTGTTTTCGAGTCGTGCTTTTGAGTCCTACGTTTTGTGGAGTACCAGTCTTAACACTCTCCTTCCTCAGGCAGGCCACATTGTGGAAGACAGCACAAGCCACAGTAATGTCACATGCCCTCAAAGGGCTGACCCTTAATTTGTGAAGGCACTGAAAGCGTGCCTTTAGGAGGCCAAAGGTCATTTCAACTCAGCCCTGGTCCTGGCATGGGCATGGTTGTAGGCCTGCTGTGCTGTGTGGCAGGCATACCCCCTGTCTCCCAGCAACACACCAGAGAATTCACCTGTACACATATTTGCGGCTGTTCCTTTAATGTTGTAGTTGTATAATATAATGTTTAGTGACAGAGTATTACTGGTTATTGAAATAAACTTTTCAGAGCAGTTGCTTGAGACTATTTGTGCATATTGTCATTTGTGTGCTGTTTTTTTTGTGGTCAGAGTCATTTTCTCACTGATGACTTTGTAAATGTAAAATAGTTAACAAATATTAGCATTTCTAAGTGAACCTATCTTTGAGACTGTTTGTGACAGTTTGGTTATTGGTCCCTGATGCCAGGGTGGCACCCTGTGATTATTATCTTAAGTTAATAAATTGATTCATTAATAATCCTAATATCAATAAATATCTTTTGTTTTACTAATAAACAAACCTGCCCTATTATATGCCCAACACTTCAGTTCTCTGCTATCAGTTAACGTAATGCTCAGAAATAGAGATGTCTTTGCACAAAAGTGTCATTTTCTGTATCTGTGTCATGTCGGTGTCCTCACGAGTCCATGTCCTTTGAAGACTAGCAGAACAAATCCACTCACTCAAACACAAGTGAATGTGAGCACAGATTATAACTGATTCTAGTAATTACAACACAGTTACTGAAAAGACAGAAACAGTGAAGCATTTCATATGATTGTCTGAGCTTGTAATGGGTTATCTTCTGTCATCTGAAATTATGAATTTATACAACTCTTCCTCTGTTTAAACACAACTGCACACAACTAAGATGAACTTTGAAGCTTCTGATACACAACACGTGTTCATACTGTACTAGTGCCTGCTGTGTTTTATCAAACATTATGATTGCCAGGCTTTAACCAGAAACATGAGCTATGGGCCACCAGTATAGTAGTTTTGGATTTGGCTTTTATTGGTTTGCGGCTTGCTATATTTCTAAATTCTTTATACCAAATGAGTCCAAAGGAATGAGGCTGTCAGTATCAACCTATAAATCTTCATCGGAGAGCATATCCTGCATATGACTTTTAAATAAAGAAGCTAAATGTAGGTGGATGTTGTAGATTAATACAATGAGAACGTTCAACCACAGTGTCAAGGTCTTAACGGAAATGCAGTGATACTGGTTTCAGGAAACATGCTGGACTTGGATGGTTCTCGGAAAACAATAGTAATAATAGAGTTTATATAATATAAAGTATGTGATGTGTAGAATATTTAACATCTAAATAAAGAATTGTAGTATAAAACTGAATGCAGGCTTTAATCTTTAATCAGAGGCCTCAGCGACGGGTGCTTCAAGGTTTGATTAGGCCAAGAAGCCTGCGAGTTTACTCAAAAGAGGACACAGGCCCAGCTGTGTAGTGCAGCTACAAGATGGCTGAACGGGCAATAGGCAAGACACCATTAGACTGGAAAATTCCCGAGTTTGATAGATGTCCAGGCATGACCAGACAAGTCAAGTTTACACCACTGTGTCATAAATGATTAAAGGTGGGCAGGACTCATGACAGTGTTATATATAAAGGAGATGCTTTGAGGCTCTTTGATGACTCTGGCTTTGTTTGTCTGTCAAGATAATAAAAGCTCTATCTGCTGCCAACTTTGATGACTCTTGCGTGTTATTATTTTCACCTGAAGAATAATACTATTCGACCTAATTTGGACTTCTTTTGACAAGTTGGATAAAATCTTCAATCAAGATCAAGATAACTTTTTTGACAACAGTATTTTCTGCACATTCTGTACATACATTTTAAATTAACCTATTCAGGGAGCCATGAGGTTGTAATGTACTGCACCTGTTTACCACGTGGTTTCATTATATACCCAGAGACTAAGCAGTTCTGCTTTGTTGGATTTACATAAACTGGCTCCATGTCCCCTACATATATAATGGTACTGAAAGTAGATTATAACAAAGGGTTAGCCAATTACTTGGGAATCATCTAATGATCAATGATCGTTTGTTTTATTGGTGAACATTTACAGTTAATCAAATGAACAAACCCATTTGCCTGTTCTGTAATTATAAGTCTTTACTGTACATACATGCTGCATGTAGAAATAAACCAACATAAACTATTGTAATAAAACTGTTATCAACAGAAATAGGGATAAAATTGTACTTTTCACGTGTTATGTGTGGTCTTCCAAATCTGCCGATGTTAGCCTCACACAGGAGGCTTCATCATCTGGGGATAAGGAATATCTCCACATACTTTCATGGTTATCCAGCACAAGGACATGCAAGTGTTGTTCAGACAATTTCTATTCAATAGGCCACCCTTAGCCAGAAATTTGGCTTGTAAGTAATTCAAATATTAAAACCTTAATTAAGAGTTCTGGTAGTTTATCTGTGCAATTCAAAATAATGATAACTGAATGGCTAGCCGATTGTCCTGAGGGAAGCGACCAAGCTACAGTTCCTCCAGCATGATTCCACATGTATCTACTCCATTTGAATGGGCAGCTGTCACTTTACCACCCACTGAATTCCACCCAGCACAGCTCTGTGACACCACAGCCACGACGTGTTTTATATCACACCAGGAACGTTTCAGAAGCAGAGGATTTTAGAAGTGGACTGTTTTGACCACCAGACTTCTTGCTCAGATTTGGTCATTTCCTCTTTTGTTCATGTGCTCCTACCATGAGTAAATAGGCTTTGTAGTTAAATAGTTTCCATGTTGTCTGTTTTAAGATCATACATTTGAAAAGGGTGTTTTATTGTAAAAATGTACTAGATTATCTATATTGTTTCTGTGTTGGCCTGTGGAGCAGAGCTGAAAGATGCCTTCTGAAACTCGACACATGGAATCACAATCACTGTCCTCGTCACAAATGTGCCGGGTGGAATTTAGGCTTTGAGATTTAAATGTTTCATTTACTTGGCAAAACTGTTGCGCTACCATGATACTGTGATGCTGTTGAGCAGTGGACATCTCAGAAATTTTGATAAATAGACTCATCTTCTGCATAAATATCCACAAATTGATCTTGAATTACATTTTCATAATTATCTTCGTCATCACTGCTTTCTTCCTCTTCCTCCTCTTCATTTTCTTGTTCTTCTCCGACTTCTTCTCTGTTTAACTCTACGCCCAAACAAACCTCCCTGGGCATTGTATAATCTGCATCAGGGCCTGCTTCCTCATAATCATGATCTTCGTCACTTTCTGGGTCCACATGATCATTACTCTCCTGTTCTTCCACCATCCATGCTCCCTCTTTGAGGTTCTTGGTGTCCATTGGATCAGCATTCACATAGTCCTCCTCCTCCTCGTCCTCATCGTCGTCCTCTTCATACTCGTTCCTGGCCCTGACATATACTGAAAAACAAGCAGTGGAACAAAATGCGAGATGAATATATGTATTTAAAATGGGTAAAATTGTGTGTCATGGTGAGCACTTACATTGAGTTTGGACGAGTACTTCCGGCTGCTTAGATCGTCGTCTTCTCCTGCAGACCAGAAAGACTGGCAACAAGACCAGCACCAGCAGCAGCAGGATCCCAGCAGCTACAGAGGAGAGCAGCAGCAACAAAGACACTAGGAGGAAAACATTTGATCAGTTCATCATTCTATACATGTCTCATTATGTGTACATTGCATAGAAAAAGTCTACACACCCCTAAAAATTCCAGATTTTTGTGATGGGGAAAAAAAAGATAACATTAAACAAATATAAATAATGTCCAAATCTGTCAGGTTGTAAGGGCATCTCCTATGTACAGCTTCATAGGAGATTTAGGTCTGGGTCTGGCTGGAACATTCCAAAACATAAATCTTCTTCTGGTTGCTTTTGTTAATTTAGATGTATGCTTTGGGTCACTGTCGTGCTGAAAGGTGAAATTCCTCTTCATTATAGAGAATATCTCTAAGAAAATGTCAGGAAAATTGTACTAGAACAGCTGAACTTTATTTGGGATTAATCAGTGTCATTTTAAATGATGGCAGGTGTGTACTGACTACTATTTAACATGAGTTTGGATGTGATTGGTTAATTCTGAACACAGCCAGCCTAGTTATAAGAGGGTGTACATACTTATTCAACCAGTAAGTTTTTTATTTTATTTTATTCCACCTAAAATATTTCCGTTTGTTTTTTTATTTGCACATTATAGGTGCAAAAAGTTCTGGCGTGGTTTATCTTTGTTCATTGAAACTGCACCGAAGTCAGCAAGAACTGATGTCCAGTCATCATTTCCTAAAATACACATCTGCAAGACACTGTGTCTGACACTGCCTCATAGTACCTCTATTCTAAACTTTTCATTGTACACAAACTGTGTCATCCACACAGTTGTTTCTTTTCTTCTGTTTGTGCCCGGTACCTTGAATGTGTTTAACCCCTGAACATGTAGTACATGTTAGTACATGTAGTACCTTTTTTCTACTTTTTCCTTTTAAATTTCTTTTAAAAGTTGCAAATACTTTCTTCATCTACAGTGTCTCTGTCAGATAAAGACTGTACACCGTTTACATGGAAATAGTCAAGTCAGTGATAAAATGACAAAAAAAGAAGTTCTGTATTCTAGTATCTGAAGGATCTGTATGTAACCACATTCAAGTTTCTGTTCTCTCTCTCTCTCTCTCTCTCTCTCTCTCTCTCTCTCTCTCTCTCTCTCTCTCTCTCTCTCTCTCTCTCTCTCTCTCTCTCTGTCTATCTCCCTCTCTGTGTTCTTTCTCCCTCTGCCTTTTTGTCATGTCATTTTCAAATTTTTATAAATTTATCATTTCTGTACTTACATTTAATGGTGACATTAATCTCTGCTGTCTCAGTAGAAGTGAATTTCCTTGAGGACAGTGTGACTTCATACACACAGCTGTAGTTTCCCTGGTGTTCATACTCAGCTACAGGGAAGTCAAAGGAGGCTGACTGGTTGACTGCTGGTTTGGTGTTGGTGATGTTGGAGCCAGAGAAGATGAGAATGAAATGGCCTTCTGAATATCTGGAGTTAATGGAGCAGGTGATGACAAAGCCGTAACCCTTGGTGATCTCTGCACCTTCAGGACTCCAGACCAGCCCTTTGTTAGGAGATGTCAGGGAGATGCTGGGCTGCTGCAGTGACACTGGGTACAAGTGGGACAGGAGGATGAAGAAAATATACACATGATGGATTTATAAATCTGTTAGATCCAGATGAATTTAGTTTTAAAATTAAAAAAGTTTACAGCTAAGGTGGCATCTGAAGGTTGCAGTTTAAATTTTTTATCTTTTATTAAAACAGAAAATCACTACATGCACACATGTTTGGATAATTTACACATTAGCTCAATTCCCTGGATGCCTTTAGGATTCTATTCACTGAGCCTCCCACTTTAAAAAAAATGTATATTCCCAAATGTTTTGTTTTGTTTTATGACTTTTTTGAAATTATTATTTATTTGCTATTGTTCTTACCAGTGATAGAGAGTCTGACAGAGTCACTTTGGGGAGACATGAAGTTTTTACTGGAGCTGCTTTTCTCATACTGACACTGGTACAGTCCCTCATTATTAAAGTCTACTTGAGGAATACTGAAGGTAGCAGAGTTGGTACTTGATGTTTGGGTCTTTCTGAATGATCCTGAGTTCTTCTGCAGGACGAATGTTCCACCTAAAACCTGAGTTGAGATTGAACAAGTGATGCTGACGTCCTGACCCCAGGTAATATCACCAACAGGATTCATGGAGATGCTGGGCTTTGGGAGGCTCACTGAAGAAACAGAACATTATTAGAGAATTACACGTGTTGCCTTTGAGCTGAGCTATACTTACTTAGACTTTTTATTCTTCCCTTTGATTATTTACTCAAGTGAATGAAGCACCAAGTTTAGGAAACATATTTACATTTCTTACCAGTAACAGAGAGTCTGATGGGGTCACTTAGGGGGGAGCTGTAAGATTGACTTGAGCCGCGTTTCTCACACCGACACTGGTACGATCCTTCATTGTCAAAGGTCACTTGAGAAATACTGAAGGTAGCAGAGTTAGTATTTGATGTTTGGGTCTTTCTGAATGATCCTGAGGTCTTCTGCAGGATGAATGTTCCACCTAAATGCTGAGTTGAGATTGAACAAGTGATGCTGACGTCCTGACCCCAGGTAACCTCACCAACAGGATTCATGGAGATGCTGGGCTTTGGGAAGCTCACTGAAAAGAATAAAACAATACTCAGGTTGAGACAGTATTCTGTATTGCACCTTTGATCTTCATTTCTTTCACATCTCAAGGAACAAAATGAGGTAACTATCATGAATTCTGAATTTATTGAAGTGGGGTTTCCACTTGTCACAAACATATTTATTATCTGTGGCTGTGTAGTGAAGTGCCAAAATAATTCAATTCCTCAAATGACCGCTTGAGGTTGGCTACAAAAGTCTCCATAAGCCCCATGGTATAATGTCACACAGAAGTGTTCACAGCAGAAATACACACGTTAACAGCCTGGTACAAAAAATGTAATTGAACTGAATTTCAATGAGTCTGAACTCATGAATATTGTGTGAGATATCAGAGATAATAAAGTATGTAAACCTTTGTGCCAAGACTCAGCATTGTGTCTTTTCCACCCAGCAGACTCTCAGTTAAACAGTTATAATGATTATTATTGTAACATGAATCAGACAAGAGATTCAGAAATGTTCTCACCTGAACAGATCACACCAGCGTCCTCACCGTGGTTACAGTTGTGTGTCCCAAATCTTGTGTGCCGACACTCAGTTAGAGAACTTTCACTTCCTGAACAGGCCACATCATCGAGCCAGATTTGTCCAGTTCCTTGACCAAAATGGGCCGACTGAGGGGCACTCAGTGCTGTACCACAGTCCAACTGTCTGCACACCACCTGAGCATCATTTAAGTCCCAGTCATCATCACAGACTGTTCCCCAGACTCTGTTGTGATAGATTTCAACTCTTCCAGAGCATCGAGTAGATCTAGAGCCAGATAATCTGATCTGCACACCTATCAGACAAATAAGACATTTTAATATCTTACACTGAATGTAACTTGAACACTAAAAAGATTTTAAACAGAACTGACTGACCTGCAGCAGGTGACACTGACATCAAGAGGAAAGAAACTATGAAGAGAGAAAATTTTACTTTGTCAAGACTCTCGGGTCAGATACCATTAATTTATTAATCAATCAAGTCATTAATTAATTAAATTATTCATTCATTCATTCATATCTGTATTTGCACTGTGTGATTGTCTCAGTACCTAAGTGCCTACTCTCCAGCCTTTAAATTGTAATAAACTAATCTGTAGGGCATTGTGTAAAGTCAAGTTTGTTCATTTCACTTTTGCTTGTTAAACAGTGCATAACCAGGATTCAAAGTAGGCACAGAGCACAAAGAGGAATGCAATGTCTCCAACTAGTGGTTGCTATATTTTTTTAATTGTGAGTTTGAGTTTTGACTCTTTAAGGTTGCTGCAGCTGGTAGGTCTGGAGTGTTGAATCCAGTCTAAAGGAGTTAGCATTGTGAATAAATGTCTGTAAAGTATGAGCACACATGTTTTTATGTTTAGCATGCGAAGAGAAATGGATTGTTTGTTCAGATAATATTACCATGAAAGCAATGCTAATTTCCATTAGCGCATTAATGGTAGTTCCCATTAAGTTAGTAGCTAGTTGTTTGTTAGCACTGCAATAATGATGAAAATGAGTGAGTACTGATGACACATGAACACCCCGAACAACATTATTGTAAGATTCATACATAACTCTGACACTAAGTCATATTTATTTCAGTTGATGTATGTTCTACATGAGAGACTACAGAAATAGATAAAAAAGAGTTGGTTAATGACGTTGGAGAGCTCAGTGTGTGAACACCTCTGCTAACACTCTCTGCAGTCTTCATTCTGGATGGAGCTCTGTGCTGAAACATGAACAAAGTCTGAAACACTGGAGACAGCTGCAGAAAGCTCTCCACTGAAAATAACCTTACTGATCTGAATTTATTGATCTCATTTCATATTTCTCCCTCTTACAAAAGTTGCCCTTGTCTCTGTTTGAGATTCTCTTTTATATTTAAATAAAGAAGATGTATAAACTCTGCTGTATTATACGAAAAAACAAAAACATAAATTACATTTTGGAATGTCTGTCTTACCCATGGCCAAATAGTGAAGGTTTCTCTGCTGTAAGTTCCCCATGGCTGACACAAAGTCTGCGAGGCAGCTCTGTATCATTTATCAGCAACAGCACAGACGACAGAAAACTCAACTAAAGACCACAGTGTGCAAACACTTAAAAGTGGTTGTCCTTCTTAATACACTTCCTCTTTCTCTTTCTGGTGTTTTTTTCATCTTCTTTTTTTTTGGCCGTACACTCCCAGAACGGATGTGTTAAAAATAACCTGTCAACTTTTCACACTTCAGTTAAACACAAGTTTCGTTGTTTATGCTTCTTATAAATTCAATTATTTCATGCTTACCACTCCGCTCCACTGCACACATACAGTATATTGATTATCAAAGTATTTCACAGCAAAACATGAATTCCTCCTTCTTTTGAAAATTGGGAACCCCTTTTGAAAAATCTCCTGACTGAACTTTTGATTTTGACTTGTCAGTGCTTTGACTAAATATGAAACCAATACATAGAAACAGTTATAATCCTGTCCATCTGAAATCGCATGGACTTGCTAAAGATGTCCAGTGGCCGTCGAGTAGATTGAATGCATGGAGATAACCATAATTGTGGTTGTCTATACCACCAAAGGCACTGCGTCCAACTAGTGGTGCCACTTCTCCGAAGGCCAGCAGATTTTTTTATTAGCATGCTGTGACCAAACTGAACTTACCCCAGTATCTGCACTGTACACCTCCACCATGAACAGTCTAGCCAGACCAGGTTGGGTCAGGAGAACCAGGTTCCTCAGTTTCAGCTCAATGAATCCTCAGTGGGACACTGGATCATAGAAGTTATCCTGGACTTAAATAACGGAAATCATTTAATAAGGGAGACCACATACCGACTAATACAGGAACAACTAATTTCTTAATATAGACCATTTTTTGCAGGAAAGCATTTGTACACAGACTGTTACATTAATGAATTACTATACATGATCATATATTGTTTATATGTATGTCCTCCATTGTCTTGTATCTTTATCTTGAGTGAAGGGAAGACTAAGATTATGCTTTTTGTCAGTTTGTCAGCATTTGAAGGGTAACTGGAAGCAAGATGAAGGATTTTGACAAAAAACATAGAAGACTCCCAGAAATTACTGGAAACATTTGAGGCATGCTTACATCCAGAGTAAGAATGTCTCACGTTTAGAAGAATCTTCAAGTTCCAAGCTACAACACTGACTTTAAGGTTGATCTGGATAAGGCCTCAAAAGTCACTCATCAAGTTTGACACTAAAGGTTTCACACCAAATGTATTAACCTCTGACAGACACGATCTTTGCACCAAAGAAATGCACTGCAAAAGTGTCACTTCCTGTATCTGTGTCATGCTTGTTTACCCACTGGTCGTGTCCTTTGGATAAATAGCAGTATAAGTCTACTCACGTGAAAAAAAATATAAATACAACACATTCGCTGAACATTCAGAAAGTGTTTAGCATTTCATATCACTGGCAGCAATTGTAATATATATTATCTTTGGTCTTATGAAATCTTTGAAACTATGCAACTCTTAACTTGGCTGTGCAGATCACACACACCTCGAACTGTCCTTAAACACAAGCACACACAACAGAGGGGAACTTTAAAGCCTCCTCTTCACACCCCATGTTCATACTAGTACCCATTGAAGTGCATGTTATTATTATTATATTGCAAATCAATCTGTAAACCAATTGCAGTATCCAGTAACAGCCACTAGATGTCATCACAGTACAGGTGTATAATAAAAGTGAGTCTGCTCTCCCACACCTACAGTCCTCCAATAACAGGATGTTTTTAGATACAGAGGCTGCATAAACCACATATTTTGTTCATGGTAGTTATTTTGACACATGTTCAGTCCTGAGTTCAGAGTCTGATCAGCTTCAAGTAAAACATTATATATTTTGCAATAGATAATACACTTCTACTACACACTATATATTACTTTTTTCTTTCTTGTATTTCTTGCAGTCCAGTTTATTTTCTGCACGTAAAAGACAAACTCCCATTCAAAAATGTGCCTGTGCAGGATATAAGATGAAGAAGCCTTAATAAAGAGATGGCGCTCACTCACACTGTGTGTGCATGCTGAGCCGCACTGACAGTTCAGTGGGCCTCATAGCGTGAGAAGGCTGAGGAAGTGAAGCGACTGGTGTGAGAAAGCTGCCACCGCAGCCCTGTGGCAGCTCAGCCCCAAGCCTTGCGGTAGTCTCGATGTTGCCCTCTGAACCCCGTTTCAACCTGCTTTCAGCTTCCACTCCGCTGTCAGACATTCAGAGCACTTCGGAGCTTCTCCATTTCTACAGAAACTTCTCATTTTTTCAAGAAATGTGTGGGTAAATAAGCTTTTTGCAATGGTAAGGCTCAATCTAAGATACGGAACAATGCCTGGTTACTTCACTTTTCATAAGAAGTTTGATAAATGTCACATGATTAACAGACTTCCATTTCTGTACGAATAAGTACAAAAGGCTGCTCTTGGTTCTCTGGAATTGTTGAATAGACTACTTGAGGAAAATTCTGACGTACTTTAACTCTACTTGAGTATTTCCAGTTTCTGTTATTCTGTTTTGTAACTCCACCCAAGTTCAGAAGAAAATTTGCCCCACCTTTACGAGCTGCAACATCAAAGTAATGGAAACAGTAATGCATCAATATCAATCCACTATACAGTGTAATATTCTTAAATGGACCCTTTTGCAAAATTAGTACTTTTTGCAAGGTATATACTGATGCTAATACTTTTGTACTTTCATTTAAAGCCACAGTCTGTCAGATTTAGGGCACAGAATATGTCAGGAATTAAATATAATATTCATAACTGTGATTTCATTAGTGTGAAAATAAGAATCAAAGTGAGATTACAGATGCTGCACATCCTCTGCCACGAAGTCCACCATGTTGAACCGCAATGTTTCTACAGTAGCCCAGAACAGACAAAACACTGGTTCTAGATGAGACGTTTTGTATTTTTATGCATTTCGCAGCCAGTGTAGTTTCTCCATTCTAGGGAGGAGAGGTTAAGTCAAGGGGGTTGCAATGAGCAACTACACAGCTAGATGCCTCAGAACCTTTAACACTGGTCCTTTAAGTCCCTGTTTCTCAAACTGTGAAATAGTTTTAGAAATTAACATATTACTAATATTCAAATGAAAATAAACTATGAAGTGAACTACAATGTGACAGCGAGTCAGGAAACAGAATTAAAACATTATAAGTTTTAAGAAATGTTAGGAAGAGGTGCGGATCAGGAGTACCTCTTTTCAACCAAATGAGCTCTAGTTCTGGTTCCATTCAATAAATCTAATCATCTTATTAGGAAAAGACTGAAATGACCATAGACGACTAAAGATGAATAAATCCTATGGACCAATCAGCATCCTGTACTGCCATACTGGCAGTTAGGCAGGCGTGGTTTAATGTTAGGTGTGTGTGTGACGATGTGTGTGACAAAGTGGCTGTTGTGTAGCATAGATGCTGCTACCATCATTTTATTTCAGAACTGGAGAGTATTTCAAAAAAGATGTTTTCACTCTCGCTCAGACTGGTTTCTGTAAAAGTTTGACTACATTATACGGTTCCTTGATCTGATTGGTTGAAGTTTGCCCATCATAGATGGTGATGGACAGATAGCCATGGTGTGCCTGCCCTTTTTCAAACAGTTTCCAGCAGTGACTTCCCAGATGTTTCTGTGTAACCTACAATCTGATGCAGTCAGGTTAAATACTACTTTTCCTTCAGTAAAAGAACAGAGCACTTCCTCCTCACTGACGTCGGCTATCCATTTTTAGAACTGTGACATTCACTGTAACTCATCTTGTAGCACGGCATGCCTCAACTGTAAATGCACTAGTGGTGTGTGAGCGAGTGTAATGCTCACTGACCGACATCTTCATCTGCTGCTGGAGCTCGAATACACACAGGCACGCAAGCACACACACTCACGTGTTTAAGGATTTGAGGCAAAAGATATTGAGGTTTTGGTAACATGCTGGTGTGTCAGAGTGAAAAGTTCCTTCATGGTTTCTCTTTCTAGATCACACACACACACGTGCGCGCACACACACACACAGCAGGAGGTTGCCCAAAAAAGGTTACTAGAGGTCATGTTTGAGCGGCAGAACTGAAAAACAGGAAGAAATTTGAGGTGTAAGGGTGGCAGCGAAGTGTGTCTGGTGTGTGCACGTCTGTGTGTCTGTGTTCAGCTGACTGACACATGAGAGCAAAAAGTGGTCGGTTAATCATGCGTCTTGTGCAATGCAGAGAACCCATGAGACTGAGATGGGTCGTGTGTGCATATGTGTGTGTGTGTGTGTTTTGTAGGTGATTAAGAGGAAGCAATGGCAGAGTAAGTAAAGACAGAGATTCCTTCATTTTATTTTACAGCAGTGCTGTGTTCCTCAACACACGCACACACACACACACACACACACACACACACACACACACACACACACACACACACACGCACACACACACACAGTGCCCAACAACTGAATGTAATTCGGACTGACAGCTAGCCTTCACGCTCTGACGCACCTCGCCTCCCAAAATGGACGCAGAAGGCCTGACACACACACACACACACACACACGCGCACACACGCACACATACACAGCGACTAAATGGGCTTTCTGTCCACAGCAGCTGAAAACCCAAAACATTAAGTGGAGGAGGTGGAGGTGGGGATGAATAGTTGAAGCGGGGATTAGGATGATCAGGGTGTGTTAAAACCAACAGACAGACAGAGATCAGAGAGATACACAGGCAGACAGGCAGTTCATCAGTTGGTTAACAAGGCAAACAGACCAGCAGGTGGTAGAGAGGAAAGTATCTGTAAGGTAAACATCCTTGCATCATTTTGTGACACTTATCCACTATCCACAAGTAGTTGAGCTCACATGAACAGACAGTAAATTCTCTGAGAAACTTCAAAGTTATGGGACTTAAAGAGGCAGATATATAGAAAAAGAATGGGAGACATGGTGTAACATTGCCCTCAAGTGATGTCAATTGAGTCAGCATAAGTTGAGGCAGAAGATAACAAGTTTGATTTTTGAATGATAAGAATCTGAGGACGTAGAGTTCCCAGATTTCTGTCATCTGATCCCCAATCTCTACTTGCGGCTAATAGCGCACGACTTCATTAACATAACACACCAGAAATCTCAGACTCAGGTTATTTATGCTCAGAATCAGCTGGCTGTTTCATTTGAATTCAATCTCTGGACATGACAGGCCATGTGAAAGTTGTGCGTCAACCAGTTTCTGCCATTTAATCTCTTCACTGGTAAAAGAAAATGCAATAAAAATGAAGCCATAATGCTGGCTACTCAGAGAGCATTTAGCCTTTCAAAATGCAGTTATAGACAGGTCTGCAGCTTGGCTGAGGGTCGCCAAAAGATTTGGAGAATAACAATATCCCGTCCAGGAAAATTAGGACTTTGTACAAGGAAGCACTTCATTGCCATGAGTCAAACTCATGACCGCCGAGTTAGGACCATTAAATCTGATCAGGCTGCTGCAGAATGCCATCAGAGATTACATGACTATGAGTATCTATCTGGCTAGGTGGCCAGCATTTTATGTGTCCAGTTTTTAACTTTTCACATTCATCTGGCAGCTTTACTACTCATTAATTATTGAGATCTATTTTGAATTGGAATTTTTTCTATTTTTCTGAGCTCATGAAAAGTTGACATTAAATAGACATGTGCTTCTTCATGATGCATTGCTCTAGATTAAACTACTTAACAGTAGACAAGTATTAAAGTAGGCTAAATAAAATTAGCACAACCTTAAACGTGAGCAGTGAAGCACAGCATGCACACTAATGCAGCGGTAATATTTATCCAAAAACATCATATCTATTAGTAAAACACTGACAGGAACATTTTACTTCACAGTCAGTGCTTTTACTTTTGATACTCGGTACATTTAACTGATAATGCTCACATGCTTTTACATAAATAAGGTTCTGAATAGAGGACTTGAGTACTCACTAGAGTAATCACTGCTATCTAGCAATGACAGTGTGCTGCTTTGAAGTAGTTTTCATATAGTCAGTTACATATAATTACATCCATCCATTCATTTTCTGTAACTGCTTATCCGGGTGCAGGCGGACTAGGACTGAGGCTGAGTAAACCCTGTACAAGTCAATGCCAGAGATGTGATTCATAAAATGCAAAACAATGAACAAAATAGTGAAAGTAATAAAATGTTTCACAGGTTGATAGAAATTGATAGAAATTTGTCTGTTGAACACACCTCATCCCTCCAATCTTAGCTCTTACAACCTCACAATGAAGTGTTTTTTAAAATTCTCATGTAACGTTGCCGTCATTGTCGACCATAGCATGCAAAGCACGAGTTAGAAAAGTGTTTATGATACACAGAAGAAAAGTGGGATCTGAAGAAAGTAGAGGAGAAAAGGAAAGTAGAGGGGAAAGTGATTTAGAGAACGGTTGAGGTATGTAATAGAGACAGTGAGGTGTGATTTAGGGCCGAGAGGAAAATGGAGGAGTGGGGGGCTGCGTTCTTGGCAAAGATTGAGTGTCATTTAATGCGGGAGTGAGTGGAGAAATTATTGCATGGCTGCTACACTAGCTGACGATAGATGTGACACATTGCTCATATGGCTGCTATCCCAGCTGAATGGGAATTACCCCATTAACGCAAGCTGAATTCTAACTGCTACAGCACATATTGGGCCGGTAGCAAAGAGCTGAGCTGGCTAATGACTGTATGTCACTGTAATGGTGCGTCTCTATCAAGTGGCCCTACCTCTGTGGGACACTTAGCTCTTCATCGCCCCGCCTGGCCTCGACTCTTCTTCATCCTGCTGCCGGATGACCTTCCAGCTGCTGCTTAAGATGAAAAAATTATCTCTGCGAGAGATTCCTCACATTGCCCATTCCTCACTGCCTCACACGGACATTTTAGACATCTGCTTTTAAGCTACCTCACATGTGGACAGATGGTATATATTTTTTTGCTTTACTAACAGTCTCATCTAAATGTAGAAAGGTTCTGATTACCCCTTTCACACAACTTTGGGACAATTTGCTCTAATGATCCAGGTGCTTCCCATATAGAAGGCAATTCTCCCCAGATATCCTTCACTGGAATGTCTAAGAGCTGTCACCATATAGAAACATGGATGTGTTTATATTTTGGGTTACACATCCATACAATGCTCCAGATATGAATGTTTTACACCATGCATAGCAGAATTGGACCCAGCCCTGATCTTGATTGAGGTCATTTTTGCAGGGTCAACATACCCTGGAGAAAGCTTTGGCAATCCACCACCGGCCCTGTCTTGGATCACCAGCTATGTGTGAGAAGGGATATCAAATTCAGGGTATGAAATAAAATGCTTTTGATAGCAGTTGTTGGGGAGGGAGTGTAGGGTCCCAAAGATGTGAGGGAACTTATTGTGGTGATTAAAGTTTCTTAAAATAACTTTTATTCCTTCTAGGAATTGATTTTCAACGGAACCTCAGAGAGGATATCAACATTGCTATGCAACAAAACCCAAGACTACGTTCAATGACAACGCTCATAAAGTTATTATCGTGATAAGATGACTTTTTTGACCACTTGCTTTATTCATTATTGTGCATGTTGTTTGTTGTGACATTCCTGCGCCAATATCCTGGGTGTGCATAGCAAAACTTTGGTGAAGGTTGCCTAACAGCCTAATCAAAGACAATCGAATTGTTTACTTTTGCAGATTGCAGTTTTCCCATGGGTTAGTCGTAAGATGACAGCATTAGCTATTCATCCAGTAATCTAAAACAAAATGAGTATGTATGAGTGAAGTTCTTTAGTAGCCAAAGCAATTATGATGAGAGCAAAAAAAGGAAGAGAGGTGACACACTGGAGAACAACACAATATCAGATCAGCTGTTTTTTTCCAACTAAACTTTGTATTTTTTACTCTTACAATTGTTTCCTTACCTTATTCAAGTGTTTATTATTGGCACCGTGAAAATGAATCCTTTCTAACCTTGCAAAGTAGTAGCCATTTTAACCGAAACCACAACCACAACTCAAATTAAGAACTAAGTTCCTATTGTGCATGAAGCTCAGCAAACCATAACCAGAGCTTTGTCACGTAAAAAGATCTATTTTTACACAGTGGATTGTAGCGGGTTTGAACAGTGCAGACAAATGATGTAATCCTGCCCATAGGGAAAATGCTTCTATGTGTCATTCTAGATGTCAATCGATACAGTTTGTCGTTTAATTTGGAGGACTTGGGAGTCATGTGCAGAGCACAGACTGTTTTCCTGCTATAATGTAATTGCGGTATGACAGTCAGGCCAACTGTATGCAGTCTGACTGATAGATACTTGTGGCTTTAGACTTGGTCTCACAACACATTGTATGAACTACATTATTTCAAGTATACTGCATCCTTTACTCTCCACCTTGCTACTCGCTTGACACAAACACTGCCATTGTAAAGACATACATACTGGGCCGTGGTTGTGATTCCATTGCAAAAGCCTTCAAGCCTTTTCCTGAAGTCACATTATTGTTGCATCATGGTGCAGATTGAGAGATGGGTTTACTTGAATGCATCACACGACGAGAAGTTTTTAAAATGCTTGCAAATACAGTGTGTGCAATCATAAGGCAAATGAAAAAAAGCTTTCCTGCTCTACCTCAAACAAATACTATAAATAAATACTGAAATGAGCTGATTGGTTGGTAAGAAAATCAACCTTTAAATGTATAGCATGTTTTGGAAAATGTCCAGCAGTAATGCTAAGTGTATGTTGATTCAGGTTTTGCACTTAAATAAAGGTTTGATTACTGTGCGTGTCGGTCTGTACTGTCATTGGTTGGATGCTGTGCATCCAGCTCTTACGGTACCTAAAGTGTAAGTGAGGATTTTTTTTTCTGGCACTTGGCTGTACATTTCAGCCACTTACATCACATTTATCTTTATATCTAATCACAATAAAGATGGCTCCTCTGGGTATTACTGCTATATTCGGGGGGACTGGACTTCCTAGTTGTTCCCCTGAGACTATCTATCTATCTATGCTTGATACTGAGTGTACTGAGTCTGAAAGCAGTAGGCTATCTGTCATTCATGCTATTAGTTCATGGTTATCATCAGCGGTGGCCAAGGCCATTAGCCCAAAGACATTAGCAGCAGCCATCAGCAAAGCCATTAACTCCTCTCCCTGCTAAAAGGCTACTGTCCCTCACAAAGACTCATTAATGGTAGGTAAGGAGAGATGGGCATGGTGGGAGACAAAGAAATGGAGAGACAGAGGGAAAGGGAAGAAAGAAAGCAGGGGGGTTGGGGAGTGGGTGAGAAAAAGAACGAGGGAGAGAGGGCGCAATAAGGCGGAGAAGGGAAGACTTAGATCATTTTAATTGTTCACGGTGTCATTTCCCTCCACTCCCAATCTGCAGTTGGTGTAGGATGTACACACATAGTGTTATGTTACTCTAGTTTTTACATTCTAGACACATACCTGGTCTGAGACTGGCATGGTTTTAAAGGGTAAAATAGAGAGTTGGAGTTTATTTTCCATGTGGACCGGCCACATACCTGAACTGTTTCTTTGTAAAATTGATGTAACTCTACTAAGGTCACAAGAGACAAATGACAGAAAACCTCAAAGTAACTGTTAAACTGACTAAACAGCTCTTGGACTTTGCTTTAAATATAAGTGATGAATTCAAAAGTCGTCTCATTGCTGAAATACTGCAAACATCTTTTTTTTTCTCTTCAGCTGCTTGGTCTTGCAGGTCTCAGGAAAGTATTGCAGCATGCATTGTATGGATGGCAATGTAATGCTGGACAGGGCACCAGACCTTCACAAGGCAAACACTCACATACGCATTTATACATTATAAAACACGGTTCCTGCTTCAGTCATTTCACAGTTTTATAGTCCTATTCCTTTGACTGAATTGCTTTAGATTCACAAATTCAGTTGGACCTCTCATCTTCAACAAGGTCTACTCTACTCTACCATACACACAATATACAGTTTATAAAGCTGAGGCAGAACCATCAGGATATCCTGTTTGATACAGGATTATCATGATACAGGCAAGTCAAGAACTGCCTGTGCATGGCAACCACATTATGCTTGAGGTTAGGGAAAGATCACAGTTGTGTTATATTAATCATGGTTAAGATATGGTTAGGATACAGGAGCTGAAACAGTTGAATAATGTTAGAGAAATGTCGTGGTTGTGGTTCATTGGCAAACATTAATTGCAGGCCTGTGGTAGGATGGAAAGGGCATTGATAAAAAATGTTGGCTTTAGTTGGAAATGAGTTGCAGCATTATCCAGATGGACGCAAATCCTCAGGATCCTCAGGATCGGATTTAAAAAATAAACATACGTCACCAACCTCTCTTGCTGGAAACAGGCATGTTACCATTACCTATTCTATGACTGGACAGGAAACTCTAGGACTAAAACAAAGAGAAGACTAACCAAAATTATCAAATTTGCATCTCTTGTGTGGTTAGGAGACGTGTGAACATTTCTCAATGAAGAGACAAGAACCAATTCTTCCAGTGTCATGCAATCACAGAATTAGTTATGACCAATGACAGCACTACACAATCATCCAAGTGTAGTCATGCAATTCCCAAAGTCACAATTTACTCTTCAAAAAAGTCTTGATCTTGAGAACAACAGAATCTGCAGCAAGGTAAATTTGTGGCAACTGGCAAATGACTTGACTTACTTCTCTCCAGATAGTTCATAGCAACAGTTTTTTACACTCTTCAGATAACACAGCCCGAAACTTTCTCCAAGTCTTCAAACCTCAGTAGATTGCATTAGTCAAACCAATCCAGCGGGTTCATTGTTCCATGACAAGGACAGAATCTGCAAAAAGGTTCAATAGTTGGGCCAGAGATTTTCCAGCACACTAGCACAAGCATTCCCAGAAGGCTGAGCAGTGTGATAGCTGACAAAAAGATTACACCCTCCAGCCCCCTTTTTTAATTTGGGATCTAAATGTGGAACCTTCACAAAGCACAATAGACATCTTTGTAAGAAAAATTGGACATATATTTTTACTGTTCTATAATGTGGACTGCACACAGAACATCCTCCCTTCTATATCTGCAATACCTTCTATCACCATTGTAGCTAAATTGCTAACATTAGCTACTGTACTGGTAAGACTACATTCAGGAATTACTGGTGTAGTTCAAAGAGCGTGTTTGACCCTTCACTTTGGGCACTGTCTTTCTGGAGTAGGCTACTGTGTCAAACCTACTGTGTACCATTAGAACTCTTAAATAGCTATTACCTTTACAGGAACAAACAAAAGTACATGAGGGGGAAAAAATCACCCAATTTATATGTGGAAAAGTCACTGCAACCCAGTCAGTCCTCCTTGCCGACTCTTTGGTGAATTGTCCCCCGGTAAACAGCCTCCACCTGTGGTGAAGGCCGGTTAGTTCCTGAGCAAAGCACATTAGAACAAATAACAGTAATGTGGTAGTAGGTAGTGTCTTATGTGAAAAAAAGATCTTCCATTTTATGTGGTTAAGTCATCGTGACCCAGTCAGTCCTCCCCGTCCACTCTTTGGTGAACTACCACCTGTAAAACAGCCACCATTTCCAGCAGCGAAGGTCAGTAAAGTCCTGCCTGCTCACTGATGGTGATTATGTGATGTGATTTGAACCCAAAAACTCTTCTTCCCCAGTGTCCATTAGATTGCAAACCTGGGAACACTTTGTTGGCAGAGAATTTTTTAGATTTACAGTGGAAACCAGGTGAAAACCTGCAAAAAAATAAATAAATCACATGATGTCAGTTGTGTTTATTTTCCACCTTTTGAATAATGATTTTAAAATGATGGGTACTCATCTAGGCACTGAAGTGCTTTGGGAGCTATGTGGTGTAGTGGTTTAAACTATGTCTCATTGCTATCCTTTGAGTTATTTAAAGGTACCAGTATTGCTTTATTCTTTTCCAATATGTATAATGTAATTTTTGAGTATTTCAAGAGACCTGAGTACAGTAGACCTGAAAGGCAACAAAAGAAGTTCAGCCTGAGCATGAATGCATGAGAGAGATGTAAGAGAGCAATGCAGGCATGATGGAAGACTAGAAAAGAAAGGACAGAAAAGGGAGGGCAGTGAAAGAGAGAAAAATAAGGGAGGTGAGTTTACCCTTTGACCCAACGTTCCATTCTATCCCAGAATACTTTGGGGGCCCCCTGACAGACGCTTAATGCCTCACATGGACGCACATGAATGTATATTTGCTTGTGCACACACACACACACACACACACACACGCGCTAACACATTAACACACACTCCTGCAGTTGATCTCTGTTGTGCTTACGGGGGTGGTTGATTTCATTAGCAAAGAGATCAGTGTGCTAAACCATATTAGCTCTCATCTCTGCCTCTTTGTACTTTTTCCTTCTTCATCTTCTTTCTCTTCTTGTGTTCAGGTTGACTCAGAGAGACGAAATAACACACGAATGCGCCTCTCACACACAAAAAAAAGCAGACAGACAACAACCTCAATGTCAATAGGTTTGTTTAGGAGCCAGGATCAGGTGGTTCTATGTAGGTCAGAGGGAGAATAAAAAGAGAGAGGAGCCATGTGTGGGTATCCTTAATAATTAATCAATCCTTTTGCTTTCTCTGCCTCTCTCTCCGCCTGGCACAGACATGAGAATAAATGAATAAGCTTGGAGGTAGTCAGGCATACAAACATAGGCAGAAGAAGAGACAGTCGACTGCACATCAAGCTGTGGAGTTTATTTGTCCTCTGGGAGCATTTAGCTTAGATAATCACCTCAAGGAGCTTTTAACAAGCTGCTGTCGTCACCACTGTGTCAAAATTCAGATTACGTGTTCAAAGTTTCTCCATTTCTAAGATGGATATTTTCTGTGAAGGTCACACGAGCTAGTTGCTTTTGAGGAACGACGTCAAGTCCCGGTACTTTGATCTGCAGTATCCTCATGCGATCTCAGCGAGAAAAAGGGGGAAGCCACAAGGGTGGCGGGTTTCAGAGAAGGGTGGTGCTGCCAAATGATTGACGTCTACGCCCGTAGTGCGCACTTAAATGATCTCTCACACACACACACACAGAGGCAGTCTGGTGACACAGGATATCCTGCTGTAGGCGTCAGCCTCGGGAAGAGGAAGTGCAATCTGCTAAAGCTGATGGGAGAGAAGCTTCAGTTTGTGTTTTTTCTCACTATAAGGCCAAAATAAGACACCACAAACACACCAGTTAAGACATATATTGCCTAATTAATAACATTATATGCAGATAACCTTGAATGAATTATTGAGCTGACACTCTAATATGCCCTCAATGAATCTGTCCTGATGGGATGCTGCTGTTGTAGATAATCTTCTAACGCCATTTCTGGATGTGTCTGACATTGTTTGTTGTTTTGATGTGCCATTAAAGTCAGCTTACCTAAGAAAATTCACGCATGGAGTTGGTTAAGGCGGATAGATAGGTCAAACAAGCGCAGTCTTGTCTAAAACCTTATTTCAGGTTACATAAGTGAGTCAACTTTAGTTATGTCAGGTATGTAACGTTTCTTACAATATATACCTTAAACTAACCGAGTTTTTTTTCTGCGAGTATTTCACAACAATGACCACACAAGCATTATTGTGAAAGTCTAACCAGGCATTGCATATTTATTATTGCCACCTTGACTGGATGTTGCATACTTATTGTTGCTAACAGGGGAACAGAAATGACACTAGAGGGATACTTACAGTGTCATAGTTGCCTATGGCATTACCTCTAGAGCCTGATGTCAAGTGGTTGTGGTATTAATTCAGTGTCAATGGAAAGATTTTATAGAGTGCTTTGTGATTACAATATTGTGGCACCTTGGAGTAAAAGCGAAAAAGTAGCTCTCAACATTTGTGTCATTTAGTAGTTGTTGACAATGTTAAATCATTTGACATGTTCATTTTATTTGATTTTTAAAAAAAATTTAGAATATAAATTATATAAAGTCTACAATACAATTTGAGTTGCATATGTCGCTATTTACACTATAATATGAGATATTAGCTCAAAAAACGTATGTGATTAATACTAATACAGAGGGGCACCTGGCATGCCTTGCACCAGAATGGGGTACTTCTTCCTGATCCTGGGAGGGTTTGTGGACTGCCTTCCTCTTCTGAAAATAAATAAATAAAAGTACTATTTCCACCACACCTCTGCATTGTCATTGTTCACCGACACAAAGGCAGACTTCTGACGGGATTGAAAAGACTAAAATAGTTTGGAGTATTTGCTTTATTTGACATGTGACTATTTACTTCTACCCTCTCATCTGTTTATTTTACATGGGCTATCATATATTTACTTTGCCATGCTATAATGATCACAGGGAAAATACGCAATGTTTTTATCATAGATACTGTAGGTCTGTGTGGATAACTGGCAAATGGTACACAAAATACAACATATTTCCAATCCAAAATCACATTTCACTACTTTGTTACCTACACTTCTGTCGTCTGATGTCCAAAACTCCTCTCATCCTCAGGACTCAGACCCAGAGGTCACTAATTTCCTTCTTCACGTTGATTTTTCTTTGCCATATCTTTATCCCGTCTTTGACGTATTTGTTTTGTTTTTTTACAGAAATCATAAACAAGTAGACAACAAGAAGCTCACAAGATTGAGGTGGCCACCGGTTTCTGTTTTTTTTTTACTTTAAGGATTGATGACAATTTAAAAACAATATGACATTTGGGATCATATATGCGCCTGAGGATGGTTCTGTGAAATTGTGAAAATTATAGCAGAAATTTAAAACCAATACAACAACTTTACTACTTTACAATAGTGAAGGCATATATATATATTTTAAAATATTTACACACACTGATAGGAAAAAACACTGTTGACAAAGAGGTCCGAGATCTTTTGATGCATTTGTTGCAGAACTAGTTTGAAAACTGTGTTTTGAATTATTGATGTATTTCATGTCTCTGTGAAACATTTTTGTCTGGTGGACATGAATAAAATTAAGCTGAATTACCCAGAACTGATTTGGTGCCATTTGTGGATGATGTGTTGGGAGGGTGGTATAGAGAAGCAAAAAGTCCTCCATAGTGATGATAAATAATGTCTCAAAGGGCAAGAAGTGATTTTGTTTTTACAGTAGTAATAATAGTTGTGTTTTCATCCAAATTTATTGCCAATTTTAAACAAATTTAAAAAGTAAATCTGCAAAAGAAAATGTTTGTTTACATCCACCACCATTATGTGATTATAAGGAGTTGGTTCATCAATATGAATTTGTCTCTTCCCTCCATGGCTGCCAAATACATCTGTATGCAGACATATACTATTTTGTACTGTGTTGTAAATTCTGTTCAATTAGACACTGAAAAACTGCAACTCGTGTGCATTGCAACATTTGTTTATTAGTTTAATCTTACTTACTTACTTAAACTTACTGTAATCACCATCTCTACTGTCAATGTCTTAACTATTGGAAAGGCTACAAAATATAATTGGCATCTTGGCAGTCACCACACAAGGAACCTTGTTGGCTGTTTTTAAATACAGAAACTAAACCTGCTTTGCATTGATTTGTAGAAGGACGACTGTTAAATCAACTCTGGACTTGGGGAAGGTATCTCGTGCCAGGACTGATCTTGAAAAGACTATTTTTAGTATTCAGCTGTTCAGTTCGGTCGCACCTCTTGCAAAGTGACCTAAAACTGAACACTCTTATACCTCTTGGGTATAAGAGTGTACTACTTAACCATCCCTCACCTGCCTGTAACTGTTTTCCCAGTTTTAGTTTGGGTTGGAAATACATAATGCTGCTAGAGAAGAGGGCACAAGAAGATGGAGTAATTGAAAAAGCCAGCCTCAAACACAAGAGCACATAATTAAAACCTGTTTGAATTAATGTGAAGGTTACATCAAGGTTACAACTAAACTAAACAACTAAAGGAGCAATGACGAAACTGAACACATCTAGAGTCAGTGTAAAAACTTTTGTACAGAATTATTTTTTCAAATTGTTGTTTCGGTCAACACTTTTTAATTTTACACTCGAACATGCATCTAAAAATATATAAGATAATGGTAACACAGCTAGTAACTGTTTTTGTGCATGCCACCATCACCATGCTGCAGGTTCGGTATTGGCAGAAACACTACTAGATTAGATTGTGGTCATTGTTACGAGAAACCAATATTGTCGGTAAGAAATGGCATGCAAACAGGAGTCTAGAGTCACACACCTTGTTGACTCGTTCTTCTACCCGGACCACCTAAGAGTGGTATAAAAATGTTACAACATTTGCACAGCCGCTAGAGGTCCTTATCAGAAAAAACTACAATTTAGTTTAAGGAATGTTGT
Organism: Collichthys lucidus; assembly: GCA_004119915.2. NCBI lineage: Eukaryota > Metazoa > Chordata > Actinopteri > Sciaenidae > Collichthys > Collichthys lucidus. Next base: position 24,964,372 of record CM014100.1, read on the forward strand.
TATTCTCACAAGAGCCTCGGAGAAACAGAAGGTAGGAAGCACAGGAAGTAAAAGGGAGTGAGCAGGGACGTAGCGACGGCGGCATGGAGGGAGGGGAAGCTCGATGCCTGAAGCAGATGGGGAATAAAACAATGGGGGAGCTGTGACATGATGGGATTCCCCTACATTCCCCTGTTTGGCTGGGACAGAGAGGCCAGCAGTGACAGCAGTGTATTTAACACACAGCCTGCTCGTCATATGCAGGAATGAGAACCAAAGGGCACACATGTTTGTGCCTGTGCACAAAGGGGTTTATTGTTACAGGACATCGATAAATCAATCAAATGAAATCTTCTGCAAAAAGAAAGTTAGCAGCACGACCTTTTCACTGAATTAAAGATGCAGAGCACACAACTGCTGATGTGATAAGAGGCTGCAGTTATGAACACATTGTGTAACTAGTTGTGCAGCGCAGAGCTGTCTGACCTTACACAACAGACCCAAATATTTCCGCAGACACACACACACACGCACGCACGCACAAACACACACATTCAGGCATGTTCTCACCCACATTACTCCTACTGTAGTAATGGGGTCACAGAAAGCTAGATGAGAACTCCGCTGCTCTCTTTTGTCTACAGATGGATTCTTTCTCGTTTTATGTAGCTCAGGTGTCTCTGTTAGCCTGAATAATAACTGGCTGTGTGCTACGCTCCACCCAACCTTCAATTCGTCTGGTTTATCCAGCTGTGTGTGTGTGTGTGTTTTTTTTAAATTATTTTATTTGCTGCCATGTTACGTTTTTACTCTAGTGCAAAATGGCTCTCGATTCTCAAGTTTCCAATTTGAATTGAAAATTCCAGAAAATCTGCAAAAGAAAATGCTAATTAATGCACATTGCTATCTGCTACTCCTGCCTGAATATCAGGATTTGGGCACATCAAATGAGTAAATAAATAAATAATAACGTGACGAAAATATGATGAAAATATGGCATTTTTATTTATCTTATTATCTTCAATATGAGGATGGTTTCCTCATCTCTCCATACAGATCTGATGTTTTTATCTTTATCAAACTGAATGAACTCACTTTTTTGTGCAGATTGAAAGTGCGCATAAAACTAAGCTGATGCCGTGAAGTAGCGATGTAGTTGCTGATTGCGGCCTCCCTCGCCTCAACCTCTCTTGAAGAGCAGAAACTATGGTGGCCACAAAACACTAAAGGCCCCATCTAGAGCCTGTGTTTAGTTCATCTTTTAGTTCATTCATAGAAACCTGATGGTGCATGGTATAAATGAAAATCTGCACTTTGGAGCTCTGGTTATACTTAATTGGCAGCTCAGTTGTATGTAAAGTCAATGGGGTAGGCGCCTCACTTAAAAATTTAGGATTTATGATCCAAACTCAACTATTGCTGGAAGCTTATAGACCAGAAAAACAATGTTTTCAAAAAAATATTATGCATAAGCATGTATGACTACATGTAGTTCAGTGCTCCAGGCAGTACAAGCACACAGTAAAACCTCAACAGACTTGACGAGAGACAAACTCATTCTGCTTGTCACACACGCCCTTTTATATTCGTCATGCTTAATTACTAAATTCAGTTGATCTGTTATGCTGCTCCTCTCACGCAAGGGGCACACACACACACACACACACACACACACACACACACACACACACACACACACACACACACACACACACACACACACACACACACACACACACACACACACACACACAGAAGGTTCTTTCTAGGTTTACTCTTAAGCGCATTATGCCTGTGTCTTTATATACGAACACAATGTGCATACATGAATCACTTTGAGATTAATTTCTTGAGAAGTCTCTTATGTATCTGCTTGTGTGGTTCCTACTGCGAAGCATGGAGGAGGAGAATACACTGTAAAAAAAAATATATATATATATTATCTGGCAGCTATAGTTCCCAGAATTTTACCTTTACGGTATAACGGTATAATAATAAAAAAATACAGTTACATGTTGATTTCATGTTTAAAATGGGTGTTTTATTCCATATTTTAAAATCCATGTAGATTTTAGGATGAGAAACTGTAATATTACAGTAACATAAAATTATTATGTAAATATTACCTTGTTTTACTGTATTTTTTAACAGTATTCAAAATAAAATACTACTTTTGAACAATGACTACTTTACTGTACACAGGAAAACACAGTCTTACTTCATGGCATACTTTCTGGTCTTCTACTGCCAAGGTTTGGCAGTTTTCTTAGTTAGATAGAAAAAGCAGCCAACAAGTGCTCAGCATATATGAGAACTCGTTCAAGACTGCTGGAAAATCATTCCATGTGACGACCTCATGAAGCTGACTGAGAGAATGCCAAAAGTGTGCAGAGATGTCAACAAAGAAAAAGGTAGCTACTTTGTGGAACCTAAAATATAAAACATGTTCTGTTTACATGTTTGTTGTTTACAACATAAATCCATATCCATATGTGATAATCCATAGTTATATGGATATATATATATATATATATATATATATATATATATATATATATATATATATATATATATATATTACACACACACACACACACACACACACACATACATACATGTATATAGATATACAGACACAGTATTATGTGTTCATGTCAATTAAACTTTAAAGCTCAGTGGTGGCTTCAGTTTTGTACATTGCACTTTTTGCATCTGGGATTTGCTTCTCACTGACCCGTAAATAATGAACACAAAGGGATATCCACCAGTAGGGCAGAACATACAGATGCACCCACACACACCAGAGGAGCATCATCATGTGCTATATATATATAAATAACGCACAGACCCATATACACACAAATCCACACTACCCCACTGGCCATGACATGCACATAGCATGCAATGCTATACATAAATATAGGTGTGTGTGTATGTGTATGTATGTTTATACATATATTGATGAAGGCTTGTACTAACACATAAGCACACAGATGCACATGCACTCTCTAACTTACTGGATGTGACATACTTGTATGGATGTGACACATATGTCACACGCAATGTCCTGAACTGCCTGCCCTCCTTTTTTGCTGCAGTTCAGGAACAGTACACCGAAGAATAAAAACTCTGAAGACAAACATCCCTTGTGATGGTCGTAATTATGACCAAAAATACACTGACACTGAAATGTTGTTGTTGTTTGTGTTCTATGGGTACAACACTGGACAAACTCCAAAAGTATTAGAGGATTGTTTTCAGTGTTTAGATTTTATTCATTTGGACCCTTGATTTTGAGTTGGTTATACATGTAGCACGCATTGTTACGACCAAGGTCTTTCAGGGAAAGAGCTGTTTTTGGTAAAAATAGAAGTCATTTTGCCAGGAGTTCAGATTAATAATAAAACAAAAACGAGTGAGGTACACTACGAGGGAAAGAAGGGCAAGTGAAATCTGCTCCAACCTAATAAATAAATAAATAAATAAATAAATAAATAAAAGCAAAGATAACTCTAGACAAGTGCTAACTTCCTATACAAGACCAAAAGGAAAAGACAAACCTTACTATCTAACTTTTAGTCAGGAAACCAAAAACAGGATGACAGGTAATCAGTATTCATGGTAGCTCATATAACAAGTTAATTAAAAAATTAACAATCACAATTCATCACATAGGCTGGCTAAATTTAGTAACTTAGTTCCCCAAATTGCATCCTACAGATTGGGTTATCTGGTTGGGTGCCGCTCAGAATGTTAGAAGGTGATGATGGCCACGCCTCACCAATCAGGGGGAACCACAAACCTAGCTCAGCATACACATAAACGCCAACAGAAAACCTTCAGGTGACATAGCCATTTATAGATTAAAAAAATATATAATTAGATAAATAAATGTGTGGATAAGTAAATTAGTTCATTAATATATAAATATACAATTAAATTGTGATTTATTTATAGTGACAATTAAACATGAAATTACATAATTATATATTGGTGATGTATTATCTTATATGTTAATTATGTATTCTTCCATTCATTTAGGGATTTTATTATTTAATGCTATATTGATTGATATACTTAAGTATTCATGTATATGAGTATTTATTTGTAAATATTAATATACCTAATTTTGGCCCTTCAAACACTCCATACAGGATGCCATCAGAATGTGTACCGCTCTGAAGAGCACAGGGTTCCGTGAACTATACCCAGCAGACATCGAACCCAAATAGAACAGAAACGCTTTTCACGATGCCTGCTTCACATGGCATGTGACATTGCGTGATTATTTCTGTACTGTAGATTACGTGTGATGTGAACCATAAATGACTCTATACATGCACGTGTGTGTGTGTGTGTGTGTGTGTGTGTGTGTGTGTGTGTGTGTGTGTGTGTTTTGCCTTCTGACCCCAGGCACACAGAATCAGTGTTGTTGAATCATGTTTGTTTACCACTTGTTCCCTTCTCTGTCTGTATCTGTTTTCGTCTCTATTTTTACACACTGTCTATCCGCCCTTCTTCCTGTGCTATCACCCCGCCTCTCTCTCTTCATACCTGTCTCTCTACGTGTCTCTCACCCCTCCTTCCTGTCTCTGTCCTTCCGTGTGATTTTGTCGTCTATCTTACATTATTTGCTTTATTCCTCTCATTGCTCCTCTGTTCCAGCCTGTCTCTATCCCTGTCTCCTCTTCCTGATCTCTCCCTTTCTCCCTCTCTCTCTCTCTCTCTCTCTGAAAAGTGTAACCTACTTACAGCACAGCTGTCTGATGAATAATGGAGGAGAGACAGTTACTATCAGCGTTTCCATCAGCAGGATCCGGCTTTGATCTCTGCTCCTCTCCCCAGCCTTTTCCTCACAACTTTCCTCCTAAGTTTTTCCTCGCCTCCTTTCTCCTTTGAACTCATTGCTCTCTGTATTTCTTCCTCTTGACAGTTATTACAAATTGTAGGTCTAAATTCACCAATAAAACCACCAACGAAACAGGTGATTTTGGCATAAGTGGCCAGTTGTTAGTGTTAGGGTGAACAGCAATCAGATTTGAATTCAGCCTGAATCTATCTATATATACATATACTGTATGTTTGTATATATATGTTACATACTGTATGTGGATATTTTTCTTGGTCAAAATGTTATGTGTTACATATGTCTACAGTGCATTTAGATTATATGTGTCGCTCCTGGCAACAACCAAAACTGGGTGTGGAAGCCAATTACTGGATGTCTATTAACCTGTTATGGGGGCCCAGGACAAAAATGAGCTGCTGGAACATTATTACCTCTGTTTTTTTTCATCTGGACTACTGTAGATGCATGGCGGACTCCGTAGAAAGGGCCTGCAGCGTCTATAGATGTAAAAGGCTCATTCCAGGTCATTATCCATCCATCCATCCATCCGTCCATCCATTTTTTGTAACTGCTTATCCTTATCAGGGTTGAGCTGGCATTGGTCTCAATCACACTCACATTCATACCTATGGATAATTTAGAGTCACCAATTAACCTACATGTCTTTGGACTGGGGGACGAAGTCAGAGTACCCGGAGAGAACTCGTGCTGAACATGCAAGGTCTTGCTGTGAGGCTGCCTGTAGAGTATTCCCATAACTGATTTAGAAATATGATCATGATATGATGCATGATGTATGCAAAACACAATTATCATCAATAAAACTCTGTGGCCTCTTAGAGCCACGAGCATGGCTGCAAGCTCTTAGACTCTATAAATACTTAAAGGGCCGGTGTGTTGTTTAGTGCCACCTAGCAGTGAAATTGCAGATTGCAACCAAATGAATACTCTCCCATGTCTTATCTTCTCCTTTCAAGCATATAGGGAAAAACTCAGGCTGCAAAATTCACATAAAAAGCAAAAGGCCCTATCTAGAGGCAGCATTTGGTTTGTCTGTTTTGGGCTACTGTAGAAAAATGATGGTTCAACATGGTGGACTGAGAAAGAGGCAACATTTTAAGGCAACAAAAACAAATTCATTCTTATTTTCAAGTGATTATACACTAATGAAAACATATTAATGGATATTATATTCAGTTCCTGTCAATAGACCCTCCTAAATCTTAAACACTGGACCTTTAAGTTTATAATAGCTATCATCTCTGTGATGATAGTGGCTGTAGAGTGGCCGGTTCAAGTCCAGTATGGTGTTCTATGGCAGCTGGAGAGGTGCCAGTTCTACTCCTGGGCACTGCCGCGGTGCTCTTGAGCAAGATACTGAACCCCTAGCTACACCCAGGGCACTGCTATGTGTTGCTGCCTACCACTCCACCAACATTTACATATATATGAACTCTTTGTGTGTGTGGTTGTTCCGTATGTGAGTTAAAAAAAGAAACATTTCCCCTCAAGAGATCGATAAAGTACCTATTCTATTCTCCTTAAAAAAATCATAACAGCCTATGAGGGCTTTAAGAGTAACTTAGCACCTCCACATGATGTTCTCGTTAAACCTCCAATTAGTTTAACTTGCTGATGTGATGCAGAAGCAGACCCCGGGGTGTGTCAATATATGGTAACATCACTGTTGAGTTGAGGTAAGAGTGAACCAAACAGTGAAGCTGTGAGCCAGACAGCTGAATTCAAAGTTTTGTCAACACTTCCATTTGTCACCTTGTGTAGTCCGAATGCCCTACACACTAAATAAACACAAAGTGGCTGTCTCTCTCACACAGCCGCCCTCCTCTCATCATTGCCACAAACCCTTTACCAGCTTCACTGAACTGGATCTCTGCTCGCGGAGCTGAAAATAAACCACAACTGCACACATTAACTACAGAAATGCAGCATCTTTGTCATTCTGTCTGTCTGTCTGTCTGTCTGTCTGTCTGTCTGTCTGTCTGTCTGTCTGTCTGTCTGTCTGTCTGTCTGTCTTTGTAGCTGCATAGCTACAACAGCAGATTAAAACAAATAAAGAAAAGACACCAGGTCGAAGGTGGTTTCACATTGAAGACATAGCATCGGTGGCATCCTTGCTGCAGTTAGAGCTGTGTGTGTGAGAGTGTGTGTGTGTGTGAGGGTGTGTGTGTGTGCGAGAAAGCGGGAGAGAGAGCAGTGAGTCAAGTCTGTCAGAGGACTGCTGAGCTCAGTGATTCTTGAACTGTTTGTTTGGACTGTGGAGAGGAACCAATATGTCTGCCTTGATGGCTTGTCTGTGTGTGTGTGTGTGTGTGTGTGTGTGTGTGTGTGTGTGTGTGTGTGTGTGTGTGTGTGTGTGTGTGTGTGTGTGTGTGTGTGTGTGTGTGTGTGTGTGTGTGTGTGTGTGTGTGTTGTTAGTGCCATTTAAAAGTATAAGTGGGCCATATATATACATTTCTATTCATGTATTGTGTGGTTGTGCATGCACGTGTATGTGTGTGTCAGAGACAGAGGAGCAGTCTGAGCTGATTTCTGCTACACACACAATTTACATAACAAGTAATATGTGAATATGAGTTTTGATCTTTTGTCAAATATGCCGGTGAGTGCAGTTTTCTCTAAATGAAAAAAACGGAACAAAATGACTCAGTTTCCACTTCTTTATCTGCACAGATGAGGGTTTATGGGTGACAGCAGTTGGGAGAGGCTCTGGAGGAGTTGATGTGCTCACCTCCCCTAATTCCAACAAGTTGTGGGGCCGTGCTAGTAGATTGGAAGCAGATGTGTTAAGGTTATACACCAAGAGAAATATAAAGTATAAAAGAAGACAGCCATGCAAATGTCCCAGGATAATACCTGTGCACGATCAGCATGTTCCAGCCTGCGCGTCTCTCAGGATATACGCAGGGATACAATGAGGTTATGGGTGACCATAAGTCACTGAGGCTTACAGAGGAGACAATGTGTACACCTGCCAAATCTCAATAACGCCTCTTGTGTCCGTGAGTTTTGTAACATGAGCCCTTAGTTTGTCATGTTAAACCAAAGTATTGGGCAAATAAAATGTTTGACCACTAAATTAAAAGTCATTGTAGATGTAAACGATCAACCGACCGTCATGTCATATAACAAGACTCCTAGCGTTGCTAATAAAAACAGTTAAGATACAAACAAAATACATAAATGTATAAAAGAATCCGCCATGTGAATATCTTAGAATGACAACAGTACACATTTTCTTGCAACCATGCAAGGGCAAATACACACAAAAAAGTGGTGAGTCCACCAGCAACCCACCATAATGTCCCGCACTGGCTGCCGGCAAGCTGTCAGTTTACTGCTGAGTCCACGTTTTTGTCTCACAGTGATACAGATCAGCACAGTGCGATGACAACATAGTTTTGAATATTGAATTTCACTTCTGCAATACTCTCTAAACTGTGGATTATATTACCTGAAGTGCCTAATAATCATTTAAAGATATTAAACTGTGTGATTATGTTGAACTATTGCTTTTAAGAATGTTGTATAACCAACAGAGTGTTTTTGCAGTTTGTGTCTGGAGGCAAACCTGGGCCTGAGGTGTGTGTGTGTGTATGCCCAATTAGAAACTGCTGCAAAGCGTCTGAATTCAGGCCAAGGTCAGGATGGCCTGAGAAAAGAGCACACACACGCACACACGGGCGTAGGATGCACCCAGCAATTAAACCTGTATGAAGATAATGACGAATGTGTAACCGCTTGTCTGAAGTAATAAAACTAGCTGCAGCCAGAGAGCCGCAGAACTCAGCAGGGCGTGGTGGTGTGCAGATCGCGGGGTCTGTAAGAACTGAGAGCTGTGTTCTCCCCTCGGCCGAGGCGAAATAGAATACTTGTCTTTGTCTCCTTCATTTAAAACATCTCTTTCTCTACATCAGGTCTACAGAATTCGAGGTGGTTTGAATCACCACAACAAAACAGAGCCCGCTAAATCTGACGGACTGGACCTTTAACCTATAACCCTAATCTTCATCTCCACCTCCGTCATTCTCTCGCTCTTTGTTGCTTTCCACCACCACCCCCCACACATTTCACCTCTCCCGTTCCTCTGTGGTTCTCATAGATTAAATGTCCTGTATCGATTAACAGGCGGCAATGAATGTGATGTTTCCCCTTTTCTCCGCTCATATTTTAACCAGCGGCTAATCAATACGGGCAGGCCTCATAGCAAGGACATGGGCTCACTTAAAGGAATTTAAGCTGTGTGGGCACTGATGCTTCCTTACATCATGGCAACATTTCATCTGTAATAGATAAAATAAAACAAAATGCAACAAAAACCTGAACTAAAACCTTTAATCAGAATCTTGACCAAACTAAAAACCAGGGCTACAACTTCCCCTACTACTGCAACACTACCATAAAAAACAAATAGATAAAATAAATTAATTAATTAATTAATAAAAAGAATAGTAAAAGCCCTGCATTCAGTATGACAGTATTATGTAATTATATATTATACTACTGGATATATTTCTGATGTTTTATGTAAACATCCTTTTAACGTGCATCTGATCAGGTTGGAGCTCATTGCATTTTACATTATGTTGGGGAGTTCTGGAACAGTGTATACAGTTTGCATGTAAAATAATAATATATATTAATATGAATGAATAATTTTTAATATTATTATTAATTGGGTCAATTAAGTAGTCTAACAGTAGCAGTACTCGTGAGAATTTAATATATTACTCCTAGTACGAATAGTAAACATTTTACTAGTTGCTTTTACTATTTGTAGTCACACAGTATAGTCAGTAAACTACACTGAAAGTGGCCGGAAGGCACGCGCAGGGCAGGTAGGTGGAGCTCGTGCGCAGCTGGTGTCACTCATCAAACCGGAGAGAGAGAGAGAGAGAGAGAGAGAGAGAGAGAGAGAGAGAGAGAGAGAGAGAGAGAGAGAGAGAGAGAGAGAGAGAGAGAGAGAGACGGGTACAGAGCAGGGGTTATCACAGGACATCGCTGCTGGACCTCAAACAACTAGCAACAGGAGGCGCACATACCCAAAACCGCCTCGGGTATCTTGACCTACCTCACCGCCGCTTTTACCTTCGGATATACCGCGGCAACTTCAAAGACATATATGACAGCGCGTGTCGGAGCGTTGGACCGGAGTAGCTTGTCGTTGTCGTTACACCGACTGGACCTTTTTTTTTTTTTTTTTTTTTTTTTTTTTTTTACTTTTCGGTGACGGCTTCATTTACCGCATACACGGATTTAAGGGCAAGCTGTAAGGGTCTTGTCATCGAAACAGGCTGTTCCGCTGCTCGCTACAAGGGTTAGCAAGCGATATGACAATTACATAAGCTCATTTCAGCCGCTTTAAAACATACAGCGGAACGACAGCGACGTTTGGAAAACCCGTACGGACCGCGGCAGGAGACGGCGAGGTCATAAACTCTCCTAACCGCATGTGTGTTGCTGTTGTCGGCACAGTAATGTTACAGCGGCTGCCCTCTTTTTAATCCCGGGTGCTTCGAAGTAACGAGGGGCTGCAACTCCACCAGCACGGCGGGGAAGTCGGTGGCACTTGTAGCGTTTGTCTGCGTTTCATTCGTCCTCTGAACTCGGTGTAAGGACGACACAGCGGACACCAAAAGACAGTGAACTGCCTGTGCTCCTCCAAGGGCTGAAAGGTCACCGGGACCGGTCATCTCCTTTCCCTCCTCCCCCTTCTCCTCCTCCTCCTCCTCCTACCATCAGTCTGTTATGAAGATGTGAACTCTTCCCTCCCTTCCCCTCTCTCTCTCCCTTCCCTCTCTTTCTCTCTCTCCTCGCCTAGGACGCTGTGATCTGTATTTTCTCTGTCCAGAGATCAAACGCGAAGCTCCTCGCCTCTCGGGGGATGTACGAAAGCGTGGATGTTGTGGGTCTCAGCCCCAGCCCAAGCAGCCCAAGTCCCGGCTCTTTTCTCAGCATGGACTACTACCACAGACCTCCGGGGCTCGGGCCGGAGAAGGGACTTCTGTCCGGTGTAGGAGGACTCCAGCGTCCGTTCGCAGGGTCCCTGGTGAGCGGCAGACACTGGAGCGGATCCAGCCACTGTAAGTCCCATTGGAAAAAAAGACTTGTAAACAGAAATAACCACAGGGCACGTCGTAATTAGTCAGTGTGGATGATTTAATTAGTTGAGAATGACACAGGGTGCTTGTGGGTAAGCTTATGCTGATGTGTGTTGTCAGCATTTAGGGGAGGGGGGCTGAGTGTAAGAGTCCACTGGGTCCATCTGAGACAGGTCAGCCCCTTCCTCTAGTATCAGGTACCCCACAGCCTCTTTTATAGTCTCTTATTAACTAAATGGAAAATGAACACCCTGTTCTGTGCAGCACTGACTTTTACTTGACTTTTTCCTGCCTCCTCAGCATGTTTCCTCAATACACTCTTTGCTTGTTTGTCCCGTAACAGCATTTACGAGCTTGTTTTTACACCAGCTGCCGTTGGTGTCTGCATATCTTTGCCCACAACATGTCTATCTGTGGACATGATGAATGACAGCTTTGTCAGGGGGTGTTGACACAAAAAAGGGAGGACTTTAACTCTGAAGTGAGTTAATCATCAGAGCAAGCTACTATGCAGCGGATCGTGTCAGGTTTTATGTCAGTTTGGCTTTATTCTGCACTGTACGCATGTAAGCAGTTCATAAGACACTGCATGTGTTTTTGCAGTTTGTATCATGTTGTCTGTCGACCCATCTTTGCAGTCCTTTAATGTCACGCCGTTAATATAGCCGTGCGTCTACGCTGCGGATTATGCAACTTGAGGGTTTGGTTCGTGTTTTCAGTGGTGACTCAAGGTCAGCAGCTGCCTTTTACCAAATCTAGCCCGCCGTGACCTCAGGCCCAGTGCTTTTAGTGAGTTTGAATGAGCTTCCAGTGTTTACATCCCGACAACATAAAACTAACAGAGTTTGTAATGTATGGGTGGTTTAACACGAGAGACGTTTGGGTGATTCATGAATCAGTAGATTGAAGTGTTTTTACGCTGCACTGATATTAAACACAGTGTAACAGCTTTTAAGTTTACTTGGAATTTAATTTGTCGCTCCAGCTAAAAATATTAATGTTAAAAAATCCTACATATAGGGAATCATAAAGCTAATATATTTAGAATACTTTACATAAGAAGATCTTTAAGTAGTCATAGCGGTGCAAAGTCAGCACACAGTCCACGTAGAAAAGGTCTGTTCCCATTCCGGCCACTCCCTCTCTCCATTCACCCTCCATCTGGCTCGACCAGCGCTACCCTCTCTGACTCCAACCAACAAGTTCTGCCTGTAAGGGGTACATCAGACAGATCATTTCATTTCATTGAGCATTTTGTTCAAGGTTTGTTCAGAGTCATATGAAATATGACAACATCTCTGGTTACGTAAGCTCAGTGTGAGAAAAATCGCTACGCAATCCACGTGGAAAAGGTCTGTTTTAGTCTCAATAATCCTGTATCGGTCAGTTCTAATAAACCTATTATTTACCAAAGCTGCTAACCTTCTCAAATCTTATATGTTGCCCAGTCACACGCAGTCGTACAGGAACTTCACTGAGATTTAAAAAAAAGGCTAAAAGCGGAAAAAATCAGGTTTAAATCAGGATCTATCCGACGAACGTTGAAGAAAACAACACCAGGTTCAGTGCCTGCTTAAAATGCGTGCATTTCAGTCGATACGAGAAAATACTCCAAGCCAAGACGCAAATATCTGCTGTACCTGCTTACAGGACCCTGGGGGCCAATCCCAGCATGCACTGACCAAGATACACAGGTACACAGTGGACAGGTTGCCCTGTCTATCACAAGACTAACATGCAACCCAAGGGTGATAACATGGTGGTGTCCCTGTGACACGGCCCTTGCACAACCAAGTTAAAGTCATAAAGAGAGAGAGTGGACTCTGGTCAGCCGCTTAGAGACAGAAGGAAAGAGGCCATAGAGACGTATAGAAGCAAGCGGGGAGCGCTCGTAAATTCAAGCTGTGAAGACAGGGAGTATTGCCTTCTGTGTGTGTGTGTGTGTGTGTGTGTGTGCGCGCGTCTTTGTGCGTGACTGGAATGAAGAGCGTCAAACGGGTTCAAAGGTCATAGGCCTTACACAGACGCAGGCGCACACACACACATTCAGCCTCTGCTTCATCGACATTCTGGGGGATAGTGGTTCACTCTGTGTGTGTGTGTGTGTGTGTGTGTGTGTGTGTGTGTGTGTGTGTGTGTGTGTGTGTGTGTGTGTGTGTGTGTGTGTGTGTGTGTGTGTGTGTGTGTGTGTGTGTGTGTGTGTGTGTGTTGAGCAATGACTCACTGACAATTGGGAAGTGACCTACATCTCTCCCTCTCTTTATTTCTCTTTCTATCTCCCTCTTTCTTTCCTGTGTCAGCTGCCCAGTCATCACTTCCCTGCACTAAATGACCTCTCTTTCTGTCTTTTGGAAACACACACACACGCACACACACACACTCAGTGACGCACATGCACACATACACATTCACTCAGAGTCACAGTTTGTCTGGGAATGTGAGGGTATACTGACCAAGTTTGACCAGAGTGTGACTGTGTGAAAAGGGGAGGAGGTGGATGGTTGTGTGTCAGCGTTTGTTTCTACTCGATGTCTTCATTTCTGTGTGTGTGCGTGTGTGTGTGTGTGTCAGATAATGCTAAAGCAGTAGCAGCTTACTAATTCATTTAAGAAAGTATGGATACTTTTGGCGAGCAAAACATTCAAACTTCGACACAGCAGCTGTGCAGAGCAGCGTTTCACAACAGATGACATGTCTCTGCCCTTTTGGTTTCCCCCCTCTGCAAACTTTCTTCCCCAGCAGTATGTTTCATGAAGATCTCACGTGTGAAACTGTAGAATACAAATTAGACTCTGACGGGAAACATAAACACTGAGAGCAGCCTCGGGCAGTATCATGGTATTACGGCGCTCCAGGGTATTTATAAATCCCGATGTTGTATTGAGGTGATGTATCGTTCTTGCTGTAGGCAGACATTTTCAACACAATGTGATTTAGTAGCAGGCTTTGCATGTTAGACTGAAGCTTTTACGTTTCTATACCATGCATCTCAGTGAAATGTCAGGAAGGGATGAAAAACTAGATACCACCTTACAGCAGAGCTAATGTTTGTAGCATTTTGGTAAACTTTCGCATTTTCTGTTAGACCGTCGTCGAACTGAATTGAAAGTTCTCTAGTAACATTTCAAACACGGTCAGGATGTCTCGGTGAAGTTTTTTTTGGCCCTGATACAGATCGGAGTCATTTTGATAGTGAGGATTTGCTGATACCGAATCTGACCCCATGTTTATAATCATCCAAACGACACAGCTGCTCTGTGCTGCTCAGCCTGGAAATGAGATGAGAGAACTTGATGTTCCAAACATGAGTTAGTTAGTTTGCAGAGAGTAAAAAAAAAAAGAAGACATCCTGGTACTTTGAAACAATCTCCTAAATATGGCACGTGATGTTCTCTAAGAGAATACTGGTCCTGGTTCAAAGTTAAACTAATTAAGTTGATAAGCTGATAAGATAAGTTATTGACATGATACAAATTAAATATTAACACTAAAGTGATGCAGGTTTCGTTTGGCTTTTCATCATGTATTAACGTTAAGGGACGGCTGAGATGACTGGCCACCAGCTATGTCAATTTAACCCTTTCAAGGGAGCGGTCAGCATCAGTTTAAGATGAAAAGCTGCTGTTTGCCATGAAGAAGGAGAGAGGAGAGATCTGACTGCAGTAAAGCCTCATATTACATTAGCTGGCTGGTAATTCTGGCTGCCTGATGAATCTGCTCTTATTACATTAGCTGATCACAGATAGACTTTGGTATTTGGTCTATATGTCGGCCAGTAAACAAAAGGGAAATGACAGTGAAATTCAGTAGTCATTAGTCTGAGTATTAGTTGGGAAAGCTGAGCTGACTGTGTGTTCCTGGTCAACAAGCACTTCAATCAATACTGAATGAGTTAGAGAAAACTCTGACGCATCACGCAGAATAAAATGAGACAATGTCGCTGTGCATCTATTTAAATTTGTTAGAAAAACGTAGCATCGCCGCGCACGCGACATTGAGAGCTTTGCCTTCCAGCTCACAAATAAAAAACGCCACGAACAATCAGAAAATAACTTTTTGTTTCTCTGATTCGCTGCTTTGTTTTTGCTAATAGCACTCCCTCTCTCCATTCACCCTCCACCTGGCTCGACCAGCCAACAAACCCTCATCAGCCTCCTCCTTCTGCCTTGAAACTGAATATTTAGTTCAAGGATTTTTTTTACATTGTTACAGGTGACAGCATCATGTGATATGACCACATTTCCAGTTACATTTAGGTCAGCGTGAGCAACGAACAGTCACTGCTTCTTGGTAATATTGGATTTATAGAATTGTTGCAAACGTGTGATGAAATACCACGATTTGTCAGATATGACTTCATTTAATTAGCCAAAAGCAGACTTCCCCATCTGGTTATTTTCTCTGTAAATGCTCTCTCAATTAGATATCTGCTATCGGGGCTTAACAGTGTGTCTACAGAAATCATGTTTAAGAACATATGTCTGCATCTTGTTAACTGCCCCGGGAGGAAAAAATCCCGTGCTGTGATTAGAGCTCGCTCTCTAAGCTGATAGAGCATGCTCTCTATTGGAATAACTGTTTCTTGGCATAAAGCCAGGACTGCTCTGGGGTGGGAGGGACCATTTAACAGTATTTTACATCAGATTTGGGAAACAGCTTACCCCAGCACTGGCTAACATTCAGTATTGTCACTGTTGGACTTCAACTAAACTTACATAAAGATACAGATTGGCTGCTGTGTCTGGGAGCAAAGATGGACGGTGACTCTGAAAGGTTTTAACCATGCATTATTTGTAGCCCTGGCCAGAATAAACCCCAAGGCTCATAATTAATGTAAGGAAATCATGTTTTGTTAATATTTACATTACATGTTTCTTGTCTTTATACATTGAATATGTACAGTCTGTGACAGCCGTATGTAAGGCAGCTGCAGGTGTCATCATTGAAAAGCCGCTACATGCGTGGCATTGTGCATTCCTGCATTGTATAATGACAATAGGTGTGACCTTCCCTTTCACCTTGGGAAAGCTTAGAGAGGAGATCCTGGCAGCGATAACAGAGACAGAGCCACTGATTGAAGACTGATACACCCGAGCACAGCTGAACACAGCTGGGCTGGAAGCTCTGCAGAACTCCATGAAATATGATGCGGAAACATTTCTTTGTTCAGTGTAACCATAAATCCATTAGTGCACTTTACTTTTATTGGGAGGGACAGCTTTTTGAAGACAAACAAGACGGAGTCTGTGTCCAGAAATCACTCCCTGTTCACTAAATAGTGCATTATATCAAATGTCAGCGTGACTGAAAGAATGACAAAAGTATTGTGTGACCCATTTAGTGATGCAAAGCTGTATAATATATGTTTATGAATTAATGACATGGTTAATGAGATGTGAGTGCTACACATCTTGTGAATGTCGCAAACAAGCGGCAACATCTGTGGCTCTAATTAGGGATCCACCAAAACAACCGAAACAACACGGCCAAAAGAGAATTGTGATGACGCAATCAGGAAGTGCAGCCAGCATCTGGATAAGAGTCAACATGTCTGCGGTGTGGATGTATTTCAATATCTCGTAGCAGACGTTATTCCGTTAATTGCGGCACTGGGGCGTCTTTTAAGTAGGGATGCACCGAATATTCGGCAACCGAAAGTATTCGGCCGAATATTGCAAAAAATGCCACATTCGGCTTTCGGTGAAGTGGCCGAATAGTGGCGTGGCACAATTGATGCAATGAAACAACGTGCGCGGTGATCTGGCCAGGGTTGCTGATTCTTTTCTCATTCACACACAATAAACCCAGGATGCAGGATATAGGAAAAACACAGGCAAGAAACGCATCATACACTGCTCTTTGGCGGAGCTATAAACTTCTCTCTAAACTACGGCGTCTCACACATGCGAGGTGCGTTCATTGACCGTCGGAATGACTACGATGCATTCATGAACGTGGGAAAAATGAAAATTTACCAGAAATATAATAAAACTCAATAGTATTTCTTTCAAGAACAAATTAACAGTGATTAAAACAACATGGGCTTTCTAACAGTATAAATAAAATAATAATTATACTAACTGGAAATTCTACTGGAATATTTGAAGGATATTAAAAAAACATTTACTTACTTTGAAAAAAACATGCCTACAAATTTATTCTAGGCTATTTATGCAATAGTAAAAAAAATAGTAAAAAATGTAATAACCGCATTTTATATTCGGTTTCGGTATTCAGCCAACCGTTTCATTTTTATTTGGTTTCGGGCCGAAAATTTTCATTTCGGTGTATCCCTAGCTGTAATAGCCAATACAGAAGTGCCAAAAGCTGCAGTTTCTCAAACGTCCACTTGAGGCTGGCTCCAGAAGTGAGTCAGTCTCCATAAGTCCCCATGTTCAAATGTCCAACTTCACAGCAGAAATAAACATGTTTACAGCCTGGTACAAAAAACAGTTTTGGTCTGTAGCTAATTTCCCCGTTCATGACAACTGTACTGAGGGTGAATTTATATACAACTCACCTGTTCACATTATATTAAGGCTTAAAGTTATGCAGGATTAACAATGTGGCTGGTTTGATTGGCAGGTAGGTGCCATCACAGATGGCTTGTTTGAGCATCCAGGCGTCGTTCAGCCCCGCCAATGATCCATGTCCTTGCCAGTTTTTAGATTAGCCAGGAAGTGAACGAAGCAGGACTACCAAGATGGCGGGGGCCAAAGATGCATAGTGTTAGTTTTAAAACGTCTCTTCAGAGACTGCCGGGTGACGCCACACATACGCTGTCCATTCTTTTTACTGTCAGTAGTCTAGCCTGCACACAACAAGCCTCATTAAAATAGTTTTTAATACCATCATTGCACTAAAATTGTACTTAAACAATATTTAGTCAGATGACTGCACTTTACTGTAACTGTAATTATTATTTCATTATGTTTGCTGATGAGTTTCTATAAATGCTATTATCGTCATCTGATTAAAGTGGGAGGATACCCTCCTGAGTCACACTTGTCCTTCCCCTCAACAGCAAGAAGTCTTTTCAGGGAATCGAAACCCATGGCTGGGAGCTGCACATGTTTTTTTGGGTCATTTTGCCGTCTGAGCAGGTTTTGCACACTAAAGCAGAAGTGGGAAGCAATAGGAAGAGATCAACAAACACTCAGATGAAAACAGAGTGAGACACTTGGAAATGGGAGGAAAGAAGAACAGAGAGAAGCTCAAAAGAGGTCAGACAGTGCTGAAGGGAACTGTTGGCTAGTGTGTCAGTGAGAAGAAAGCAAAGACAAATAGTGGAGAGATGAAGAGGAGAAGGTGGAGGGACGGTATGATGGCTGAGGAGGAGGAGGAGGATCTCTCTCTCTCTATTTTCCTGTGTGTGTCTCTCTCTCTATGTAAACAGAGCAGACCAGTAGAGGGGAGTTGGGTCTCCTCCATAGTGGAATGTCTGGTATGGCTACTAAAGCAAAAAGGGGGATGGGAGACGTGTGTGTGTGTGTGTGTGTGTGTGTGTGTGTGTGTGTGTGTGTGTGTGTGTGTGTGTGTGTGTGTGTGTGTGTGTGTGTGTGTGTGTGTGTGTGTGTGTGTGTGTGTGTGTGTGTGTGTGTGTGTGTGTGTGTGTGTGTGTGTGTGTGTGTGTGTGTGTGTGTGTGTGTGTGTGTGTTAGGTTAGAGGTTAGAGGAGGCAAAATGAGAGAGGGAGAGGCAGAGGAGTTGCGGTCGTGTCCTGGTATCTTAATCTCAGGGGTCGGGACCTTTAAAATGTGCCGGACTCAGTCTTTGTCATAACTCTGAACAAAACTAAAACAACCGCTTTAACAAAATGAGGCCGAGCGCAGAATTTGGGGTGGGATGTTATGGTTTACTCCTCCACCGTAGCTTGGACTGACTTGAGGAAATTACATAAGAAATCAGAGAACATGAATGAATTCCTTTTGATAACACTTTAATCCAACTTATTTATTATTTAATGAAAACAAGCTCTTAATCTGATGCATTTTGCAAAGGGACCATAGATCACATGGACCAGATCGTAACCCTTCAGTTTCAACACACCGAGTTTAGATTGGATTTGATTGTAAGGACATTGTGTGGAGTACAATTAATAAATTCAGTACAATAGTGACAAAAACATAAATTATCTGAACAAAGACAAAGCCTTCTTATTTTACTTATAAAACATAGAGGCTGTGTGAGAGGCAGCAAAGTCAAATGCAGCTATGGTGAGGAAGAACAAAAATATTCATCCACCTCCAGTTCTAAAAAAAACAAATGAAAGATTCTTAGTTTCGATTCAATTTAATTCATATAGCTCTAAATCATAACAAAAGTTATCTCATGAGACTTTCCAAACAGAGCAGTTTAACACATGAACGAGCACTTGGCGATGGTGGCAAGGAATAAGTTCCTTTTAACAGCAAGAACTGAGCTCATTGGTCGGTGATGACAAAAGCATTTCTGTTACTGTGTAACATTGCAAATTTGTACAAGCCCCCAAAACATCACATAAAGCTAGGAAAACATCAGGGGGAAATTCCTGCTGCACAACCACTCAAACATCCTCACATACTCTAGAGCTTGTGACTGATTATCTAAGATATGGAAAAGATTAATACTTTGTTTGCTCTCACACAATGGTTCTGTTGCTCTACCTGCTCTTATACCAATGTTAAGTGTCGAGAAGCAGTCAAAGCACGATGTCGAAGCTGAACTGTGGAATCGTACATCAGCTTGACAGTTGGTTTTTATTAGTATTGACTTTATCATGGGCGGTCTGCGCCTACGGAGTGTGATGATCCTCATGGATCAAACTCTTGCTTGGATTGCTACAGGTGAGCTGTATGTTAATTACATTTTTCAGAAGTGTTCTAAAAGTGTAGTCAAGAGATATCCTGCAGATCTCGTGCAATTACATGTGAGCTGTCTGTTTGTTTTTTAGGTCTGTTCATGATATAGCGTACTGTTTGTATTGTAAGGTAGTCCTAAGAATTGTCGGAGAAAGCGTGATCTCCGTTCTGAGGGGAAGAAATGATGATTCATTTTAAGATGATAGTTGTGACGCCCTAACAGATAAACAGTTTAAAAAGTATTTTCTTATGTTGCTTGCGTTCTTTCAATCTTCCCTTCAAATCGAATATGATACTGTTCAAGGAGCTTGTTATAACAAAGCTCACAGACAAACTCCTGTTGAAACTGGACATAAAACCACACATTGTTTGCTTCCCAAAGAGGCGTTTTTGTCGGGATACAGAATCATTCATTGTTAGGTAAACTGTGGGTTTTGTATTGAGTACTCACTGTATAATACACTGAAATTGACTTCTCATTGTCTTTGTGCTTCCCATGTCTCCTGGTGCCTTTTTAAAATGGTGATTAGTGGTTGTTAAAGGACCATGGACTGAAAGACATGGGTCCATTTCATATGGTTGACTGATAACTAAAATATTATCTTTGTCGGACTTGAACTCTGACTGGCACTACGGCTCCTAGTTAAACCACTAATTTGCTGGCCTTTAAGATTTTTAAGTGCCTCTACAGGAGTTATCTAATATGTGCACTAAAGTCCACAGTGACCCACACCCCAGAGAAGTTTTACGCATACGTTTAAAGTAATAGTTTGTGGAAGAAGTACATTTTTTTTGTGCAGCCACACACCAACAATATTGTTGGCATTTCCATTTCTCAGGCCTGGTGGTCCACCACAAGACATAAAGTGTTAATTAGTGAGCTTCAGAGGTGCTGGTAGGCAGATTTTGTTACCTTGGGACACCGCCAGGCCAGCTGTTTCTCCGTTTCCTGTTCGGCTGCTGGCTGCAGCTTCGTATTTACCAAACAGACATGAGAGTGGTATCAACCTTCTCATGTAACTGTTGGCAGGAAAGCGAATGAGACCATTTCCCAAAATGTCAAATTAACGAACTTGATGAACAAACTCACACTCCTAATGTTTTCTTCTGCTGTCGACGTTCACCCACACTGCACCCTGATATTGTTTGTTGATACCATGTTAGTAGTCCTGCCTCTGCCGTCTCCTGGGTATTCTAAAAATCTGCAAAGACATGGATCATCGGGGGACCTAAGCTGGGCTGAATGACCCCTGGGTGCTCAAACAAGCCATCTGTGACAGCACCTATCTATCAATCAAAGCGTCCACGCTCTTTATCCTGCATAACTTTTAAGTCTTAATATAATCTGAACAGGTGAGTTGTATATAAATTCACCCTCAGTACAGTTGTCATGAACAGGGAAATTAGCTACAGAGACCAAAACTGTTTTTTGTACCAGGCTGTAAACATGTTTATTTCTGCTGTGAAGTTGGACATTTGACCATGGGGACTTATGA
Source organism: Collichthys lucidus (assembly GCA_004119915.2). Lineage (NCBI taxonomy): Eukaryota > Metazoa > Chordata > Actinopteri > Sciaenidae > Collichthys > Collichthys lucidus. The sequence continues at coordinate 24,985,654 of CM014100.1, forward strand.
ACTTGTTCTGTAGCCAGCCTCAAGTGGACGCTTGGGGAACTGCACCCAGGTTTTTGGCGCTTCCACATCGGCTTCACATCACAGTGACAGAGGTTGCTGCTCTGTAAAGCGTTATTCTTCTGTCTCTGTGTTCATCAGTCCTTCACGGAGCAAGGTGGTGGCAGCAGTGGTGCAAACAACAATATCACTTGTCAACTCCGGGGGGGGGGGGTAAAACTTTGTAATAGTTTAAAACTGTTGGTATGAAACTTCTAAACAAATCACAGGGTTACAGAAACAATGTTGTGTGTTGCAAGTAACCGGACGTCCAGTATATAAAGGTGTCTCAAATCCTACGACTAATGTCAAATATAAAGCGGAGACATATGACATCTTCACGAATATGATTTTAATCTTAGTCTTACTAAACGGCACTAACTCTCCTCCCTCCATCTCCTCCTGCAGCTATAGAGACGGAAAGCACGAGCTCAGGAGAGGACCTGCTCGTCCCCAGTCCCCCCTCACCTCCACCTCCGCCACGCATCTACAAGCCCTGCTTCGTATGTCAGGACAAATCTTCAGGATACCACTACGGAGTCAGCGCCTGTGAGGGCTGCAAGGTAGGCAGCTAAACACGTGTGAGCTAAACTTCCATCAACGCGACACAAAACAAATTACAACAACACTCAATCCGGATAACTTGGACACATGCGTGTGTGAACAGATGCAGACTACGCCCAGAAAAACCTGAATTAAAAATAGTCGCGTGGGACTACCAGGCATTTGCATAATGTGTGAGCAAAGAGGTCACGACCTTTGCACCCCGCCTGGGATTTGTAAGCTTCTTTGCTTCATCTAATCTCCCACACACACACACACACACACACACATAGAATCTGCATGGATTTGTGAGGTCAAGCTCATGTCCCGTTAGACTACGTACTAACTTTCCACCAGCTGCCCATCAACAATAAATGGAACACTCCTAAAGTTGTGATAGTGAAGTCTTGGTTCTAGTACCGTGGTCGTCCCTGTTTAGATGCATATGTGTGTCCATGCTGTGTTCTGTTCAGTTTTCTGAGTCAGCGTCCTCAGTCAATGCCTCCATTTCTGTGGTCAGGGTTTCTTCCGGAGGAGCATCCAGAAGAACATGGCGTACACGTGTCACAGAGACAAAGTCTGCGTCATAAACAAGGTGACGAGGAACCGGTGTCAGTCCTGCCGACTGCAAAAATGCCTCGACGTTGGCATGTCCAAAGAGCGTGAGTACAGTAGTGTTGGAATCGGTTCAGCTGTGTTTGTGTGTGTGGAGCTCAAGTATGAGCTTCTGAAGGCACTTCACTGCAGAAGGTTACCGTGTGTGTTTGTGTGAAATTGCTCTGTAGTCAGGCTGTAATAAAAAAGAGCGCAGGAGAAGCAGCGTGATGAGCTGTTTCACCTTGATGTTTGTCTCCATCTGGTGGCCAACCTCAGTTATTACATGGCCCACACAATCGCCACCATTCACTTTAATTAACTCTAGGGCATTTAGCACCACTACCATCAGCTTCTTCAGAGATTTTAGAGGTGCATGCTTGTAAACTGCCTGAGGATCATGTATAAAACTCTGTAATATCTTTTTGATTTTTAATCACTTTAAATCAATTTTTAAATTCCTGAATCAAGTGTTTAGTGGGTTAGCCCAGTGCTGACACACCAATAACATGTTAACGGTAATTAGCGCCACAGTCATGAGTCATCCTAACAAGTGATCCACATGTGCTCATAAGTATATGCATACATTTCCTTTGTTCTGTGGAACTAATGCTTCACTCTGCTACTCTGACCCGCTACAGCAAACTGACAGGATCAAAATTCAATCAGAGTTTAAAAATGCAGCAAGATTTATAGCAAAACATTTTATTTATATTGTCTCTTTTATGTATTATTCTTATAGCACTAGCCTGATATGCAGGGCCAGGATAAAAGTAGCAATTTACTTCAAAAGGTGTATATCACTTTTTTTTTGGAGTATGGGACATGTCAGTCTCAACAACTGTAGGATTCAGCTGATCTTCATGCTTTTGTGCTAAAAACTCTTGATTAATCTTCAAATCAAATCACAATACATACTTATTATCGTGACGAGAAGCACATCAGCATACCATCCCTGCTCTGCTGCTGAACACGTGAGCTAACTCCAGCTTCGTCTGTCCCAGTGTCAAGTTCACCTCTGTTTCTTTTTTTTTAACGGGACACAAGATAGCCGAGAGCGAGTCAAAACACCTGTGCACTTTGACTGACCTGAATGAACATCCTCGAGTGCAGCACACAGAAGAAGGGCAGAGCAGAGACACCTCAAGACTCACTTTTTTTCATGCAGGCCTGTTTGTATAAATGTTTTCACACGCTCAGTAGTACTCCAAGGTCAGATAAACTCTACCTTTATTTGTGAAACTGATAAAGTGTCTCTATAAGCGGTGGTTTCTGTCCTGAAAAGATGAGAAAGGTTTTCACTTGGATTTACAAGGAAGTAGCAGCCAGAAGCATAAATGCTCCCAGAAGATTTCAAACCAAAAGAGCAGCCTCCTGATTGGAGATGTTCAGTGTTCTGTGTGAATTGTTTGTTCAAACTAATGACCTAAATCTCCTGTTTGATCATCAGTGGTGCGAAATGACAGAATGAAGAAAAAGAAGGAAGAGAAGAGGCAAGGCGAGACGGAGATCTACGTCCTGTCAGCAGACACGGAGCAGATGATTGAGCGAATTCGCCGAGCCCATCAGGACACATTTCCCTCCCTGTGTCAGCTGGGAAAATACACCACGGTACACACACACACACACACACACACACACACACACACCAATACAAGTATGTTTTAATTTTAAAAAAAAATGCAGATCAAAAATCAAAAGAACTCTTTCTTTACATCCCCATCCTGCAGAACAACAGCTCCGAGCACCGCGTCTCTCTGGACGTCAGTCTTTGGGACAAGTTCAGCGAGCTGTCCACTAAATGCATCATTAAGACGGTGGAGTTCGCCAAGCAGCTGCCGGGCTTCACAACGTTAACCATCGCTGATCAGATCACCCTGCTCAAAGCCGCCTGCCTCGACATACTGGTGAGTTCATCACTTTTGTCACACACGTGGATGTGAGTGACATACTTAAAAAGTGAATCATTTGTTGGTTTTGGTTAAATAGTAACAACAACAAAACATAAAGGTGGTGCTGAAAAGTGGAGAGAGTGCCGCAGCCCAGTGAGACCAGTTCAGCTTTGCAGCTCATGTTCGGGTTTAAGAGAGGAAAGGTTTGAGTTTGACTAGCTGGATTTTCAGCGATATTGGGTGCCTTTTCTTGAAACGTGTTCAACTTTTCAACGTGCCCGTCATTGTCAGGCTTCATGAAGTGACTAGAGTTGTCACGATACTAAAATGAGTAACCACGATACTATACCAGACAAAGTATCACGGTTCCGGGTAATACCGCGATACTGCGGCCTTTTTTTATTATTATTATCTTTATAAACTGCAATGTATTTGTACAAGTTAGTTTGAAACAACAACGTTTGTTTTTTAAGCAAAATTAGTGTTGCCACTGACAAAGACGCCACGGCAGACTTGCTGCTCGGGCCCGGTGCTTCTGCCACGGTGAGTGTGTTGTCTCGTGTCTGGGCGAGACAGAACTTTAGCTCGTTGTTTGTTTTGAAGCGAGTTTCTATCGAAGCGGAGCTGTCTTCATGGAGTTCATGCTTGCCGGCAGAAACACGCGAACAGCCAATCAGCTAACAGACGGGCGGACCCAGCGTGCAACAGCCTATCACATCCCTGGACGTCACCAGTAACAGGCAAACAGCCAATCATTCAGCAGCTGTGTAGTTCGGTTGCAGCGCATGCCATGTTTTTTTTTTTACGAGTGAGTAGCATGCAGTGAGAAGCCGGGAGGAGGGCAGAGGCGGCCGCTATGTAGCGGAGACTGGCACCGGTAGTATAGTAATCCACGGTAGTACCGTCGTGTAAAATTTCTAGTATAGTAGCGACGGGTATGATTTGGTACCGCGGGGTACCGGGTATACCGTGGGTATCGTGCAACTCTAGAAGTGACTACTCACAGCCTGGATGGGGAGGGACGAGCTACAGTAATCTTGTTAAAATGTTAAAGAGATTAGCCCCCGTTGTTGATTGTTTATTTTTCTCTCCATTTCACACAGCTGTAATGTATGCACAAGGTGGTGAGAGGCTCACTTAAAGCAAAGATTGTTTTGTTGTGGTAGCATACGATGAAGAACATATGTGAGATATGGGCGATTATTTCTAAGACCACAGAATGAAGCCAAGCTTTTCAAAATAAAAGTTAACTCTGTTTTATTTCATGGATTGAAAACAGCATTGAAATTCAAAAGCAAACTGTCAATAGGAAATACACTACTGGTCAAGTATTTAAATCCACGCTGGAGGATAGCAGCAGGAGGTTTGTGCTGGGTGGAGCTGAAAGCTAATTTTTACACACTGCTTTTGTTTAGAAAGTGTTCAGGGCTAATGACGCAGTCTATGCATCTCTGTAACTTGTTTTACGAAGTGTAAACTGGGACAAATCAATTATCCAGTTATGAAAAAGAGTTAACAGTGGACAGATCAAAGTGTCAGTAAAGTTCACACTCAGAGCTCAAACCTGCCAGACGTGGCAGAGCGCACAGTTTTAACACAGCAGGAAGTTGACTGTAAAGAGTCTCCTGTTAACGATTCATCTCATGTTGCTTTTTTTCCCCCCCAGATTCTAAGGATCTGCACCCGCTACACCCCAGACCAGGACACTATGACCTTCTCCGACGGGTTGACTCTGAACCGCACCCAGATGCACAACGCCGGCTTCGGACCGCTCACCGACCTGGTGTTCTCCTTCGCCAACCAGCTGCTCCCACTACAGATGGACGATGCAGAGACGGGATTGCTCAGCGCCATCTGCCTGCTCTGTGGAGGTACTGCACTCGATTTCTCAGGAATACGAAAGAAAACAATCAATAATGTGATATGATAAAAAACACACATATGGACAGAAATGAGTGAAGACTGGTCCTACATTCACAAAGAGATGATGTCAGGCTGTAAAGGTTCCTGTGGTGTGTACTTGTGTTGCACTTTATAAATGTGTAATACAGCTTTTTTTGTGTCATAACGTGTGCTGTGTGTGTTCGCAGACCGCCAAGATCTGGAAGAGTCAGACAAGGTGGATGTTCTTCAGGAGCCGATCGTCGAAGCCTTGAAGGTTTGCCATCACATTATTATATTCTAGTTTTATATTCAGTTTAACCCCAGAAGTAGACTTACTGTAGTTGTTTTGTGTTTTTACCGTTGGTTAAGGAATTGTTGGTAATATTCGTTAAATAATGGCAATAAATGTGTTCAAAAAGGTGTGCGACGTGCATCAAGATTAGAGAAGAACACAGAAGATGAATATAAATATTCCTCCATGTCGTGTGTGTTTTTAGATCTATGTGAGGAGGAGGCGACCTGATAAACCCTGTATGTTCCCCAAGATACTGATGAAGATTACCGACCTCAGGAGCATCAGTGTGAAGGGTGAGACACACACACACACACACACACACACACACACACACACACACACACACACACACACACACACACACACACACACACACAGTGATCAATGATGAGTGATGTCTGGTAATAATTTACTCTGGTGGGGCTACAGACCACTTCTGCTTTCACTCGAGTAATGTTGTTGGGGTTGGTGCAGTGTTCGTGAGCAGTCGAATTTCTGCTGTGTGACATTTTCTGGTAATTGCTGCAGTGTAATCCTGTAATCATGGTACAATGAGGCTAAGATGATTTGAATGAATACGTCAGATGAACGATGCAGTATTCCAGTATCCACTGAGTTTCTCGTCTGTTAAGCTTCTGTCTATGAAACACATTTCCTGTGGATGTTTCATATTAAAAGCCTACCAGGAAGGGAATGAAATATACAGTTTGAGTCCAGTAAGGGCTTTTAATTTGAAGCATTTCTACAGGAAGTTCTGAGTTTTATTGTTAGTCTGTTAAAAGTGGAAAAGAAAAACAACAACTCAGGGTTATTTACTTTTATTTATATTTATTATATATATCATGATGTTATCATTATTGCTATACAAACTAATACAGGCTTTTTTAAAATAATGTATAGTATAATAACTTTTTTAATGGGAAGGAGGAGGAGGGCTTTGAATACATTTCGATACAAATATTCAAAGATGTGTCAGTGTCAGGTGTCAGTCAGTGTTGGTTCTGGCAAATGTAGATAAAGACATTTTTCAGCAGCATATTGAAAACTACTTTTTATCTTTTGGTAATGACAACACAGTGCTAGTAAAAAATAGTAATGTGTTCCTTCAAAAATAATAATTTGATGACCCAGACCAAGTGCAGAAACAGAAAAAAAGAGCTTTCATTGGACAGGACCTAAAAGTGACAGTAACCAATAACACTCTCTACCAGTACTAGCCAAACCCCCTCGTCATCCCTATCATACACTGTTTGTCTGGAAAGTTTGGTGTTTCTCAATGTTTCGTCTCCGATGTTTTTCTCCCACGACACACTGATTGTAAATCAAACAAACAATCAATGTGTTGATTTTCGGGTCATTCACCAATCAGATGATTCCGGTATGATCCCTGGCTTCTCCAGTCTACATATCGAAGCGTCCTTGGGCAAGACACTGAAACCCAAATTGCTCCCATCAGTGTGTGAATCCATCTGAATGGTTAGCTCCTAAAACTGATGAGCAGTTGGCACCAGTGTATGAATGTGTGTGAATGGGTTAATGTAGTGTAAAAGCCTACAAATAAAATACTAGAAATTCGCTACATAAGTACAGTCCATTTACCTTTTACCATGGTCAGAACTCACATGAGAAAACGCTGACACATCCATAAACATCCATGACTTGTTTTTTTTTAACCTGGACTCTCTCTCTGCCTCTTTCTCACAGGAGCAGAGCGAGTGATCACACTGAAGATGGAGATCCCCGGCTCCATGCCTCCTCTCATCCAGGAGATGCTAGAGAACTCTGAGGGACTGGAGGGGCATGGAGCTGGGGGAGGAAAGGGTGGAGGCGGAGGAGGAAAAGGTAGAGGAGGAGGAGGAAGCAGAGAAGAGGAAGAAACAGAGCTCGGAAGCTGTCCATCACCTAAATCAGTTCCCTCCTCAAGTCCAAGCCCGGCGCCCTGCTCGCCGTCTTCTCCCTCTCTCTCCACCTGAAGATCTGCACTGAGCAAAGCAGAAAAACTGAAAACAAATGCTCTGGACAGGTTTGTCCATAACATTATAAAACCTTATTCTAGCCAGGAGGGAGGCTAAATATCTTTATAGAGGTGCTGAATGAAAGCAGGTAAACAATGCTGTGTGGACTGTTTGTGCTCAGACTTCATGGTTTTATATCTTATCTTTTTAAAACACCTCAAAGGTTGATTATATGCACACGTGAACTTAAATGAAGGATTATCAAGATGCCAGAATGTGGACACAGTGATGAAGAGGACTGCCTCTACATCACACATTTCCTCCCTCGTGGAAAAAGTCCTGTATAGTATGCAGAATCATGTGTAACATAATGTACATAACGAAAAAAAGGCTGTGAAAGAAGACCGAGATGGACTGATACAAGAAGTTATTTTCCTAAATGTACATGTGTATATACTGCATTTCCACAATACAGCTGTAAAGAGTTCTTCATCACCAACACTCACACGAACCCACAGACTTCTGCTTTCCATCCCCTCACAGACACATCAGGGAAAAATTAAGGTCCTTGACTCAGTTTTCCTTCACGAACATGAGATTTTCTATGTCCTCCATAAGAGAATATGAATTTTTCAGATGCAGCTTCAGCAACTCAAGTGACTTCATTTCAACAAACTGTGAAACATAGGAAACTCTCATTTTGAGGTGATACAACGTATCATCATTGAACCAAAGCTACCAGGAGTACAACCCCCGCCAATGTAGCAGATTTATAGTTTAATGAAGGTAATATGGAAATCTCATCATCAGTGATGACAGGTAACTGCCAAAACATGTCTTAAAATGTACGAGCCGTCTTTAGTTTTTAATATTTAGCACCACTAACTGTCCTAGTCCGTTTTACACAATGCCACTGCCTCACTACAACATACTCTGTCAGGTACAAATCAATTTCTGTGTTCTCCTTTTTAATGTACGATGAGGCAGCTCTCATCGGAAAGTATAAAAATACAGGGAGTTTAATAAAGACGTGTCGTTTTCTTCTATCCTGAAATACGTGTGCTCTTTTGTGAAAAAACAGTCCGGTGTGGAATCTATTCTGATATTCACGTAATGTTATACAGCATAAAATGCACAAGAGATTCATATTCAAACATTAATATTAATTTCAAATCCTCCATACAGCTTTATCTTTGCTTTGTACATAGACTCTAGAGTACATGTACAAACAAAGGAAATCAAAACAAAGTGTCAAACATCAGTGACGTATGAAGAAGTTAATGTATAATGGTATGAAAACCAAGCAGATAAAAAGAAAACTGTTGATCATTATTGTTATTATTATTGTTTTTATAGGTCCAGTGTGTGATTTCGGAGGCTATTTACAGGAATATGGCAAAAATAGAATATTCAGAACTTGTTAATGTTTACTCACTTAAATAAGAATTGTTATGATTTTGTTACTTTGGAATGAACCTTTTTATACCTACAAACGCTGCAGGTCATCCTCTGTGTTTCTACAATAGTCCAAAAGGCCTCTTTCTTAATGCATAATTATAAGGAGAGAAAAATCTAGACCCATTTAAGGACAAAAACGTAACCTTCCTTAAGCCATTTGTGCCGTAAAACAAAAAAATAACCTCCATTAGATTCAGTCATTTAAACCACACCAGTACAATTCTGCCCATTCTGTTTTGGTGAGTGAAACTGGAGCTGGATATAGGTATCTGGGCAAGCACCTCAGCTCACCAACATCACAGATGCTAGTTAGATAGCTATCAATGATATTGCATGTAACATAAAAGAGCGGCAGCTTGATAAATGAGCACCTCTTAAAAACTTTAGGGTTAAAGATTAATGATCTGATGACAAAGGGAAGTATTTCACTGCCCTATTGAGTGACTAATCATCTGACATTACTCACTGTGCTCATACAGCTGTTATGTGATATTGGTTTTGATTATGAATTGTGAAAGTTTTCATTTTAGGAGATTTTTTCTTTTACCACTTTTAAAGGGGATTCCACAAGGTTCAATACCGGGTCTTGTTTTGTTCCCAATTTAAATCAATATGACATCCCTTAACAAACTGCGATGTCTCTCTTTATGCAGACGATACACTTCTGTATTGCTTTGCTGATACTGCACACTCAGCCACTGAAATCCTACAAATTACAAGATGCACTTTGAAATCTGGAATTAGTCCTGAATACAAACAAGACTAAGTACATGCTTTCCTATAAAGCCAGAGATATTGTGGATAATAGTTTGCACATTAGCACTCTGAATGGATGAACTATTAAGAGGGTCCTATAGGATCAGAAAGATCAGAAAGTGCCACCAGTAAGACACAAGCTAAATATTTCTCACCCTACTTCCCAGATGGAAAGTCAAAGGGTAGTGACAGCTTTTCTGCTGCAAAGCTGGAGAACCCAGTACATGGGTTCATACCCTAACAGTTTCTTCCACAAAGTGGAATTAATTAAGTACTTATTCATGGTCCAGGGACCAGTGCAGCAACACAGCAGCAAGATCATCTGAAGCACAGATAACTCAATTTTACTCCCACCATCGCCTTCAGGCATTTCTTGTTGCATAGACTGATACAAGTTTGTATTTCTTGACCTGCAGTATCTTCACTTTACCTTTCTCTGTTGGCCACTGTTCTTCTGGCTTCTGGATCCCCTGAACATGACTGTTGCTGATGGGGTTTGACTCATTTGTTATCTCCTCTTGGGCCAACAACTCTGAGAGTATGAGATACATTTAGTTCACAGCATTTGGGTTGATTAAATACTGCTGGATGGACAGTGCGCAAACTCTAGGTCCAACTTTCCAAAATCATAATTCAATTTAGCCCCAGAAGCCACATCTTCAGGTCTTTTACTGGACATCAGCTTATTTGAACCACTGGACCTTGTTGGAAGAGCTCATGCAGTCTCATGCATTTAACTAAATTCTGTGGAGCTATCAGCCCACTGTGTTCTATCATAATCTGTACAGCAATCTTGCTGGTCTTCCAGCTATTTCTGCAGTTAGTTAGCATGTGTTTATAAATATAAGTATAGGGAAATGAAAGAACTGGTGGAAAGCACTGAGGAGACTGAGCGGACACAGATGGCTGAGGAAATGAGGAAATACCTTGATCAAAATATAGGGCTTGATTTAAAAAAAAAACAAATTTATTCGGGACCTGAGATGTTGTGGTATGGTAATTAATAGATTTTTCCAGAAATGGGTATAATCTAATAATATTCATGTAGCATAGTTTATTTATGTCACACAGTTGATCAGGCAATTGATCAGGAATATTCAGAAGGGGACTGACTGACTGACTGTCATTGGTATTCCATCACTCTGATTGCAGAACCTGTTCTGAAGACCTCTGCAGAGACAGGTAAGAGGTAGAGGAAAAAAAGATCAAATGCAGATTCAAGTTCCCAATAACAAAACACCAGACTTTGAATTTATTAAAAATGTAGACTGACATTCACTTTTCTGCCTGTTTTTCTAGCTGATTCATGTAAAAAAAAAGACAAAGTACAGTGTATCAGATTTAGGGGAATCTATAAACACTTCTTCCACATAGTATGCTACTTCAAACCACCACGTTTCTCTACAGTAGCCCAGAGCAGACCAAATTAACAAAATCTAGTGGGCAAAACATTGAAATTAAAATTGACTGACAGCAATTAGCTCCACGAGACTCCCACACTGCAAGTATGTAAGCTTGTTTCTCTACATTGTTTTTTCATAACAGTCAAGTTAGTAGGGGGGGTTAAAGTTAATCTTTAACTGACGTTATGCTGGAGGTCTTCTTCAACAAGCACTAGCCTTAGCTAATATGTGTCAGCTAGCCAACTGCACACCAACAAGGCCAACAAGTGGCTTCCACGGATTCCCCTTGGAAGCCCTAAGCTTGAGCTTTGGCAGAACACTGAACCCACAATGCTGACCACAAACAGAAATCGCTTGTTGTAGTTACCACAAAAGGTGCAACTGGAACTGGAGTCTGGAAGGGTCAACAGGAGTTAAATACTGCAGGAGCTGATGAGGTACTGAGAAACAGGTGTGGGAGCAGAGCAAGTGTGGATCCATGGGGGCGTGGTTGGAGAAACTAGGTCAGCCACACCCAGTCTGCACAGACAGGAGAGACAAAACAAAACAGACACAGAACACAAAGAGCAGGGAAAACACAGAGAAATAGACAAACCTGGCAAATACTCATAGAAATGGTCATGTCATGCAGGTTGCCTCGACTTTGGAACAGCCAGAAGAGACCCACCTGAGGACCTAAGGCTCACAAGGTGTCAACATGTTTGTTATGTAACATGGAGCCAGACCCTGGGGCCCTAAAACAAAGAGAAAGTAAGTAGGAGAGTGACTTTTATGCCGGAGAGAAGGGAGTTACAGTAATCAAGTCTGGAGAATATTAATGCATCAGTAACTTTTTCCAAGTCAGAGCAAGATAGGATTGTTTTAATTCTAGAGATGGTTTTGAACTGAAGGAAACTAGACCGAACCACTTTTGTGATGTGTTTTTCAAAGCTGAGATTTGAGTCAACAATAACTAATTTACAGGCACTGGGCTTTACACAATCGGAATGGGAACCTAAACAAGTTTGAATGGAGCTGGTAATATGATTTCAGATCATGAGTTGTTGGGTTTCAGGAGATTTTGTGCCATCCAACAGTTCACATCACTAAGACAGTCTAAAACAGCAGCTAGGCCTCTAGGGTCAGCAACAGATCTCTGGGGGAGGTATATCTGTGAAAAGAAACATTGTGGTGTTCAGGAGGGACCTAAAATTGAACCTTGAGGTACACCACAGGTAATGTGAACTGAAGAATATGAATAATTACCTAGTGACAGAGAAGGTTCTTTTTAAAAGGTAATAGTAAAACCAACCAAGTGCAGTGTCCTTGATGCTCACCAAGGTTTTAAGACAGTCAAATAAAATAGTCATCTACATTGTCAAAAGCTGCACTGAGGTCTAAAATAATTAAAAATGTGCTCCCTCTCCTGTCAGCTGCTAAAAAGGACATCATTAGCTACATTGAGGAGGGCAATTTCTGCGATGTGAAGAGTTCTAAAACCTTATTGGAATTTTGCAAAGATGTTATTATTACTCATAAAAGTTGGAAAGAAACCAATTTCTCTAAAATCTTGGCCAGATTTTTTTATCCATCTGGATAGGTAAAGGATGTTAAAGGGACAATCCATGAAATACAAGCAACTTATCGTTCATATGTTCTGAAGCACATGAAGTTCGCTATATGAAGTCTGTATGCCAGACAGATTGCGGTGTTCCACTGCAAACTGCAGTGTTGACACTTTGACCACTTTGTGGTCAGAGCTCCACTGAAATAGAAAAGACATGAAAAAATACATATTAAGGTTACCAGCACAGAGGTTGGGTTATGAAATGCCATCCTACTAATTCCTCTTTGTTTGCTATTTATGGCTATGTTGATTATAAATGCCACCGCACAACACAAGCAGAGAAGCAGTAAACCAGACTGCAACGCTGCCTCGTTGTGTCTGTACCAACCTGCTGACCCTGGATGCTTCTCTCAGTCACCTGCATGAACCAGGATGTGGAAATTTCTACCTGCCGTGTTTTTAGGTGAGTAAAATACACAGAAAAAACATCTGTGGCAAGAATTGTCAGAAGTATCAGGTGGTGTACATCTTCAATAGATTATTTTGTTGTCATTTAGCTCATCCATGATGGCGAGCATGCATTCTTTCATGGTGTCCAGGATCCAGGTAGCTCTCTTGGTTTGCACATGACCATATTTTACAGTCTTTCTGCTGTGATCCCCTAGGAAAAAATTGGTCTGAAAAGTTTGCTGTTCCTCAGTGTTGCCTCCGAATATGCTTTAATGCACTTGTTACAAATTAAACACACGTTTGATGGCGTTTGAAGACGGCAGTGTTCATTTATAATTGTGTCTCTGTCCTGAAGGCATATAGATGAGCCAGAGAGGACAGCTTTAGAATTGATTATGTCATGACATAAATCCTCCATTATCATTGTCCAAGCTTCAATAATCCTTTCAATGTAAGACATCTTGGACTCTTGTGCACTTTTCCTCCACTGACTGAACTCATTGATAATTAGAATTCTCCACAACAGGTGATAATAAAGAAGTACTTGCCACTTGCCAGAGTTTAGTTGATGGTCATTTTTATGTTGAGTTGAGATGTTTTCAGTGAGTGCTAAACATGGCCAGAACTCACATGAGAAAATGGTGATTGCCATTCCATACACTATGTAGTTTATTTAGGAGGTTGCCTCTGGGTCTGGGTCTTACAGTATAATAATGGAGTACAAGTTATTCAGTAATTTCATGATGAACCTTCTTTCTCTCCTACAGTTTTTCTTTTCTTGACCTCATTGCCACCTGCTGCAGGTCAGTCCATTCTTCTTTGTGATGTACAAAATGCTTCCATTTATGTTCTCTGTGAAGTATTCAAATTAACTTATTGCTATTTCTTATGTGTCTGACAGGTGCACTGATCAGGTTAGAGGGGTATGGGATCTACTCTGTGCTCTGGAAGAGTTGAAATCTATCACAACAATGTCTGGGGAACAGTCTGTGATGATGACTGGGACTTAAATGATGCTCAGGTGGTGTGCAGACAGTTGGGCTGTGGTACAGCACTGAGTGCCAATCATTCAGCCCGTTTTGGTCAAGGAAATGCAACAATTCGGCTTAATGATGTAATGTGTTTTGGAGAAGAAAGTTTTCTAACTGAGTGTCAGCACAGAGGATTCAGGACACACAACTGTAACCATGCCAAGGACGCCAGTGTGATCTGTTCAGGTGAGAGCTCAGTTTTATCTTTATCATCTTTAAAGGAAGTGATGATCCGATCCACCTGTGTCCTGCATGTTACCTGTAATGTTATCAGTCAACCCACATCACTCTAGCTCCATGTCACTTTCTTCACTGCTGTTTATGCAGTTGGTTCCAGAGCACTAAAAAAGGATGACGTATGGGTTCAGTCATGTCTACATGTCTACAGTCACAAACAACAGAGAAGACTTTTTTTCAATTCTGGCAGTTATAATATAGAATTAATGTGTAAAATATATATTATGTGCTTCATAGATGGTCAGATCAGATTATCTGGCTCTGGATCTGCTCGGTGCTCTGGAAGAGTTGAAATCTATCACAACAATGTCTGGGGAACAGTCTGTGATGATGACTGGGACTTAAATGATGCTCAGGTGGTGTGCAGACAGTTGGGCTGTGGTACAGCACTGAGTGCCCCTACGTCAGCCCATTTTGGTCAAGGAAGTGGACAAATCTGGCTTGATGATGTGGCCTGTTCAGGAAGTGAAAGTTCTCTAACTGAGTGTCAGCATGGAGAATTTGGGATACACAACTGTGGACAACACAGTGAGGACGCTGGTGTGATCTGTTCAGGTGAGAAGACATTTTTATCACTCATCTTTTATTCTTTTATTTTAATTTACGAATAAAAACTTTTTATGAGATGGAGAAATGTAAGTTCCTGAATAGAGACACACACATAATGCTGTATGTTGAACTATATCAACCATTATTCTAAATGTAACTTGTAATAAAGTATAAATAGAAATGGATGATTATGGATGCTCTTAGCTAGTTATAAACTAGAGGTTGACTTATGACTATACTCACCTATAAATAGATCTAAACAATTAACTGTTGTAAGAACTCATAGTGTGCTATAGTCCAGGGTCAGTTATGCCTGGAATTCAGAATTAACAGCATACAATGAAGCATTATGATGAGGCATGCATTGTTATAGATGTATCTACTTCACTTTACTTTACACATTCAATAACTTATGACACTGCATGACTGTTACAGCATACTGTGAGTTCTTTCTACAGGTCATTGTTGAGGTGTGTGTTACAGTGTGCTAAAGAACACCCTAAAATAATCGTTAAAATTGTTAAAAAGTTCTCCATATCATTTTGTTCACTCTTTAATCACTTGGCTTGACATCACTGTAGTGCTCATTTTCACATTCACAGTCACATGTTTTCATCTGTCCAATAGGTGTGCAGATCAGATTAACTGGCAGTGTGGCTGCTCGGTGCTCTGGGAGAGTTGAAGTCTATTACAACAACACCTGGGGAACAGTCTGTGATGATGACTGGGACTTAAATGATGCTCAGGTAGTGTGCAGACAGTTGGGCTGTGGTACAGCACTGCGTGCCCCTACGTCAGCCCATTTTGGTCAAGGAACTGGACAAATCTGGCTGGATGATGTGGCCTGTTCAGGAAGTGAAAGTTCTCTAACTGAGTGTCGGCACAGAGGATTTGGGACACAGAACTGTGGCCACAGGTGAGGACGCTGGTGTAATCTGTTCAGGTGAGAAGACATATTTGTCACTCATCTTTTAATTCAGAAATAATGTTTAACACCAGTTTCCTGGATGTTACTTGTGTCAGTCAATCCAAATCACTCCGGATCTATGCAGCTTTCATCTCTGCTGTTTGTGCAGTTGGTTTCAGTGTTACCACAGCATATAGAATCAAAGCTGTTTCACTGTTTTAGATTGAAATCAGTATAATCCAGATAATAATCATCTGATACTGATGTGCTGCATCAGTCTGACTCAGTTCAAAGAGATCACAGAGCTTGTCGTCTATCCTTGAATTTATCCAAAGCTATCCTCCTTCTATCTATGCACAAACATGATGGAACAAAACATCTTTTCATTGGTCAATAAGATTCTAAATGCTGACCATAGATGGAGGACAATATGCAGAGTCCATATGCAGAAAATAAATCAGCAAAAATGGAGGTACATGGTTTTCACTGGACAGCAACAAATACATAGAATTTCTACATGCATGATGACATACGGACTGTCCCAAAACCACCAGAACATTATTGGAGGATACTATTAATAATGATAATAACAGTAATTAAAGGACAGGAAATCACACAAGCATTGTGAGGAAATGGGAATGAATAATTATAGTGATAATAATCAGGAATTGGAGAGACTGACGACATGAGTGCATATGTTTTGGATAGTTGAGGATTTGTGGTTGTTTAGTTAAACTGTGCATGAAACCTGTATGAAGCTGTGTGTACCTGTGTTTAATGTGCCTCATAGATGATCATATCAGATTAGTTGGGGCTGATCGGTGCTCTGGAAGAGTTGAAATCTATCACAACAACACCTGGGGAACAGTCTGTGATGATGAACTGGGACTTAAAGGATGCTCAGGTGGTGTGCAGACAGTTGGGCTGTGGTACAGCACTGAGTGCCCCTACAGTCAGCCCATTTTGGTCAAGGAACTGGACAAATCTGGCTCGATGATGTGGCCTGTTCAGGAAGTGAAAGTTCTGTAACTGAGTGTCGGCACAGAGGATTTGGGACACACAGCTGTAGCCACGGTGAGGACGCTGGTGTGGATCTGTTCAGGTAAGAAGACATTTTGCTGGATGACTAACTTGGCTAAGTGGGCAACTGTACCACTGACAGCTGCAGGTTCAATGTATAACAAGTAATGTATGGTCCAAAGTAGTGATAATATGCACCACTAAAACACAAAATACAAACTGAAATATCAGACTCCTGTGGCCAAATTAATTAGTCATTACAAAAGCACAAAACACAGATTTATTAACATTACGTTATTCACTTATATTAATTATGTATGTTTGTATAATTACATGTATATCTGTATTATATGTATATTAATTAGTCAAAAAGTCAAAATAAAAAAATACCTGAGCTGAAAGGCAATTTTTTAAAATTTTTTTTTAGAAAGTTTTCCAAAGCCCAGCATCTCCATGAATCCTGTTGGTGAGGTTACCTGGGGTCAGGACGTCATTGTCATTTGTTCAATCTTAACACAGTATTCAGAGAGAACATTCATGCTGCAGCAGACCTCAGGATTATTCATAGAGAACCAAACATCAAGTACCAACTCTGCTACCTTCAGAATCCCTCAAGTGACGTTTGACAATGAAGGACTGTACCAGTGTCAGTATGAGGCACAGGATATCAAATCAAGATTAAGTGACTCTGTCAGACTCTCTGTTACTGGTAAGAAAAAAGAAAAGAAAAAATACATTGCCCAAACTTTTTTTGTTAACTTTTGTTAACTTACACCTCAGAATAAAGTAAATATATCTATCATTCTAATGTGTTATTCTTACAGTGAGCCTCCCAAAGCCCAGCATCATCCATGAATCCTGTTGGTGAGGTTAGCAGGGGTCAGGACGTCAGCATCACTTGTTCAATCTCAACTCATCATTTAGGTGGAACATTCATCCTGCAGAAGACCTCAGGATCATTCAGAAAGACCCAAACATCAAGTACCAACTCTGCTACCTTCAGAATGCTTCAAGTAAACTTCGATATTGAGGGACTGTACCAGTGTCAGTATGTAGACACAGGTTTCAAGTCGAGACTTTAGCTCCCCTGTCAGTGACTCTGTCAGACTCTCTGTTACTGGTGAGGAAGAAAAATGTTTTGTTTTCTATTAAACTCAAATGAAATGTCAACATGTTAGACTATTGAGGGTATACAGAAAGGAACCCCTTATCACTTAACAATAACCTGAGAGATCTATTTGACAAGTATTTTGTACAGTTGGTTGGCACCCAGCTGGAAGGCATTTACAAGCAGGACATGGCCCTTGGGGCACTGGAGAGTGAAAGTGTAAGCACTGCACTCCTGGGGCACTCTGAACATTCACTAAGTGTAACCCTTACACCACTGAATGTTTCAACTCTGTGCATTTGTAAACAATGGAGGGCAAGTGAACAATAAAAGCGGTGAGTTTTGGTCATCTATAGGTGATCAGAACACTCAGGTGTGAGCAATTTACACCTCTAATGAAAAACCATTCACTGCAACGTCGCAATTAACCAAACACAAGAAGAGTTAAATATGCTAACACTACAAATTGGTGGTGCTTTCTGAAGAGTCAGACGTCGTTAGTGAACATGTACACAAGTAAAGACGTGCAAGCACAGGGAACCAATCCACCTCCCTCCGAACTCCAGATTATTACAATATATGCCACCTGCTGTTGTCTCTGGTCCATGCAGAAAACATTACTTTGTAAAAAGGTGCAGAAATCTGAAGAACTTCCAGACTCTAAAACAGTCCTCACACACTGCTGCCTCCTTTCCACAGGCTTATGGAACTATCAATCTGCAGTTAACAAAACTGATTTCATTGCAGCCTATACCAACCATCTAACTCTAGAGTTCCTTGCTCTCACTGAGGCATGGATCAAACCAGAGACCCCAGCTGTATTGTCCTCTAATACAATAAATGTAAATTCACTCCGCTGTTGCATTCCACCAATATAAATACAAACAAAGGCTACATTTTTGCCATTTACTGTCCACCAGACCAACTGGGTGGATTTATGGATGAGCTGGATACCCTGCTGTCATCCATCCCTGATCATGACTGTCCCTTGCTCATCATGGACTACACAAACATCTGCTTAGACAGTCCAGGCCCAGCAGACTTTATGTGCTTGATAACACTCTACCACCCGAGCTAAACGACACCTGAACTCAGTCTTTCCGTGAACAATGCTAACATCAAGAAGACAGCCAATCAAACATTCAAAATGTTTGTAAAGTTCACTCATCTAGTCTTCATTGTCTTGTTGTGTCTTTTACCCAGTGCCACTGCAGCAGCCCAGCATCTCCCTGACATCTCCTAACAAAGGGCTGGTCTGGAGTCCTGAAGGTGCAGAGATCACCAAGGGTTACAGCTTTGTCATCACCTGCTCCATTTCATCCCACTATCCTGGAGGTGTTTTCTCTCTCATCTTCTGTAGCTCCAAAGTCACCGGCACCAAACCAGCAGTCAACCAGTCAGCCTCCTTTGACTTCCCTGTAGCTGAGTATGAACACCAGGGAAACTACAGCTGTGTGTATGAAGTCACACTGTCCTCAAGGAAATTCACTTCTACTGAGACAGCAACAATGCATATTACCATTAAATGTAAGTAATTTCTGAGCTCTGTAAAAAGTACCTCCCAGAACTGTCTAAAACATTGAGAATTTTTTTGAGAATAATCTAACAAAATCTTTTTTCTCTTAGTGCATTCATCAAGACTGGTTATAGCCTTTGCCCCCTTCTTGCTGCTCCTGATGGTCGTGGTAGTCTGTCTGATCCACAAGAAGATACAACAAGCCAAGCAGCCTGGAACCTTGGTTCAAACTCAATGTCTGCTCACCAGGACACAGTGCATAACATAAAATGACGCACTTAAATCTAAGTATTTGTGTTTTAGAGTGTTTAAGAATGTGAGATGTGAATGTGAAATTATTTTATATTCATCATACTTGTTTTGCTTTGATGCTTATTTTACAGTGAGTCTTATGAAGAATTGCATGGTCAATGAAGAGGAGGGGGAAGAGGAGGCCGGGGAAGACGAAAGTGTAAAGAAAGAGATGCGTGTTGAGGACCGTGATCATGAGAATAATGAAGAAGATAATAACACTATGGTGTAGTATCCAACACCATGCTTTAATTCCCTACTGCATGCCTGTCTACCAAATCAATTGCTTCATAGGACAAAAAATACCTTCTAGATTAAACTTCTCCATGATGTGCATGATGATCGATTGTTTAAAATCCTTTGTTGTTAAAAATTTCTGCAAAAATGTCATTGTATTCTGAAATAATAAATGATTAAACACATGGGCAATTTCTGTTCCTTTGTAAAGCAAGAAACAGGAAGGGTATTATAGGAGAACAGTAAAGAGATTTTCAATTATCTTTTTGGGGCATGTAGCTGTGAAACTGATCAAGGGGATGACCTGGAGTTTCATCTTGATAAACATAGTTGTACTTTAGAGAGCAAACATATTCCAGTCTGGCAAAAGCTCGTGCCAAGCTTTTCTAGATTTTTTCTTGTCAAATTGTCACAGTGCCATCCTAGAACCCAGTATCTCCATATACATTACATCAATTCAGAATATTTAGCAATTCATAAACATTCACCCCTTTTGATCTACAACACAAAGTACAATCACCTACAGTACTGAGGTCTATAAGTTCAGTTTTACACAGAAGAACAGTGATCATGCATTACCAATTGGTAAATATCCCTAACAGAGGTCCCAGATCATAATTACAGTTCCGATGGCAATCACCCAACTTTATCATTAGTTCCATTTATTATAGCAATATTGAAACTATTAGCTCCTAAAGTGTGCAAAGTGCAGTATCAAATATTAGATGATACTGACAGTCCATAAACATCTAGTAGCTCACTGCACATCGACAGCAATTTCTTCAATAAATTTATCTGGGACTCCTAAACCACAAGTAATTTTGTTTATCTCTGCTGGTGACAGAGTTGAAGCTAAAAGCCAATGTCACTAATATGAAGGGGAAAAAAGCCACCAAAAAACAAATCACTGCAAAATATCCATAACCCGAATAAAATGATGGTCATGTGATGGCTATGGTCACGCTGTGGTGTGAAGTTGGTGTGAATAAAAGTTTGCTTTACAATTTTACATGAAACCTGAGAGTAGGATGTGCACCTGGCAGCTGAATTCTGTAAGATATACTTTATTAATCCCACGAACGGGGAAATTCTTTTTTCACATTTTATTTACATGCATTTTTAACCCAGATACACACACATGAAGTACAAGTACATAGACATGCAATTTTTTGGAGAGAGATAGTGGAGTGATGGGCAGCCCTCCTGAGAAGCACCTCCGCAGTGCCCTTGGGCAACTGCTCTCCAGCTACCAGTCCACCTTCCATATTTGGTCCACCGGCCACCCTCCGGTTCCCAAGCCAAGTCCCTATGGACTGAGCTACTGCCGCCCCCAAAGAATGAAATAGAAAAATGAAGTGTCTTTGTAATTTCAAATCATTATTATCATTTCTTCAGTTCAGCTTGCTCTTTTACATCAAACACTCCTGCAGATGGTTTCTTGGGTAGAGGATGTTAAAGGGATAATTCATGAAAAACAAGCTGCTGGAACAAGTGAGCTTAAAAAAGACTTATCGTTCATATATTCTGAAGTATATGAAGTCTGTATGCCAGACAGTTTTGTTCCACTGCAAACTGCACCGTTTAACACAGCTCGAAAAAATTGTAAATGAGTATTTGTGCATATAGTGCGGGATTTCTGTGGTTAGAGGGTTAGCACGCCACTGAAATAGACAAGAAAAAAAATACATATTAAGGTTACCAGCACAGAGGTTAGATTATGAATTTCCACACCAAAAAAAATTTGTTTGCTATTTATAGATGTTGATTATAAATGCTACTGCACAACACAAGCAGAGAAGCAGTAAACCAGACTGCAACGCTGCCTCGTTGTGTCTGTACCAACCTGCTGACCCTGGATGCTTCTCTCAGTCACCTGCATGAACCAGGATGTGGAAATTTCTACCTGCCGTGCTTTTAGGTGAGTAAAATACACAGAAAAAACATCTGTGGCAAGAATTGTCAGAAGTATCAGGTGGTGTACATTTTCAATAGATTATTTTGTCGTCATTTAGCTCATCCATGATGGCAAGCATGCATTCTTTCATGGTGTCCAGGATCCAGGTAGCTCTCTCTTGATTCGTGCATGACCACACTTCAGAGTCTTTCTGCTGTGATCCCCCAGGAAAAAGTTTGTCTGAAAAGTTTGCTGTTTCTCAGGGTGCTGCCTCTATATATTCTTAAATGCGCTCAATACACTGGTTTGGTGTTTGAAGACGGCAGAATAGTTTAAATATATGTCCCGAGGTCACTGTAGGGACAATGTTAAATCTTTGATTATTATGCGGATACTGACTTCTTGAGATACAGAGCAGCTCTATGTTTGCAGACACCATTCTGATTATTACTATGGTATGGTCAGAAAATACCGCTGTCTCACTCCCTTGATACGAAAGTAGAAGACTGTACAATGTCAAATAATAATGTCGGAATACTATGGTTTAACACATTTCCTTGTTTCTAGATGTATGACCATTCATGAACAAAAAATACTCTTGTCCCTGTCCTGAGAGCATATAGATGAGCCAGATAGGACAGCTTCTTCAGAACTGAGGCAGCATCATGTCATGACAAGTGCATTGATAATTACATATAGGATTTCATTCTCCTTGGCTACGCTATAATAAACATTATAGTTTAAGACATCCTGGACTCCATTGACTTTCCCTTCACTGAATGAACACTCACTGATGAATAGAATTCTCCACCAGTGTTGTAGTACTTAAGATCGGCCTTGGTATCAAGACCACTTTTTGAAGGTCTCGGTCTTGTCTCAGAATCAACTGTATTTTTACTCAGTGTTGTCTCGGTCTCAGACAAAGAGCACTCCGGATTTTATTTCAAAACCAGTCAAGACCACAGCTCTGTTGATATCACCAGTGTTTCCGATTAATCATCTAATGCAATGTCTAATTTGTCCTGACAATTATGAAATTAATAAATTTTTTACTTTTCAAGCTAAAGTAAGAGTAAAACAAATGACGATAGAAGCAGCTGAAAGACAGTTCTAAAAGTTGTTCTACACTCTGTAGTTCTAGAGCAAACACCTGCACGGCACAGAAAACTGAAAAGAGTTTTCAGGTCGAGGTTTAACCACAAGAACACAGGTGCACACCTGCAGAACAACAAATTATTCTTAGTATTTTATAAAGCTGCACAAAAAAACTCAATGTGAACTAGTTCAGTTTCACCAAATCCACCCTACGCCCTTGTTACACTGCCCTGCATTACAAAACAAATTGCATTATTAAACGCAAATTGCCCCCAATAAAAGGTGTAGTCTGCCCTGGTTAAAGCTGTGAGTTGCACATGTTCAGAGTAGTTAAATAAAAAATGCTACACAATAGATAGTAGACTTCAAATAGACCCCTGTGATAAGTACTCATACAGCTGCTAACGATTAGTGATCGGCTTTAAAAATCCTGAAAATGCAAAAATGAAATTTGCCTCGAATTTGTTGTGTGTGTTTTTTGATCTGGCTTGATAACATCATGGCTCATAACGGAGCTCTGGGTTGCCAAATAGGAAATGTACTACAGCCATGGAAGCAAATAAAGTGGATCAATAGAGTAAATGTTGGATTCTGTTTGACCTAAGAAGCTCCATGAGCAGACATGTGGTAAAACACGGTAAATACTGGAGATGATTTGAAAGATGAAGACATTTAGAGCCCAAAAGGACCCAGAGTGTCTGTTTTTTGTTTTTCAGTGGGTTTCCGTCTGATTTCCTCTGTGAATCAAAAAATATCTCCACCATGATCGCCCCTCTCGTTTTTTAATCTTGTGGACTCTGTAAGACTGTCGTGACCCACAGTGCAAAAGTGACAAAGACATTGTAAGAGTTACCAGCCTACCCAGCTCACACTGCAGAAGAACTTCTGTTGTTATTTTGCAGCACAGACTCAGACATAGAAGCTGCTTCATGAAATAAACCGTGTTGCTCTTGTTTTGCCCTCATGGAGGTTCAGTGTCTTCAATCTGGCAACCTGTGTGAGCTGCAGTCTGGGGAGGAGGGTGTGAGGGATCTGCACAATCTTACATATTGTATCTTTAATTGTAACGTCTGTCAACAGTCGCTGCCCTCCTTCACACCAGGTGATTCAGGTGATTTTAGTCTGTCTGGGAAGAGATGTCTGGCAAACCTACTGTAAGAGTTTATCTGAAAAACAGCATCCAGAAGAGTGTGACCCAAAGAGATTTGGCTAATATCAGCTACAAGTAGGCTACACACTGTCTGGTCTTGACTTAGAGTACAAGTTATTCAGTAATTTCATGATGAACCTTCTTTCTCTCCTACAGTTTTTCTTTTCTTGACTTCATTGCCACCTGCTGCCGGTCAGTCCATTCTTCTTTGTGATGTACAAAATGCTTCCATTTATGTTCTCTGTGAAGTATTCAAATAATGTAATTTCTTATGTGTCTAACAGGTGTACAGATCAGATTAGCTGGCTATGGATCTACTCTGTGCTCTGGAAGAGTTGAAATCTATCACAACAGAGTCTGGGGAACAGTCTGTGATGATGGCTGGGACTTATAATGCTCAGGTGGTGTGCAGACAGTTGGGCTGTGGTACAGCACTGAGTGCCCCTACGTCAGCCCATTTTGGTCAAGGAACTGGACAAATCTGGCTTGATGATGTTCTCTGTTTTGGAAGTGAAAGTTCTCTAACTAAGTGTTTACACAGAAGATTTGGGACACACAACTGTGACCACAGTGAGGACGCCAGTGTGATCTGTTCAGGTGAGAGCTAAGTTTTATCTTTATCATCTTTAAAAGAAGTGATCAGATCTATGATCAGATTCTATGGAAATGCATAAGGTCTGACTAATACTGGAAAACAATCAGTCGCAGCACTAGACTCCTATGTGTAATGGAACCCAGATCACTACTTAGTAACGCCTTAGTAACAACCAAGCAACAGAGAAACTTCCCGTCAAAGCTTTCTAGAGTTTGTGGAGTTTCCGAAACTGAATAAATACCCACATAAAAACACTGAACTTGCTTTACTAGTTCAGTCTTGTAACGACTAAGATATCTGCTAAAAAAAGATATTTTTCTTTCGACAGATTCACTAAGTCTGTGAACTTAACATTTCATTTAAGCTAATAGCGCTATATCAGCGACTCACTGCACAGTTGATGGAGAATGTGATCAAACATTTCCAGTAACTCCACAGTGTTGTAAAGTCCAAAAGTATAGAAATGCAGAAAATACAGAATATTCATTAAAGAAAGATGAAATGTGAAATTCAGAATTAGTCTACTTTAAGACTTCCAGTGGACTTAGTCATGGTTGTCTACATGTAATATATTTTCATGTGACAATATGGAGATGGCGGAGTAATATTTGTAGTGATGAGTCAGGTGTGCTGTGATACTGATGTGAGCGCATTCTAAATTGTTGTTCTAAAGTCTAGTTGACCATTTAGATTGTTCGTGCGGTAGTTGTTCCCTTCAGCCTCCTGTGGCCTGAATGAGTATTACAGCAATAAATAGAATGAGGCTGATTTTAAAAAGAAGAAATAAAATAGGGAAAACTTAAGAAATAGATTTTTTTTTATCTTTTTTTCAAGTGATATTAACCTCAAACACACAAGAGTTTTCTCACCTGCTCAAGTGTTCCGTATGCAAACATACAGTACATGCATACTGTGCTAAAGCCACGACAAAATATTAGTGGATAATATTATATTAATATTATTTATTGTGAGGAAAATGACACATAGTAATGAATTACAGTAATAATAATAAGCGATTAAAGAGTGAGGTAAGGCTGAATATATTTTGGATAGTTAAGGGCCTGACCTGCAGCTTAGTCCATTCTCCTGTAGTTTTCCATGTATGCTATGTTTAACACATTTCTATTGTGCCTCATAGGTGGTCAGATGAGATTATCTGGCTCTGGATCTACTCGATGCTCTGGGAGAGTTGAAATCTATCACAACAATGTCTGGGGAACAGTCTGTGATGATGGCTGGGACTTAAATGATGCTCAGGTGGTGTGCAGACAGTTGGACTGTGGTACAGCACTGAGTGCCCCTACGTCAGCCCATTTTGGTCAAGGAAGTGGACAAATCTGGCTTGATGACGTGGACTGCTCAAGAAACGAAAGGTCTCTAACTGAGTGTCAGCCTGGAGAATTTGGGACACACAACTGTGGTCATCATGAGGACGCCGGGGTGGTCTGTTCAGGTGAGAAGATATTTTAATTTACATAAACAAAGAAAAAATATGTAATCTATCTTTAGATACTCAAAGCTGATGGAGCCCCAACCAATGATGGATTATAATTTGGATCCAAATCCAAATTATAATACATAATAGGCAACAGGTTTAATGTATGTCAGTTTGTAAATTAATGATTACGTAGTTCAATGTAAAATATAATAAAGCTGTCATGTACAGTCTGCTGTGGTATTATATGATATGATATGCACTTGAAGACAACAGAGTACATACTTATGGTATGTGGAGAGTGAGAGGAATAGGGTGTCAGTGTGTTGTACAACTCATAAATCAGCCTTCAGTGAATCATTTTAAGTTATACCTTATTCTTAGTCACATATATAATGTTTTATGACTGTTGATTACTGCATCAGAAAGCATTGTTGTGTTTCTAAGTGTTATTATGAGTGCATTATAATTCACTATGAATGCCCCTATAACGGATATATGTTGTCTGCATAGAAAGTGTTACCGTGCGCTAAAGAACATCCTGAAATAATCAGAAGGATAAACTCACATCAAACTATTTTGCTGTGGTGTGAAAAAAACTTTATCTTCACCAACAAACTAAATGTATATATAAAAAAACCATTAAAACAAACAAACTGGCACCAATTATATTATGTGATCTATAGTATTTATTCTCTATGTACAAAAATCCTGAATAAAATAAAGACTGATTCAACCCCTTTGGTTGACATTGCTGCAATACTTATTTTCATATTCACAGTCACATGTCTTCATCTGTCCAATAGGTGTGCAGATCAGATTAAGTAACAGTTTGGCTCGCTGCTCTGGGAGAATTGAAATCTATCACAACAATGTCTGGGGAACAGTCTGTGATAACGGCTGGGACTTAAATGATGCTCAGGTGGTGTGCAGAGAGTTAGGATGTGGTACAGCACGGATTGCCCCGAAGTCAGCCCATTTTGGTCAAGGAAGTGGACCAATTTGGCTCGATAATGTGGCCTGTTCAGGAAGTGAATTGTCTCTAAATGACTGTCAGCACAGCAGTTTTGGGACACACAACTGTAACCACAGTGAGGACGCCAGTGTGGTCTGTTCAGGTGAGAAGACATTTTTATCACTCATCATTAATTGCAGTAATAATGTTCAGCTCCACCAGTTTCCTGGATGTTACCTGTGTCAGTCAATCCAAATCACTCTGGATCTATGTGGCTTTCATCTCTGCTGTTTGTGCAGTTGGTCAGCGCATTTATACAGAGGAGAACTATAAAGTGAATTGAAGTGGTTTAACATGTTATATCTTCCATTGAACTGTCTATTGAACCTTTATTGTCATTTATTTACCTTGAGGATTTTAGAACATTCCATCAGCTACAGTGATGTTGAGAGTACAACTGAATAAATACAAACAAAACATAATGGACAAGACAACAGAAGCAAGGCATATGAGTGCATATGCTTTGGCTAGTTGAGGAATTGTGGCTGTTCAATTGAACTCTGCATGAAACCTGCATATATGCTGTGTGTAAAATGTTTCTTGTGTGTGTGCCTCATAGATGATCATATCAGGTTAGTTGGATCTACTCGGTGCTCTGGAAGAGTTGAAATGTTTCACATTTACACCTGGGGAACAGTCTGTGATGATGGCTGGGACTTAAATGATGCTCAGGTGGTGTGCAGACAGTTGGGCTGTGGTACAGCAGTGAGTGCCCCTCATTCAGCTCACTTTGGCCAAGGAACTGGAAAAATCTGGCTGGATGATGTGGCCTGTTCAGGAAGTGAAAGGTCTATTGCTGAGTGTCAGCACAGAGGATTTGGGACACACAACTGTGGACACAGTGACGACGCTAGTGTGATCTGTTCAGGTAGGAAGACATTTTGCTAACTTGGCTAAATGGGCAACTGTACCACTGACAGCTGCAGGTTGAATGTATTTCAATATTATTGATTAACTCGTATTAATTATTCATGTATGCAATATTATATGGTATGTACATTAAATAGAAATGACAAGAAGCAAAAGTATACAAATACACTTCACCTGAAAAGTATCCATCCAGCCAGCCATCCATTATCTGTAACCGCTTATCCTTACTAGGGTACAACCATTCACACTTACATTTTTATTTTTAGGGAGCTTCCCAAAGCCCAGAATCTCCATGAGTCCTGTTGGTGAGGTTACCTGGGGTCAGGATGTCAGAATCACTTGTTCAGTCTTGACACAGTATTTAGATGGAACATTCATCCTGCAGAAGACCTCAGGATCATTCAGAAAGACCCAAACATCAAGTACCAACTCTGCTACCTTCAGAATTCCGAAAGTGGACTTTAGCAATGAAGGACTGTACCAGTGTCAGTATGAGGCACACAATATCAAATCAAGATTAAGTGACTCTGTCACACGCTCTGTTACTGGTAAGAAAAATAAATAAATAATAATTTAAATAATAATAATAATAATTATATATATATATATATATATATATATATATATATATATATATATATATATATATATATATATATATATATATATATATATATATATATATATATATATATATATATATCACTGTAATGTGTTATTTTTTTCAGTTCGACTCCCAAAGCCCAGCATCTCCATGAATCCTTTTGGTGAGGTTACCAGGGGTCACAATGCTGCCATCACTTGTTCAATCTCAACTCAACATTTAGGTGGAACATTCATCCTGCAGAAGACCTCAGGATCATTCAGAAAGACCCAAACATCAAGTACCAACTCTGCTACATTCATTATTTCTCAAGTAGACTTTGACGATGAAGGATCGTACCAGTGTCATTATGAGACAAATGTTTCAAGTCAAAACTTCAGGTCCCCCTTGAGTGACTCTGTCAGACTCACTATTACTGGTGAGGAAAAATTAATTTCCCAATATTGATTTTTTGTTTTGATAACTTTTATTGAATTAAGGAGAAATAGCAAGCAGTTAAAGAGATGCACATAAGTTTAAGGGCAATATTTCTATCATTCGAATGTTGTGTTACTTTTTCAGTGAGCCTCCCAAAGCCCAGCAGTCTCCATGAATCCTGTTGGTGAGGTTACCTGGGGTCAGGACGTCAGCATCACTTGTTCAATCTCAACTCAACATTTAGGTGGAACATTCATCCTGCAGAAGACCTCATTATTCATAGAGAACCAAACATCAAGTACCAACTCTGCTACCTTCAATATCCCTCAAGTGGACTTTGACAATGAAGGATCGTACCAGTGTCAGTACAATACACAAGATTTCATATCAAGGTTAAGTGACAATATCACACTATCTGTTACTGGTAAGTAAAAAATATATACCCCAGTGTTCTTTTATTCTGTTTTTTTTTTGTTGACTTACACCTCAGCATAAAGTAAATATATCTATCATTCTAATGTGTTTTTTTTTCAGTGAGCCTCCCAAAGCCCAGCATCTCCATGAATCCTGTTGGTGAGGTTACCAGGGGTCATGATGCTGGCATCACTTGTTCAATCTCAACTCAACATTTAGGTGGAACATTCATCCTGCAGAAGACCTCAGGATCATTCAGGAAGACCCAAACATCAAATACAAGCTCTGCTACTCTCATTATCCCTCGGGTAGACTTTGATAATAAAGGATCGTACCAGTGTCAGTATGAGACAAGTGTTTCAAGTCAAAACTTCAGCTCCCCCTTAAGTGACTCTGTCACACTCGCTGTTACTGGTGAGGAAAAAAAAATCATTTTCCAATATAGATTTTTTGTTTTGATAACTTTTTTTAAATTAAGGAGAAATGGCAGTTAAAGAGATGCACATAAGTTCAAAGGCAGTATTTTTATCATTCAAATGTTGTGTTAATTTTTTCAGTGACCCTTCCGAAGCCCAGCATCTCCATGAATCCTGTTGGTGATGTTACCTGGGGTCAGGACGTCAGCATCACTTGTTCAATTTCAACTCAACATTTAGGTGGAACATTCATCCTGCAGAAGACCTCAGGATCATTCACAGAGAACCAGACATCAAGTACCAACTCTGCTACCTTCAGAATCCCTCAAGTAGACTTTGACGATGAAGGATCGTACCAGTGTCAGTATGAGGCACAGGAGTTCATATCAAGATTAAGTGAAAATATCACACTGTCTGTTACTGGTAAGGAAAAATGTATTTACCAGTGTTCAGTTCTTTTTTTTGTTAACTTACACCTCAGCATAAAGTCAAAATATCTATCATTCTAATGTCTTATTTTTTCAGTGAGGCTCCCAAAGCCCAGCATCTCCATGAATCTTGTTGGTGAGGTTACCTGGGGTCAGGATGTCAGCATCACTTGTTCAGTCTTGACACAGTATTTAGGTGGAACATTCATCCTGCAGAAGACCTCAGGATCATTCAGAAAGACCCAAACATCAAGTACCAACTCTGCTACCTTCAGTATCACTAAAGTGACCTTTGACAATGTAGGATCGTACCAGTGTCAATACGAGACAAGTGTTTCAAGTCAAAACTTCAGCTCCCCCTTAAGTAACCTGGTCAGACTCTCTGTTACTGGTAAGGAAAACATAAAATTCCCAATATTGACTTTTTGTTATGATAATGTTATTTAAATGACAAGCAGTTAAAGAGATACACATCAGTTCAAAGGTAATATATCTATAAGTTAAGTGTTGTGTTACTTTTTCAGTAAGCCTCCCAAAGCCCAGCATCTCCATGAATCCTGTTGGTGGGGTTACCTGGGGTCAGGACGTCAGCATCACTTGTTCAATCTCAACTCAACATTTAGGTGGAACATTCATCCTGCAGAAGACCTCAGGATCATTCAGAAAGACCCAAACATCAAGTACCAACTCTGCTAACTTCATTATCCCTCAAGTAGACTTTGACGATGAAGGATCGTACCAGTGTCAGTACAAGACAAGTGTTTCAAGTCAAAACTTCAGTTCCCTCTTAAGTAACCTGGTCAGATTCTCTGTTATTGGTAAGGAAAAACAAAATCACAATATTGACTTTTTTGTGATAACTTTTATTAAATGAAAGAGAAATGACAAAAAGTTTTAGAGATACAAATAAATCCAAAGCCAATATATTTATCACTCAAGTGTTGTGTTGCTTCTTTAGTGAGGCTCCCAAAGCCCAGCATCTCCATGAATCCTGTTGGTGATGTTACCTGGGGTCAGGACGTCAGCATCACTTGTTCAATCTCAACTCAACATTTAGGTGGAACATTCATCCTGCAGAAGACCTCAGGATCATTCAGAAAGACCCAAACATCAAGTACCAACTCTGCTACATTCAGTTTCCGCAAAGTCAACTTCAATAACGAGGGATTGTACCAGTGTCAGTATCAGACACAGGGTTTAAGAAGAGACGTCATCTCCCCCCTAAGTGACTCTGTTAGACCCTCTATTGTTGGTAAGGAAGAATTCATTTTGCCAATCTTGATTTTTATTTAATTCATTAGAAATGTTAGACTGTAGAGCGTACAGAAAAAGTTGCTTACTTTCCTAACAACACCCTGAGAGAACCATTCGACAAGCATTCTGGAGTGACAGGTGACAGGTGACAAGATTGCAGTGTTCCATCACATCACATGTACATGTGGCCCTAGAGAGGATTACTAAGGACTTGGCTACACTAGATTCCTTTCCAGCTCCTAACCTTCATCAGGGTCTTTACAACAATATAAGTATGTCACTGAAACCTGATGGAATTCAGAGGCTGACCTAGGCCCTGACTGATGATACTGTCACTGAACACATGTAACCTTTGCGGGTCCAGATATGCAGTTTGCCTTGGAGGGGGACAACCCCTCTACATCTGCCTCATAGTAGTGCCATCTACAAAATGGGCAACTTTTGTTGTTTTGGGCTCCTAATGGTGGTGGTATATGACAACCTCTTCTGTGTACAAGCTTCTTTTCCCACAGATGAGACTAGAGTTATTCTAGCACCAATCTAATTTCCCCCTTCAAAATTCTTCAGTGGCATTCTATGGTGCCATCCAATTCAAGATGGTACTTACTTAGCCTAAACGTTGTGTGTCTACTAGCAATGTGACCTGCCACAAGGATGAGCAGGTTCAAGATTCAAAATGTTTGCAAAGTTCACTCATATACTCTTCACTGTCTTTATATTGTCTCTCTACCCAGTGCCTCTACAGCAGCCCAGCATCTCCCTGACATCTCCTAATGGAGGGTTGGTTTGGGCTCCTGAAGGTGCAGAGATCACCAAGGGTTACAGCTTTGTCATCACCTGCTCCATTTCATCCCACTATCCTGGAGGTGTTTTCTCTCTCATCTTCTGTAGCTCCAAAGTCACCGACACCAAACCAGCAGTCAACCAGTCAGCCTCCTTTGACTTCCCTGTAGCTGAGTATGAACACCAGGGAAACTACAGCTGTGTGTATGAAGTCACACTGTCCTCAAGGAAATTCACTTCTACTGAGACAGCAACAATGAATACTACCATTAAATGTGAGTAATTTCTATATAACACTTTCTCTGAGCAAAAACGTAAAAAGTACCTCCCAGAACTGTCTAAAACTTGAGAACTTTTTTTAGAATAAACTAATAAATTATTCCTCTCTCTTAGTGCATTCATCACGGCTGGCCTTCGCCCTTGCTCCCTTTCTAATGCTCCTGATGGTCTTGGCGGGCTATCTGATCCACAAGAAAAAAAAACAGCAGCCTGGAACCTTGATTCAAACTCAATGTCTGTTCACCAGGACACACAGTGCATTACTTTCAATCAAAATAATTGTGATAGCCACAGAAATTATTTTATATTCATGATACATTATTGTTCGGATGTTGCAGTGACTCTTATGAACAACGCAGATAATGAAGAGGAGGTGGAGGGACAGGAAGAGGAGATGGAGGTTTAGGAAGACGAAGATGAGCAGTGTCACACCGCGGTGAGGTCAAGCTGGGTTTTTGTTATGTCTTGTCATTTCCTGTTTTATTTTGAAAGTTAACTCTCCTCTCGTTTCAGGTCACTTGCCCTTCCTCATGTGTCACCGGTCTGATTGTCTCCCCCGCCCTGATCGTTTCCACCTGTTCCCCATTTCCCTGTGTATATATTGTCTGCGTCTCCCTTTGTCTTGTGCCAAAGTGTTTCGTCCTTCATAGCGTACACCTTTTGTTCACAGTTCATAGCCACAGCTGCTTAGCGCAAGTATTCTTTGTTTTCTTCCTCATATGAGTGATTTTCTGTTGTACTTCATAGTCTAGCCTTTTGTTACTTTGTATCTAGTATAGTGTGTTTTCAGCCTCGTTTTTGAGCGCCTTAAGTTGTTGTTTCATACCCCTTTTGTTTTTCCTCTTTATGAGTGATTTTGATTTCGTTAATCTTTAATACCAGTAGCCTTAGCATTATTGTTCCTCATTGAGAGTGATTTTGATTTTGTTAGTAAGAGTAGTTCAGTGTTTTTTCCTCCTTGGAGTGATTTTTGTTTTCTTTAGTTTAGGGCCTTTTCATAGCCTCACTCAGCCGAGGATTTTCGCAGTCCCGAATAAAACAGCTTACTGCCTAAACTCTGCATCTGAGTCCTTATTCGAGTCCCGGCCTGACAAGCAGGAAGAAGAAGAAAACGGTAAAGAAACGGTGTACTGAGGACCATAATCTCGAGAACAGTAAAAGAGATGGTAACACATTTGGGTTCTATTGCACTAGAATACCTTGATGTTTCAGTTAAAAAGTACCTAATGGTGATTTAGCTGTTGAAAGCAATGATAATTGATATCTTATTCTGACCGATGGTAGTGTCTAACACCATGCTTCAGTTTGTTACTGCATGCCTGTCTAACAAATCCTTTGCTTCATAGAATCTGGAATGATATAAATGTCCATGATAAGTTGAGAAAACCTTTGTTGTTGTAAATTGCTGCAAAAATAAAAATATATTGTATTCTGAAGTAATAAATGATTGAACACATGGACCATGTCTGTAACTTTGTAAAGCAAGAAACAGGAAGGGCATTATCAGATCTATGATGAGATTTTCACTTATCTTTTTTGGGCATGTAGCTATGAAACTGAAAGTGGTGTCCTGGAGTTTGATCTTGTTTTAACAAGCTTAGTTACACTTTAGACAACAATCTCATCATCTCTTAGGTCACAAAAGTCACACTGCTCTCTTAGAATCCAATGACTAACAGTAACGTTAGCAAATTCTACATTACATTTATTCAGAATATTGTTCAGGTTTCACACATTTTCCCTGTTTCTGATACTGAGATCAGCATCAACATAAAATACAATCACCTACACCAATGTGGTCTATAAGTTCAGGTCAACAAAGCCTCACAGTGGTGGTCTTTCATAGTGTATAATTGGTAAAGATACCCAACAGAGGTCAAACGTCACAATCACACAGCTGACACCAATCACCATACTTCATTATCAGTTACATTTATTATGATGATAAATTACAATGATTTCTAAATTGCAATATTGGATGATGCTGACAACAATTCATAAACGTCTAGCACTGAAATGGCACTGTTTGTGCACTCGCTTCCCTAGGTTGGATCCCTCCAGATCTTTTTGTCTTCAAAGGATGGATTGCTTTTTCTTCAGGCTCACACACTATCAGAGACCTGTAAGTGAACACAAGTCCAATATTAGAAAAGCCTGTTTCAGTTATGATTTTATGAACTCCCATAATATTTTTTAAAAATACTGCCAACTATTAAAGAGAATAAATTCAACATTAATACTGTGGTCAGAGCTCCCCTGAAATAGAGAAAAACATGAAAAAAAAATTTTTTACAGTCAAGAACAGAGCTGGGTTATGAAATGCCACCCTACAAATTCCCCTTCATTTGCTATTTATGGTTTATGTAGATTAGAAATGCTACTGTGAACACATGCAAGAAGCAGCAAACAAGACCGCAGCACTGCCTCTCTGTGTCTATACCAGCCCGACCAGCCCTGGACTCAGGAATCAGGATGTTGAGCCTGTTTTTAGGCGAGTAAAAATATGTGCCGTGTATGAGAGAGTCAACTCAAACCAAGACTGCTTTCATGTGCAAGGAAACCTTAATAACACAATATCATGTTCTACCTATTCCTGTGTAAGATGTACTAATTATTAAATAAAATGAAAATTTTCTATTCATGGCTAATGTATAAATCTATAGTTTTTGTGCCAAAGTATCTGTCAGATTAAAATGGAAAACAAAACACATGAAAATTACACTATAGAAAACATATGCTGTATGTCACACCCTAGTCAAGTAATGTATAGGGATTACAGGAAATATTGTATTGATTATTGATATATATTATTACATGTGTAGACAAATATACAGTACATGTATAGTAGAGCCGGATCCACAAATGATTTTTTTTTTTTGTGTCATTGCAAAGTTTATCCAGCAGAGTGAGCTATGGGTAATAACAACAATGCACAGAGAGAAGAAGTAATTGAATATGTACCATTTGAATTTCCTGTGTCTGCCCAAACCAGATCTTTTTCTTTACAGTACAGATTCAAATGTTCATTAGTTTTATTAGTTGTCATTTTTTTAGGATATATCTCTTAAGATCTTGTCTTCACTGTCTTTATGTTTTCTCTTTACCCAGTGCCACTGTAGCTGCCCAGCATCTACCTGACATCTCCAAATGGAGGGCTGGTTTGGGGGTGTGAAAGTGCAGAGGTCACCAGACGTTACAGCTTTGAATAATCTAATAAAATCTTTTCTTTCTTAGTGCATTCATCACGACTAGTCTCAGTCTTTGTGTTGCTCCTGATGGTCTTGGCGGGCTATCTGATCCACAAGAAAATACAACACAAGCCAAGCAGCCTAGAACATCGGTTCACACGACAATGTCTGCTCACAGGACACACAGTGCAATCATTTCAATCAAAATAATTATGTTGGAGTGTTTAAGAATGTGATACGTACAAGTATCAGCTACAAAACACCTCTGCCACAGGGGCACAGGTGTAAAAGTCAAAAGCCTTTCCAACATGTTATGCTTTGTTGGAAACTGATACGTCAATTGTTTACAAGTTCTGTTTTACATGTAAAGCTGTGATTGTGCAGTGTTTGGTTCTGTATAAGAAGATTTTTTTTTTTTTGGCCTTTAATGATAGGACAGCTGAAGATAGGTTTTGAAAACTGATGGAATATTTATTACCAGCCGCCGCTGGTGTAAATTGCTGCAAAAGCATTATATTCTGAAATATTAAATGATCAAAGCTCATGGACTGATGTCTTGTAAACTGTAATATTTTCAATTATCTTCTTTGGGCATGTAGCTGTGTCAGTCTCTTGATTAAAAATTTATGAACTTACTTCATTTTAACTATTTGTACCAGGAAACCTGAAGTTTGCCTCATGATCTTATGCTGGCAAGCTTAGCTACAGTATCATTAGATTTGACCATTTAAGACGGGGGGAAGGCATTCTGGCAGCTTGGAATGTGACTGCCAGATACCGTTCCCCCTCTGTTCCACAGTAAAGGAGGCTGAATTACATCAGTCAGTTATCTGTGACTGCTCTAGAAGGTGATAAACCTCATCAAAGAGATTATGTTGACTGGTATTAGCACGGGAATATATATTATGAATAACCTTCATGCTAACTTTCATGACCTTGTATTTCATCAAGGTCAGTATGGCACAGATGAAGCTAGTTCATTTGTATGCCCCTTGCTGACCCGTGAAGCTCTTTGATGCCCACAATTAAAGGACAAATGACAAGAATAGTTGAAAAGTTGGACTCACCTCCATATGGCCATTTGGTTATAACACATACATTACACAGTCAGCTATGCATATGTCATAAATAAAACATTAGTAGACAGACATAAATTCCTGTGTGTGACAGTGTGTTCCTGTGTGATATTATAAGAGACGTCTGTTCTGATGAAAGCAGAAGTTTAAAAAAACTGCATGTTGACCAGATAGCTTGCTTTTCACGCCCATAAACCACATGCTACGTTTCTCTGAACTAAAACTGAAGGCCCCGCTGCTAACACTGTCCTATCAGGCTGCTGTTGATGATACCAGCTCAATAATTTGACACTATAAACGACATGGTGTTGTTATAGTACTAGGTATGAAAATTTGAATAACAAACATATATATATATATATATATATATATATATATATATATAGATATAGATATATAGAGATATATATATATATATATCGATATATATATATATATATATCTATATATATATATATATATATATATATATATATATATATATATATATATATATATATAATTTTAACATGTATACTTGGTATAAACAAAGACAATATTCTGGTCTGATTAAATATTCATTAAAATTTCACTTGTTAATGTTCTTTCTGGTTCAGTCTTTGAAATGTAGATACTTTGTAGCATTTGAGCAGGACCCAACTTTTAGCTTTGTAGTTTTAAAAGAACATGCAAATGGTCAAGTACGGTGGTTGGGCTGTAAAATAGCTAGCCCACAAATTTAGTCTTTACTTTTTATGGTACGTGCTCAGTATGCATGAGAAGACACCTGACATTGCGAACACAAGCAGAGAAGCCACGAAACAGACAGCAGCACTGCATCGCTTTGTCTGTACCAACAATGCTGAGCCTTCAGACGCTTCAGGATGCCAGGATGTTGAGACTTTTCCCAAGCCTGCTCTCAGGTGAGTAACTTTTCAAGTCAAGTTGTGCTTTAATGTTGTACAATAAAAGTACTGATACCTGCGGTAATTACATATTTGATAGAATCTAAAGCATTGGAAGTCCACACATTTAGACAACTCTCCATAATTATTTAATTTAACATGGTTTTACTTAAAAAATATACTTTTGAGTGTCACATGAAAGAACAACAAAGACAAGCACTTTTTGAATAACCAAAGATAATGTATTAAAGCTGCACCAAAGATATGAAACAGTATAGACTCTCTAACACCCAAATCTGTGAAGCGTATATACTTTTAGGAATATATAGATGAATGAAATGTTTGCCATTTCCTGAAAGACATTTAGAAAATGATGCCTAATTAATTTTTTTTAATTTATAAAAGTAACTATCTAAACTTTTTATAACCACAGCTCCATGTACAACAGAAATAGAAATGTCTAACCATTTACTTTAAATGATGACAGCACTGATGATATTCATTTTTATCTTGTGTGCCAGAGAAAATGCTGTCACATGAAAATGTATTATTGTAAACCTAAATATGAAACAAAGACAAAGACTTTCTGCTTATGAAGTGAAACATATTCATTTCTCTTTCATACAGTCCTTCTTCTCTTGACCTCATCATCACCTGCTGTAGGTCAGTCCACTCTTGTGTGAAAGTTCCTGTAGTTTTCTGGGTATCTGTGAAATGTAAACATATTATATGCTATGTCTTATTTGTCTGACAGGTGTGCAGATCAGATTATCTGGCTCTGGATCTACTCAGTGCTCTGGAAGAGTTGAAATCTATCACAACAATGTCTGGGGAACAGTCTGTGATGATGACTGGGACTTAAATGATGCTCAGGTGGTGTGCAGACAGTTGGGCTGTGGTACAGCACTGAGTGCCCCTAAGTCGGCCCGCTATGGTCAAGGAAATGGACAAATCTGGTTTGATGATGTGGCCTGTTCAGGAAGTGAAAGTTCTCTAACTGAGTGTCAGCATGGAGGATTTGGGGAACACAACTGTCATCATAGTGAGGACGCTGGTGTGATCTGTTCAGGTAAGAAAACTTTTAAATAAAGAATTTGTAATAAATGTATGTAAAATTCTGTTTTTTAGAGTTTAACAGCAGAGTAACAAGTGTGAAATGTTGATCAAATGTTTGATCTACTGTGTAAAGTGTTAGATGTTTCTCACAGTCTGTGTGTCAGATGAAAAGTGTTTGAATTAATCATAACTTTTGACAAATGTGTTGCAAATGCAGTTTCTGTCATGACCATGTGTTCTATCCATCAATGATTTGTTCTTTCTGTTTTGAGACTAGGTGTGCAGATCAGATTATCTGGCTCTGGGTCTACTCTGTGCTCTGGAAGAGTTGAAATCTATCACAACAATGCCTGGGGAACAGTCTGTGATGATGACTGGGACTTAAATGATGCTCAGGTGGGGTGCAGACAGTTGGACTGTGGTACAGCAGTGAGTGCCCCTACGTCAGCCCATTTTAGTCAAGGAACTGGACAAATCTGGCTCAGTATTGTGGCCTGTTCAGGAAGTGAAAGTTCTCTAACTGAGTGTCAGCATGGAGGATTCGGACAACACGACTGTGGACACGGTGAGGACGCTGGTGTGATCTGTTCAGGTGAAAAAACTTTTAGATTAAGAACACATTTATCAAATGTTTGACATCCTGTGAAAATCATTAGATGTTTCTCACAGTCTGTGTGTCAGATGAAGAGTGTGTGAATTAATCAGAACTTTTGACAAATGTGTTACAAAAGCAGTTTCTGTCATGACCATGTGTTTTATCCATCAATGATTTGTCTTCTCTGTTTTGAGTCTACTCAGTGCTCTGGAAGAGTTGAAATCTATCACAACAATGTCTGGGGAACAGTCTGTGATGATGACTGGGACTTAAATGATGCTCAGGTGGTGTGCAGACAGTTGGGCTGTGGTGTAGCCCCTCAGTTGGCTCGCTTTGGACAAGGAACTGGACAAATCTGGCTCGATGATGTGGCCTGTTCAGGGAATGAAAGTTCTCTAACTGAGTGTCAGCACAGAGGATTTGGGACACACAACTGTCATCATAGTGAGGACGCTGGCGTGATCTGTTCAGGTGAGAAAATACTTTTCTGATATGTCACAGGCATTTATGAAATGAAATTATACATACTCTGTTACACTCATTGCTAGAGACCAAGACAAGGTAATTATCCTGGTTTACAAATAATTTGTTAAAACATGCTGTTGTGGAGAAATTGCTGAAAGCCAATGGCACCAGGTCAGGAGGGAAGAAAGTGTTCATGGACCTCTGATGTCTTATGCTGTAATATCTTAATCAAGGAGAATCAGAGACATTTTCACATACAATTGGGTATGCATATGAGTCGGTCTCGATTTTGCCCAACTCATGCTGGTGGTCAGACTTAAACCCTTACAGATGACACCACAAATAATATACGCCCAAAAATAGTCAAAGGGGATGTATTTTGTCTATAACCTCAAGGCCCATGTATGGCCCTGTGCAACCAAAGGATAGAAAATTCCGTAACACAAGCAGACAAAAGATAAGCAGTTCATGGGAAATCTTCCAAAAACTGATATAAATGTATGGTATCTGATTAATTGTTCGTAGCTTGGACTAATACTGAGATTTGTTTTTGTGCGTCATTTAAATTCTCTGTGTCTGCCCAAACCAGATATTAATAGTTTTAGATTTAAACTGTTACTAAGGTCAGATCTTTAATCCTAATGTGATCTAGTCTTCATTGTCTTTATGTTGTCTCTTTAACCAGTGACTCTGCAGCAGCCCAGCATCTCCCTGACATCTCCTAACAAAGGGCTGGTCTGGAGTCCTGAAGGTGCAGAGATCACCAAGGGTTACAGCTTTGTCATCACCTGCTCCATTTCATCCCACTATCCTGGAGGTGTTTTCTCTCTCATCTTCTCTGGCTCCAACATCACCAACACCAAACCAGCAGTCAACCAGTCAGCCTCCTTTGACTTCCCTGTAGCTGAGTATGAACACCAGGGAAACTACAGCTGTGTGTATGAAGTCACACTGTCCTCAAGGAAATTCACTTCTACTGAGACAGCAGCGATTAATGTCACCATTAAATGTAAGTAGACAGAATTACCTATTAACTATTTAATTAACCATTTGCATGAACAATCTCCCCATGTCTAAACCAGTGGAACACATCATTCTCTGAATATTAAGCAGTATTAACAGTATTTTGATGTGACTGGAAAAAAAATATGACAGTACATTCAAAAAGAAATGTAGAGTTGATCATTTTACAGTTGTACAGAAATCATAGAATTTTTAAAGGGAAAGTTGATGTTATTTTCCATAAAATTAATGATTCATGGGTTTCATATAGATATCACTGTTTTTTAAATAAATGGGTATTTTCGTAAGTTGCAGGACACACCAAAACTGTTACTGTGTATAAATATATATATATAATAGAAAATATAATAAGAAATAT
Source organism: Collichthys lucidus (assembly GCA_004119915.2). Classification (NCBI taxonomy): domain Eukaryota; kingdom Metazoa; phylum Chordata; class Actinopteri; family Sciaenidae; genus Collichthys; species Collichthys lucidus. Next base: position 25,026,656 of record CM014100.1, read on the forward strand.
AATCTTGTGTTCTAAAACAAAAATATATAATACAATTAATTAAATTAAGTGAAACAGCTCGCCTTGTAGAGCGACATTCAGGTTATTATCTCGGTTATTACCATGGTACGATACCAGTTTTACCATATTGTTACCTGTTAATATAGCTGTTACTACTATGCTACAGAATCAATCAACATGTTTCAAGGATTAAATGTTTTTCTCTCCTAGTTCCTTTCTTGCCGCTGTTCTCTTCAGTAGTTGGTCTGCTGCTGCTGCTGCTGCTGGTCTTGGTGGTGGTCTGCATGGTGTTCAGAAGAAAACAACAAGAAACACAGCGTGGAACTGGCGTCCAAAGTCAGGATCTACTCACCAGGATAGACATGACATTTTAAGGCTAACTATTGCTGTTTGTTTAACTTTTTTCAAGTGATTTTCAGAGAATTGATCATACGTTCTGTTCCCATACTTGTGTTCCAGTGCCTGTCACAGACCATGATGAAGATGAGGAGCAACAGCATCATGTAAACGTTGAACCAGTGCACTGCAAGCAAACAAGAGGGTTGGAAGGGGAGGAGAGTGATGAAGATCATGACTATGAGAATCCTGAAGGTCTATGAGAATATAAATATACTAGAGGTCTATAATGTGATTAACCTGCTGTCTGTGCTCAACAAATAATGAATAAATTCTAGGTTCTTACAGCAGTAACATCGGTGTGAGATGCACTCCTTGAAATTATTTTTTTCCCCTCACCTGTCACTGTGGCGGGTTTTGAAACATTTCTACCCACCACTCAATGTTTGTATCTACAACTTCTTAAATCTATGTAGAACACTTTAGAGATGTGAACACTTTGTGCCATGGTGATAGGTAACCTAAAATATGTACCTGTCACACCAAACAGTTACTTCTTAAGTGGCAGGTGCCCGTTTTTTGTTTTCTTTTCCAGAGCTATATTGTGATTGCGATTGGTCCTATGTAAACAGACTAGCACCTTAGAGTGTGGAGGACTTATGCAATAGATACACAGATGTGTTTCAGCCGAATCTAGGGAAAAAGGCAGGGGATCAAAGCCAAGCTCCCTTTAATACCAGGGGCCATTTCTAAATTTCACACTCTGTGCTGTATGCACTCAATGAGGAAGTAGAATTTCCAAAACCAAACCCAGTGTTCAGTGTTTCTTACTTTGACAGCCTGCCCATCACTGCAAATGATATAGTACATGAAACAGAGAGAGAAAAGTATGTTTTGTCAGGATGGTCAAAATCCTACAGCAACATGTGAAATGAAGGTTTGACCTCACAATAGAAGGATTGTGTTCCCTTGGGATTCAGAATGGTCATTCCTGGGACACTACTAAGCAGACTATTGAGTTGCATGACAGCCACTGGGTATGATATGAAAGGTGAAATGAACTCTTTCTCCAAAAGTTAGTTTGGGCGGTCTACACTATGACAATAGGTAGGTGAGATGGATAAATCTGTGTGATATCTATAACCAGCAGCAGAGCACAGCCCCTTTGCATACGTGGAGATGGGCTAGTGCTCCATGAATAACGCCTTGATTTTGCAGCGGTTAATAAGCAGATGTTTCTGGTTGTCCAGATGCTTGTACATCGCTAATATGCAGACAACCACAGCCGGGAAAACTATTGCCATTTTGTGAAGCCTTTTTCCATCATCATGTGCCCAGTGGGGTTCCACCATCAGAGCTCAGAGGAGGTTGACAGAGCTCTGTAAAAATCTTCCTTTCAGGATGCACAGAGTGCTCACTGAGAAATGTGTGCACTCCTCAATATTTGGACTTAGAGTGGACTGTCAGAAAGAGACTATTGAATTGAGTTCTCATATAATGGAGACACAAACATCATATGTGCACAAAGTAGTTAAATTGAAAGTCTTGTCTTGAACATTTAAATTTAAAAAGAAGGGAACATTAAAGCAGAAAAAACTAGAAGAGAGGAGCTGTAGTGTAGTGCAAAGTAGAAGTGCTTAGTAAGCAGATTGTATTATATTATAATATTTTTGTGGCCCTATGTAGTCTACATTGTTTCTAGGGTGCTCAGTGCATACAGGGAGAATTAAGATATATGTTTTCACCTGCATCCTAATAAAATAGTTTTGCCATGTTTGCGTTTTTTTACCTTAGGGTACATTTTCCTGAAATATTCTGTTATAGATGTAGTGGAAGCCACCTCCCTTAGCTCTTCCCCCTGCTTAGGTGTTAAATGGCTCCTTTCAGCCTCTTGCTGGGCTATTGTAGTTGCCTTACCAAGGTGGTGAGTAGGGTCCCTTTTTCCTCCTGTGTGTGATTTAGTTTTGTTTGCTCTCACGAACATGTATTTTTGCCTTTTAGGCTCACTTGCTGCTGTGCGGTTTTGTGTTAGTTAGTGTGTTACATTTTTATGGTAACACATCTACAATATCAGGACACTCAGAAAAATGAGGACATTTTTGACGTCCTAATTTTTCTGAGTGTTCAACAGCATTAAAAGTCCACTGTATGTACTTCCAGATGAACAAACTGAGGACAATTTTGATGCCCTTGTTTTTTCAAACATTCTACAGCATTGTAAATCCCTCCAACATGCTCCCAGACCAAAAAAACTGACGTCCTAAAATATCACATGCCATAAAATAGAGTGTGTGTTTCTCATTGTTGCTCACCTTGGGGTACACCAACTAGTGGTCATTTTTGGAACTTAACACACTTTTAATGACGTGACTGCTTGTATGTATGTATGTATGTATGTATGTATGTATGTATGTATGTATGTATGTATGTATGTATGTATGTATGTATGTATGTATGTAATCAAAAAAAAACATATTCCTGGCAAACAGATCAGTGAAAACTTCGTATGTAAGACCTCTTTTCTTATATTAGGTTTTCTGCTCTTGTATTGTACAGTTGTCATGTACGTGTTTTGTCAGGATAATTTGAATTGTCAGAATATGCTACAGGGATGTCGTACGAAAATATAGTTATGTGACCAGAGTGACAAAATAAATTACATTTTATTCATGAATGGGTGGGCGATAGTCTAGTTGGATGGGTGTTATGCAATTTGTTCTTAAGTTTGTTATGTGTCTTATTCAGCAACTTGTTTTATAACAATCACCTTTAAAGACACTATATATTATGCATAGAGAGATGACTTGATCACTGCATACAAATGCATTGATATTCTTATTGGTTGAACATGAACAGATAAATACTTTGAACGGGTCAATAACTTATCTTGAGTGGGATTAACATTATATAGGTTTTAAAGTGTACAAATGTAGCAACTCAAAAGTTCCCGTGTTTCCATGACGGGGCCGTGACTGGTCCTTGACTGGTCTTTCACAGGTCCTTGAACGGTGGTTCGCAGGTCCGTGACAGTAATGTAATCCCTCGCGATGACGTAGTCAGTGAGGACCCAACTAGAAATGCCCCTAAGCAGTCTGGGTGAAAACCAGCTGCAATGCCTCATTTGTCCACGGGGAGGAGCAGTGATGTTCCGCTCTCACCGTAGACTGTCTAAAGACACATCGGAACAGATACGCTGGGGTGAGCGGGTGAGCTGATCAGCTGAGACAGAGCACAGGATGTGGCTAATGGTGCAAAAGATAATCATGATCCGTTCATATCGCCCCCCCCCCCAGAGCACCACGGATCGGTTGATGGAAAGAAAAAGTTGTGATAAGAAAACACTGAGGCAGCGCTGCAGCCGCTCGTAACTGCAAATCGATGTCACGCACAACAACAACGTGCCAACACAAACTTGTTATTAAAGAAAACTCTGCTTGTAACGTCCGTTTTTTACGTATATTTTTGGGGGCCTTTTATGGATATGTGAGGTCCATATATATATATATATATATATATATATATATATATATATATATATATATATATATATATATATATATATATATATAGTCATACATAGACGCAGCATTGAGTGGGTTGGTCGTTCATAGTGATGCATGCTTGTTTTGATCTGCAGCTAAAAGTTAAGCGTACCTTCCAGAAACCTCTGATATAATTTTATTATGGTTGCTGGGTTACACACAGGTTTTTCTCTAAATCCATGTATCTTTTCATTAATTTTGCCCACCATTAGATCTATGAGAAACAGAGACACTGCCCCATATACAAAGACACATTAAAGTTAGTGTGCGTTACCACTCCAAAGCTGCTGGAGGAAATCATGAGGAATGACGACAAGTACCCTAACCGAGGAGACATGTCTTTGTGGCAAGAGCACTGCAACTTGAGAGGATTTGGCTACGGACAGAGTAAGGCCGCATATCAGATGAAGGGGATTTATTGTGAGCTGCTTTTGGCTGTCAAACATATTGGAGGGATTTGCATACATATTTAACCTGCTTTCAACCTGGTTTTCACATGTTGTTTCAACCACCACCAACTAAACTAACTTTTGCATTTATGCATGAGTCATCATAATCTCATGATATAATCAACAAGGGACATTTTTTTAATTAAGTACTTTTATTAACTGTAAGTAAAAGATATGACTATTTCCTCTGTAGTATTCCATTGTAACACAGTCATCCTTAATGCTAATAAGTCAAAATGTCTGCTGTTGCTAATTGAGTTCTCTGTGCCTTAGTTGAGCGTTGCTGTGTGTTACTCTATTAACATCACTCTAACATTGTTCGTTAATGTCAATCCCCTGATACCAACAGGAGGAAATGGTATTACATGTCAGAAAGTGGACCCTTTATAAATGTTTAAATACATTTCTTGTAATTTAAGACATGTCCTTTAGCTGAAAATAGAAATGATGGAACGATTGGAGGAAAATATACCATAGATGTTTACAACAAGAAGTGAGCTATAACTCCAAGTAACACAGTATTCCTATTTAAGGACGTTATTCACATTGTAGAGCCTAAGTTAATCCGCAGTCAATTTTGGCATTCAAATCACAAGAACACAGCTGAATACAAAACTCACATTTGGAAACCTAAAGAAAGAAAAAATATTTATCAGCTTTGTTTCCATTGTGACTCTGTGACTTCTGTTCCCAGGAACGGGGAGAACTGGTACAATGTCAGAACGGTGCTGAACAAGTGCATGCTGCATCCGAATGATTCTGCAGAGTATGGCGACACTTTCAATGGCGTTGTTACAGACTTCATCAAGAGGATGTACTACTTGTGTCAATGTATCCCCACTAGGGATGTATACGTGACACGATTAAAATCGGTACAAATGCGTGACGACTCGCACCGGTTCACAGAAAAAATGAATCGCGATTCTTGGCGAATGCGAGAGTACGTTTTTTTTAGTTAGAAATAGGTCACGTTGTGGCTGCAGCTTCCACTGCCGCGTCTGCCTTTCTGTGTCTCACACACACACACACCCCTACACACATGCGCAGTAGTGGTAGTCGGCGTCAGGCCTGACTGTACAGTAAATGATACCATAACACAGACCCTCCAGAAAATTCACGATGTTGCGATTTGCAACTTCAACGCAACTTCAGTGAATCCCCGTGAATTCAGGGCGGTGTTGCAATTTTACCAATCACCGCAACTTCTCCGCAACTTCCGCGCAGTCTGCACGGGGGACTAAGCACGGGTCAGGGACGGCCGCACGGTGCGGGAGGATCCCCTCGTGGGACCTCTCCCCGGCGCCGGCTGGCCCCCCGCCTCGCGCATTTTCCTTCCTTCCTATTTACAGCGCTCGGACCTCGCCGTTTCCCGGGGCCGTGGACTCTCATTAAAGGGTTAACGAGCTATCATCTTAATTGTTTTTATTTTAAGTTAGCTCATACTTCAAGCTGAAAGGTAATGGTCAGATCAGCTGCTTGCTGGCAGCCCTAATAAGAACACAAACAGTTTGAGAGTTTCTGTAAAGAGAGATTTTTTTCCTACAAATAAAAAGATAATTTTATTTTGTCAGAATTTGTCTGTAGCTCAATTTGGTTTTAAAAAATCGTGAAAAAATCGTATCGTGAACAAAAAATCGTGACTCGAATCGAGTCGTGAGTTGAGTGTATCGTTACATCCCTAATCCCCACAGTAGATTTTGTGACTAATATGGCCAATGATTTTTCACTAGAGGGTATTATAAATTATAAATTATTATAATTATAACAAACTGATTGAAATGATGATTTTTTGAATGAATTGAAAGAACATTCTTGAACATATTTTTTTCTCATTTTAAATTTAACCATTGCCATTTAGCTATTGCCTCCATACTGTTTGAGACGAGGCTTGGGTGTCTGGATAAGGAAATCCCTGGTACACAACACTTCATCAACTCAATATCCAAGATGTTCTCCAACAACTTTGTTGTGATGTTGCTGCCCAAGTGGAGCCGCGGTATACTGCCCTACTGGGGGCGTTACATTGAAGGCTGGGATGGTATCTTTAGCTTTGGTGAGTGGCAGCTGAGGCGTTAACTAGGTTTTAATGATTTGTGATTTATCTGCTTATCACAACTACTTTAACAACTACTACTTTCACGATTCTGTTGCTCCACATTTATGATGACACAACAAGAGTAAAGATCAAGTAAACTCTCCTTTAAAGCAAGATTGATACCACTTAATCTACAGTTAAAGGTTATATATACAAAATTTAAATAAACATTTTTCCAAAAGTATTATTTATTTACTATCTTTAACCTATTATTTAATCTTTATTTTGTAAGAGTTGGAGTTCATCTTCCATTTCTGCACCTATTTTAGCTTCGAAGTTGATTGACAAAAAGATGGAGTTCATTCAGCAATGCTTGGATAACAACGAGGAGGTCAAAGGCGAATATCTAACATACCTCCTCTCAAACACTCAGATGAGCACTAAAAATGTGTATGGCAACATCACCGAACTTTTAGCTGGAGTGGACACGGTAAATGTTTTAATCTACCAATTCCTATACAGGAAAATTGTTAGGTTTTAGCTTGAGCCAAATTCCATTAAAATAAGTTGGGTTTTTTGTGGCTCAGATGACTGTAGTAGACACTGTTAAATCAGTGGGTTTTTCTATCTCTCCCTATATTTCATGTCCCTTAAAGTGTACTCTGTAGAACAGGAAGGTGAAAACACAATTCATCTCATACTATTCAAGTCTGTGGAGGTTCTCAGTTATCCAGATCATCTTTCTTAAGGAAAGGTTAAATCTGGGGCAACTGTAAAAGGAACTGCAGGTACCCCAAATGTAATCCTTCTTTAATGTATAGCTGCAAGCAGCAATGTAATGTAATTATAGTAATTATTAGCATACATGATAATTTAGTTTCTCATCCAAACACGTCAAGAGACGTCAGCACCCCTAGTGACCGAATGACACCAGATTTCGTTCCTGCACTTAGGACAGAGCCTCAAAGCATGACATCAATGACATGACATCATCATTTGTTTAGCCAAAGCGTTCCTGAGCTATGAGGATTCTGCGCCTTCGCCGGTGATTTCTATTGGCTGTAGCGGCCAAACAAAGTCGAAATTGAAAAATACATTTCCTAAGTTTTGTGCGGATTAGTCTGAAGATCGTGTCTGCCGATTTTTGTGAGAATTGGCCAAAATTTGAACCAGCTGAAACTTTAGATTCACTTTTGCCTAAATCCAATATGGCAGCCACAATCTTATACAGACGTGAAATTTTTGGACAGGACCTTAATTGTGACCTTCCACAGTATTAGCAGCCATGAAAATTTAGTGTCAAATCCAAACACGTTAAGACAAAAAAGCAAAAATGCAATTTTGTTAATTACAGCGCCCCCTAGTGGACAAAAGACACCTTTTTTTGGTGCACTTTGGGGCGGGTCTCAGTGCATCTGACCAAATTTGGTCTTCTGAAGTCAAAACGTCGCCAAGATATGAGCAAACTTCCGGTTTGACGGCGTTGCCGCCAACAGCAATTGGCTAACATGAAAAGTTGGCATCAACTATCAATGGGGCAACCCACAGTATCTGTGGATATGACAATTTCATTTCAAATACAAACACTTCAGGAGATATGAGCAAAACCAATGTTTTGCTAATTATAGTGCCCCCAAAGCGTTCCGGAGATATGAGCTCACATTGTAATCGGCGCCTACTCTGTGCTGATTTTCGATTTTTTTCAAAATTTGCGACCGCTGAAAATTTTGTTTCACTTTCAACAAAATCCAAGATGGTGGAAAATCTATCATGGTGCATTATGATGTCATAGGAATCCAAGGATACCTTGTTTTTGAAAATCGGGCTAACGGTTCAAAAGTTATATGCACAAATGTACCTAAAACTTTGACCCGTTGGTGGCGCTATACCGTGTTTTCTGGCAACATGTAACTTGGTGATATTACATACACGACTGTCCTTAATCAATGTGCCAAATTTCACAACTTTTTACCATACGGTTGAATGGGCTGCCATAGATTCCCATGGGGGAAGAAAGAACAATTATAAGAAAACATAGAATAACAATGGGTTCCTGCAGCTTCGCTGCATGGATCCTAATAAGAAAACGTAGAATAACAATGGGTTCCCGCAGCCTCACTGCATGGACGAATATTGTAAATATTGTATTCCATTACTGAAAAGAAATATTCCTTAATCTTACCTTACAACTGGACCTTTAAAGTAAACAGCCGCTGCAGTGGACATTTAGAAAATATATTGAAATTACAAAGCGCAGGGTCAAAAATTACTTGTTTTTGTGACATGGCATGCAATGTACTACTTTTGAATACATATAACGATGATATTATTACTGCACTAAAATAAACATATTGATTTTAGTAAATACCCAAAACAAGTGGAAAAAATGACATAAACTGTGAGTCAAAAATGATTTCTTGTCTTAACTGATGATTAGGGATGTAACGATACATCGTGACACGATTAAAATCGGTACAAATGCGTGACGACTCGCATCGGTTCACAGAAAAAATGAATCGCGATTCTTGGCGAATGCGAGAGTAAGTTTTTTTTAATTAGAAATAGGTTACGTTGTGGCTGCAGCTTCCACTGCCGCGTCTGCCTTTCTGTGTCTCACACAAACACACACCCCTACACACATGCGCAGTAGTGGTAGTCGACGTCAGGCCTGACTGTACAGTAAATGATACCATAACACAGACCCTCCAGGAATTCACGATGTTGCGATTTGCAACTTTAACGCAACTTCAGTGAATCCCCGTGAATTCAGGGCGGTGTTGCAATTTTAACCAATCACCGCAACTTCCGCGCAGTCTGCACGGGGGACTAAGCACGGGTCAGGGACGGCCGCACGGTGCGGGAGGATCCCCTCGTGGGACCTCTCCCCGGCGCTGGCTGGCCCCTGCCTCGCGCATTTCCTCCGAGGCGGTGCGCCGCGACCGGCTCTGCGTTTACAGCACCCGGACCTCGCCGTTTCCCGGGGCGGTGGACTCTCATTAAAGGGTTAACGAGCTATCATCTTAATTGTTTTTATTTTCAGTTAGCTCATACTTCAAGCTGAAAGGTAATGGTCAGATCAGCTGCTTGCTGGCAGCCCTAATAAGAACACAAACAGTTTGAGAGTTTCTGTAAAGAGAGATTTTTTTCCTACAAATAAAAAGATAATTTTATTTAGTCAGAGTTTGTCTGTAGCTCATTTTGATTTTAAAAAATCGTATCGTGAACAAAAAATCGTGACTCGAATCGAGTCGTGAGTTGAGTGTATCGTTACATCCCTACTGATGATCAAAAATGAAGATATAGATCATTAACTATACAGTCCCCGACAAAAAGTCTTGTCGCTTGGGTACAAGTTGACCTTAAGTGCCCCATAAATATATTTCTAATCAATTTTTTTTTTACAAGAAATGGCAAGAAATTTGAATCCCAACAGCTTTTGTAATAATGTTTTGGTGCCAAACCACTGAACTGAAAAGCATTCTAACATTCACAGCTTGGTAAAGCCCATTGAGCCAGTTTTTGCAAAGACAAAAGTCTTGTCGCCTTGTCATACGATGCACCGAATCCTAGATTACAGCCTCACCTGTGATCAATAAGTGATCAGTCAGTTAGTGGGTGTGTATTAAAAGAACCCCAGCACACCAGACCTTCACATCAACTGCAACTTGACCTCTGACAACATGCCTAAGATTCACCCTGAGGCCAAAGCGTTGAGGCTAAAGACCAGATCCACTGCTGAGATGGCTGACGCATTCAATGTGTCTCAGCGTCAAGTACAAAGAATAAGAAAAAGATTTGAAGAGACTGGAGATGTTTTTGACAAGCCCAGGTCCAGCAGACTCCGCAAGACAACTGCTCGGGAGGACCGTTTGTTGGCTGGCAGAGCTCCACCAGGTCTTGTCACCTCAAGTCCCCATGTCAACCAGAACAGTTTGTAGAATTCTGTCTCGAAATGGCCTCCATGGTCGAATCAGTGCCCAGAAACCAGCACTAAACAAAAGGCAATTAAAAAACGTGTGGCATTTTCCAACACCCACAGCCTGCTTAAAGAATCGACGCTGGAAAAGTGGCAGAAGGTGGATTTTTCAGATGAATCTTCAGTTTAATTACATCACAGCCGCCGCAAATATTGCAGGAGACCAAGTAGAGCTTGGAGGACCGGCCAGGCCAGTCACCAGACATAAACATCATTGAGCATGTCTGGGGTAGAATGAAAGAGGAAGCATAGAAGACGAAACCAAATAATCTTGATGAACTCTGGGAGGCATGTAAGACTGCTTTCTTTGCTATTCCTGATGACTTCATCAATAAATTGTATGAATCATTGCCGAACCGCATGGATGCAGTCCTTCAAGCTCATGGAAGTCATACAAGATATTAAATATGGATCTCACAGCACCACTACTTAATTCAATTTTCACATTGCCAAAACCTGACCTTTCTGTGTTTATTGAATAATCAATCTTTCTTCTGTGAAGCAAAACTATTTTAGTACATTAAACATAATTTGGGAGGGTTTTAGCTTTCATATGAGCCATTTCTAAAACCAATGGATTAATTCAAAGTCACATTATAAGCTGTTGTTTCTACGAAATGGATAAGTGACAAGACTTTTGTCAGGGACTGTAGCACAAAGAGTTTCACAGAAGGACATGTGGTTGGATAAGAGAGGAGGAAGTGCTGGTGTCCACCTGATGGCTGCCATCTTGGCTCTTTATATCCCAGCTGCAGCCAATCAGGGGCTAGGGCCTGGAATGACTCCACCAATCATGTCCAGGTGATGGCACATCCCTATTTACATAAGAAATTGACACACAAAACACAGGGCACACAAACAAACACACAGCAGATTACAAAAAATATGACCACAGTCATAGCACTGAGGACAGGTATACTGCCTCCTCAGTGGACGGTCATATATGTTCCCAGAACAAAATAAGTCAGCGTCATCCTCACCAGCATGTCGACGCTTATAAGAAGAAATGCACCCTTACTTAAGGCTTTGTACCATGCCACGCCTCTTAAACTTAAAGACATTTTTACTACTCTCGTCCACAGGGAGTCACAAGACTTCTTGAGTTTTAAGACAACTTTATTTTTATGGCCTACTTCTGAACTCTTTGATGGGCCGTGCGGTGTGTGCATATATGTGGTAGGTAATGAAACCTCAGGTGTGTTCCCTCTTCCTGCAGTCTGGTGGCGATGTGCATAGTGTGGTTGAGGTCTTTGTAGCTGTGGTAGCGTGACAACTTCGTAAATCCATAATCAATTTATAAGTGGTGCCTCCACACAGCCTTCACATTCACATGGCCGGCTTGTGTCTCCTCTCCAGCTGGAGTAGCGGACAGACTGCACTGTCGGGACTGATCAGGTGGTCCTCTTGAGGTTGGCACTGTGCTCCCTGCTAACCAGGGAGAACATACAACTGCTTCCTGGTGTATGTGTAAAAGTGAATTCACCGTGTTGTCTGGCTCACCTGAAGCTTATGTGTTCACAGGCACCGGCAAACCTGTTTCCAGACTGCTGCTTTGTCTACTTTTGTTTCTATGATTCTGTTTTGTTTCTCCGATTGCTTTCTATGATTTTTCTTTGGCTCTTTGCAGGGATGACTCAATTTTTCTTTTGAATTGATTGTTGTTTTTTATCACCTGCAGTTGTATTATTTGAATTATTATGGTTTAGTTTTAGGGTTGTGCTTGGTTCTGTGTGCTTGATCATGGTCTGGGCCTATGAGCTTAAATTTGTCTCATTAATACTTGTAAACGCACAGAAGGTGATCTACAAGTAGTCCTTGATTTGCACGTGTGTTTTGCTATCCACAAATACAAATTTCTAATTTGTAACTTGTATTTTGTTTTTTACAGATGTATGTATCTGTAAATAAATTGTGTATTTCTAAATACACAATTTTCCATTTGCATTGCATTTGCATGCATTTTTGGAGACGTTCTTGACAAGATCTACACAGATCCACAAATAATCATCACCTGCTAGTCATTCACAAATGGCACGTCCTTCTCAACCAGTGGGTGGCTGGTTGAGGAGGGCGTCAACCTCACACCCCAGTAATAATAATTGAAAAGTTGGACTCCATTGCGTTATAACACTTCCTTTCCAAAGTCATAAATAACACTCTAAAAGATAGAAATCATTTCCTGTGCGTCACAGTGTGTTCCTGTGTCAATATGAAGTGTCAGTATTTCTTTCTGGTTTGGAAAAATTTGAGCAACTGCAGGACCCAATGTTCAACTTATTGTGGTTTGACATGATGAAATGGCATGTGGTTTGGTTGTGAAAAACTCTCAAGTTTTTCTTTACCTTTTATGGTACATGCTCAAGACAGCCAGCAGCACTTTATCTCTGTCTCTATACCAACGATGCTCAGACGCTTCAGGACGCCAGGATGTTGAGACTTTTACCAAGCCTGCTTTTAAGTGAGTAACTTTTCAGGTCATTTTTAATGTGGTAGAATGGTACTGATATTTCGATGCTTTTTTTGTGTGTGAGTAGCTTAATTTGTAATAGTATTTGTACCACTACTACCTTTATTTTTATGAAATACAGCAAGCGTCTGGCACTCAGTGTGTGAAGTCATAAAAACTGGTTAGAGCCAGCTGACGGTTTAACAAAGAAAAAAAGTGAGTGATGACGAGTGAGAGAGAGAGTGTTGATTTTCACTCATTTCGAGCACAGATATTGACTTGTATTACTCTTAACCTTCGTCTGTTGTTAGGGTCGCCACCGACCCGTTCTTAGGTTTTAAATTCATAAAACTACCACAAAAATGTGTTTATTGCATCAAGGCTTTTTGACTTTGTTAGGAACCTCTATTTCAACAAAATAATATCCCCAAAAATGTTTTCACTAAATCATAAAATACTCTGGTTGAAATTGTTACCTTTGAGGTGTTAGGGTCGGTTTCGACCCGGTTATAAACTAAGCTTATAAAGAAATAATTAGAGCCAAAACTGAAATCATAAGTGCACTGTCAGACAGCCAGCTCCTCTCCCAGTCATGTGAGCTACCTGCACAGAAACAAAAACAAATAAAGTCGGGCGTGTCCAGACATGTAGGGTCAATTCACTCATTTCACTTGCAGAGTGCACATCTCCAATTTGCAGCATGCAAAGATGAGAAGAAGATTTACAGTAAGCCAAGTTCTGGACAGTATTTTTGTCGAAAATGAGAGAGACGACAATGAGCAGCATAGTGATGCAGAGGAGCAGGCTTCTGAGGAGGAAGACGATGTGGAGTATCATCCAGAAGACACTGACACATCTGATGAGGAGGTCACTGGTGCTGAAGCTGCTCCTGCTGAAAAATTCAAGTCCAAAAATGGAAAGATACTTTGGAGCTCAGTACCTCATGATGTACATGGCAGGGCAGCTGCTGAAAATGTGATCAAAAAGACCCCTGGAATCACAAGGTTTGCTGTGACAAGAGTCAGTGATGGTGGGCACAGTGAAGAAGAACAAACCTGAGCTGCCTGCTGAAATCTTGCAGGTGAAGGACAGGGCTCCACTTTCCTCAAAGTTTGCTTTTACCGACACCACCACTGTTGTCTCATACTGTCCAAAAAGAAGAAGGAATGTGATACTGATGTCTACTCTTCACAAAGATGCAGCTGTGTCATCAGGAAGTGATAAAAAGCCCACAATTATCCTTGACTACAACAAGAACAAAGGAGGAGTGGACAACCTAGACAAGCTGACTGCCACCTACACTTGCCAGCGAATGACCAGGAGATGGCCAATGCTTGTGTTTTACAACATGCTTGATGTGTCTGCATGTAATGCATTTGTGTTGTGGACCCACATCCACCAAGGGTGGAACTCAACCAAAAAAGCCAAGCGGAGAATGTTTCTTGAGGAGCTCGGAAATTCCCTTGTCAAGCCACACATTGAGCAAAGGCAGCGGGTTCCCCGAGACCCAGATGCCACAGCCTTGGTCAGACAGCTGCAGAGCTCACCTACCACTCCGTCCACATCATCAGCAACACAAAGAGCATCCTCGCCGGCATCCTCCTCAGCCAGCCCTGCCTCAACACCAACCAGACCAGCCACAACAAGAACCCAATTCAGGCCACCTGATTCTAAAAGAAGGAGGTGTCAGGTCTGCCCAAGCAGTAAGGACAGAAAGACAAACGCATTGTGCTTCAAGTGCAAGAAATATATCTGCAAAGAACACACAAAAAGTGTCACTTTTTGCTACACATGCATCAAAACACACATACACACACACATACATATGCATGTTCTTGCACACAGAGACTTTTACTCTGATTTAGTTTTTTATTAGTTTTCGAATTTGGAATTTTGGAACATATGCTTGATTGGTTGTTTGACCTTGCAAATCTATATTTTGTGTTATGACTTGTTCTGCTTTTCATCTTGTGTTTATATTAAAGTTCTATTGCTAAAAAAATACTTCTTTTTTCCATTTCCTTGAAGTAAATGTATATGGGTCGAAATTGACCCGTAACACCATAGATGTTACTATAGTTAATAATATATATATATAAAAAAAAATGAAACAAATTTATTTAAGAGATGTGTTCTAATACCCCTCAGTAATAGCCAGGTAACACAACAACCTTTTATTTATGTATATGATTCTCTTGAGGCTCATTTTACCAGTTTTCAAAATTGAAATCGAGGGCTATACTGACAAAAAAAGGCCCAGAGGCCCACACCAAAAATATTAAAACCAATATGTTCATGGATAAGGAAGCCTAGCAATGTAACCAAGAGATGAGAAACACATTGGATGATAGATGATTGCTTTTAGTGTATATTAGAGATGATTTAAAACACGGGTCAAAACCGACCCGTTAACATCGGAGATGGTAACAGAAAACTAACACCAGACGAAGGTTAATACTTGTACTCGGCAAAAGTGCTTTACTCATTTCAGCCAAATACCTGGCTCAACTCTAAATAAAATAGAAAAAAATAATATTTAATATAAATAGCCAACGGAGTATATATTTAGATTTTTTATTTTTTGGCCTTTTTAAGCTTTATTTGACAGAGACAGCTCAAGAGTGACAGGAAGGGGTGTGGGGAGAGAGACACAGGTCAGATTCGAACTCTGGGCTTCCGCAGCAAAGACTGAGCTGTATATGGGGCGGCTGCTCTACCAAATGAACTAAACACCAGCCCCTACAGAGTATAAAATTAACTGTCCACAAAATGAAAACTGTAAACAGATGACAGGAGGATCGCTTGATGTTGCTGAAGTAGAGATAATGGACCAAGATTTGCTGAAGAGGAGTATGTGACACCATTGGATGTTACAGTCTAATAATAAAAAAGATGATTCCAAGAATAAAATGAAATGAAATGAAATAACAAAAAAACCTAGGAGACGCATGATTGTCACGATACTGTCCATTTATAATATACAATGCATTTTTTCTGATATACAAATTAGATTAGATTAGACATTACAGTGAAACACTGATTAGCAGAATGCAAAGAAGCAGTAAACTGCAGTGTAATCTATCATATGGAAATGTTGAGTTATGAAGTATTAATATTAATGGTGTGTACTTTATACAGTTGGTATGCAGTTAAATATGCAGTTAAATTAAGTGGGCTTATTTTTTCACAAGTTTTAGTACAAGAAAAGTGATATTTCCTGAATGGACAACACCCTTAGCATCTGCCTATACTCCCTTTGTCACAGGTTACAGTTAATTACATATTTGATATAATCTAAAGTACTGAAGTTATTCAAAAAGCAGACAGAGAGAGAGACAGAGGGTATTATCTGGTGTTACTGTCAGAGAGTGAAGGTAAGGCAAGGTAAGCAAAAGGTTTAAATAAACATTTAAATAAGGTGGAGAATTGAAATGGTGACGAAGAAATAAGAAATATGTTATAGACTATAATATCAAGCTACCTCAGTTACTCTGTCTTTCTGTGTTGGACTTTTTTTTTCTTTCTGCCATGGGATTCCAAGAGTTATCGAGTAGGGATGTAACGATACACTCAACTCACGACTCGATTCGAGTCACGATTTTTTGTTCACGATACGATTTTTTCACGATTTTTTAAAACCAAATTGAGCTACAGACAAATTCTGACAAAATAAAATTATCTTTTTATTTGTAGGAAAAAAATCTCTCTTTACAGAAACTCTCAAACTGTTTGTGTTCTTATTAGGGCTGCCAGCAAGCAGCTGATCTGACCATTACCTTTCAGCTTGAAGTATGAGCTAACTTAAAATAAAAACAATTAAGATGATAGCTCGTTAACCCTTTAATGAGAGTCCACGGCCCCGGGAAACGGCGAGGTCCGAGCGCTGTAAATAGGAAGGAAGGAAAATGCGCGAGGCGGGGGGCCAGCCGGCGCCGGGGAGAGGTCCCACGAGGGGATCCTCCCGCACCGTGCGGCCGTCCCTGACCCGTGCTTAGTCCCCCGTGCAGACTGCGCGGAAGTTGCGGAGAAGTTGCGGTGATTGGTAAAATTGCAACACCGCCCTGAATTCACAGGGATTCACTGAAGTTGCGTTGAAGTTGCAAATCGCAACATCGTGAATTTTCTGGAGGGTCTGTGTTATTGTATCATTTACTGTACAGTCAGGCCTGACGCCGACTACCACTACTGCGCATGTGTGTAGGGGTGTGTGTGTGTGTGAGACACAGAAAGGCAGACGCGGCAGTGGAAGCTGCAGCCACAACGTGACCTATTTCTAACTAAAAAAAACGTACTCTCGCATTCGCCAAGAATCGCGATTCATTTTTTCTGTGAACCGGTGCGAGTCGTCACGCATTTGTACCGATTTTAATCGTGTCACGATGTATCGTTACATCCCTATTATCGAGTATTGTTTTTTTTTTTTATTAGTAATGTTGTATCAAAGTTTAAAATTTTGGTATCCTAACAACCTTAGAGTGAAAAAAAAGTAAAAAGGTAGTATACTATACTCATCTCTCATGTCTCAAAGTATGGAAACAGTTTGGGTTGTGTTGTACCAGAGATGTTTAAGAAAAAATGTAATTTTAGTGTAGGATTGTTGAGAAGAAATGTGGCTTGAAAAATGGAACCACTATTTGATGCTGATAATCTGTGTTTATGTTCACTTCTCCCATCAGCCTCAATAGACTCAAAAGCTGCTGCTGGTCTCCTAAAGGGGGGCAGTGGTTAAACTTGACACAGATAGAGGAAATGATACTTTCTAACTGTCTCTGACATTACTTTGAATGGAAATCTTCAACTAAAAAAAGTTGTCAAATGAATTGCTCAATTTAACATCAGAGTATGGTATCAAACATGAGGAAATATATAGATGAATTAAATGATTGACATTTACTGAAAGACATTTGTAATATTAAAATTTCCAAAGATCTAATCTAAACTTTTTCTAACCACAGCTCCATGCACAACAGAAATAGAAATGTTTAAGCATTTACTGCATTTTAAATGATGACAGAACTAATGAGCATTTTTATCCTGTGTGCCAGAGAAGATTCCGTGTCACATTGCAGTGTGACATGAAACATATTCTTTTCTTTTTCACACAGTCCTTCTTCTCTTGACCTCATCAGCAGGAGGTGAGTCTGCTCTTGCGTGAAAGTTCCTGTAGTTTTCTGTGTATCTGTGAAACATGTTTCACATATTATACAATATATGCAAATATTATATGCAATGTCTTATTTGTCTTCTGTGTTTTGAATCTAGATGGTCAGATCAGATTATCTGGCTCTGGATCTACTCGGTGCTCTGGAAGAGTTGAAATCTATCACAACAATGTCTGGGGAACAGTCTGTGATGATCTCTGGGACTTAAATGATGCTCAGGTGGTGTGCAGACAGTTGGACTGTGGTACAGCAGTGAGTGCCCCTAAGCTGGCCCATTTTGGTGAAGGAACAGGACAAATCTGGCTCGATGATGTGGCCTGTTCAGGAAATGAAAGTTCTCTAACTGAGTGTCAGCATGGAGGATTTGGGACAAACAACTGTGACCACAGTGAGGACGCTGGTGTGATCTGTTCAGGTGAGAAAAGTTTTAGATAGTATTTAGAATAAATGTATCCTTTCCTTTTCTGTATATTTGATCAGCTCTGTCACCTCTTCATTGTTACTTATGATGTGTGTCAGAGCTGTTCAGACACAGCACTGGAAAACAGCTGGTAACTGCACTGCAGTGGTTTTTAGAGTTTAACAGCAGAGTAACAAGTGTGAAATGTTGATCAAATGTTTGATCTACTGTGAAAAGTGTTAAATGTTTCTCGCAGTCTGTGTGTCAGATGAAGAGTGTGTGAATTAATCGTTACTTTTGACAAATGTGTTACAAAAGCAGTTTCTGTCATGACCATGTGTTCTATCCATCATTGATTTGTCTTCTGTGTTTTGAGTCTAGGTCAGATCAGATTATCTGGCTCTGGATCTACTCGGTGCTCTGGAAGAGTTTAAATCTATCAAAACAACACCTGGGGAACAGTCTGTGATGATGACTGGGACTTAAATGATGCTCAGGTGGTGTGCAGACAGTTGGGCTGTGGTACAGCACTGAGTGCCCCTCAGTCGGCCCATTTTGGTCAAGGAACTGGACAAATCTGGCTTGATGATGTGGCCTGTTCAGGAAGTGAAAGTTCACTAACTGAGTGTCAGCATGGAGGATTTGGGACACACAACTGTGACCACGGTGAGGACGCTGGTGTGATCTGTTCAGGTGAGAACATTTCTGAATCTCTTGTCTGATTCATGTTACAATAATAATCATTATAACTGTTTAACTGAGAGTCTGCTGGGTGGAAAAGACACAATGCTGAGTCTTGGCACAAAGGTTTACATACTTTATTATCTCTGATATCTGATACAATATTCATGAGTTCAGACTCATTGAAATTCAGTTCAATTACATTTTTTGTACCAGGCTGTAAACGTGTGTATTTCTGCTGTGAACACTTCTGTGTGACATTATACCATGGGGCTTATGGAGACTTTTGTAGCCAACCTCAAGCGGTCATTTGAGGAATTGAATTATTTGGCACTTCACTTCACAGCCACAGATAATAAATATGTTTGTGACAAGTGGAAACCCCACTTCAATAAATTCAGAATTCATGATAGTTACCTCATTTTGTTCCTTGAGATGTGAAAGAAATGAAGATCAAAGGTGCAATACAGAATACTGTCTCAACCTGAGTATTGTTTTATTCTTTTCAGTGAGGCTTCCAAAGCCCAGCATCTCCATGAATCCTGTTGGTGAGGTTACCTGGGGTCAGGACGTCAGCATCACTTGTTCAATCTCAACTCAACATTTAGGTGGAACATTTATCCTGCAGAAGACCTCAGGATCATTCAGAAAGACCCAAACATCAAATACTAACTCTGCTAACTTCAGTATTTCTCAAGTGACCTTTGACAATGAAGGATGGTACCAGTGTCAGTATGAGAAAAGCAGCTCAAGTCAATTTTACAGCTCCCCCCTAAGTGACCCCATCAGACTCTCTGTTACTGGTAAGAAATGTATGGTTCCTGAACTTGGTGCTTCATTCACTTGAGTAAATAATCAAAGGGAAGAATAAAAAGTCTAAGTAAGTAAAGCTCAGCTCAAAGGCAACACATGTAATTCTCTAATAATGTTCTGTTTCTTCAGTGAGCCTCCCAAAGCCCAGCATCTCCATGAATCCTGTTGGTGAGGTTACCTGGGGTCAGGACGTCAGCATCACTTGTTCAATCTCAACTCAACATTTAGGTGGAACATTCATCCTGCAGAAGACCTCAGGATCATTCAGAAAGACCCAAACATCAAGTACCAACTCTGCTACCTTCAGTATTCCTCAAGTAGACTTTAATAATGAAGGACTGTACCAGTGTCAGTATGAGAAAAGCAGCTCAAGTCGAAACTTCATGTCTCCTCAAAGTGACTCTGCCAGACTCTCTATCACTGGTAAGAACAATAGCAAATAAATAATAATTTTTAACAAGTCATAAAACAAAACAAATCATTTGGGAATATGCATTTTTTTAAAGTGGGAGGCTCAGTGAATAGAATCCTAAAGGCATCCAGGGAATTGAGCTAATGTGTAAATTATCCAAACATGTGTGCATGAGTGATTTTTTGTTTTGATAAAAGATAAAAAATTTTAACTGCAACCTTCAGATGCCACCTTAGCTGTAAACTTATTTTATTTAAAAAATAAATTCATCTGGATCTAACAGATTTATAAATCCATCATGTGTATATTTTCTTCATCCTCCTGTCCCACTTGTACCCAGTGTCACTGCAGCAGCCCAGCATCTCCCTGACATCTCCTAACAAAGGGCTGGTCTGGAGTCCTGAAGGTGCAGAGATCACCAAGGGTTACGGCTTTGTCATCACCTGCTCCATTTTATCCCACTATCCTGGAGGTGTTTTCTCTCTCATCTTCTCTGGCTCCAACATCACCAACACCAAACCAGCAGTCAACCAGTCAGCCTCCTTTGACTTCCCTGTAGCTGAGTATGAACACCAGGGAAACTACAGCTGTGTGTATGAAGTCACACTGTCCTCAAGGAAATTAACTTCTACTGAGACAGCAGCGATTAATGTCACCATTAAATGTAAGTAGACAGAATTTAAGATAGCTATTTATTGGACCATTTGTATGAACAAAGTCCCCATGTCTAAACCAGTGGAACATATTATTCTCTAAGTATTTAGCAAAGATACAGATATCACTGTTTCCACCAGTCACCAAATAAATGGGTATTTCCACAGGTTGCTGAGCACTTAAATCAAAACTCTATCCAAGGATAAAATGTTTTTCTCTCCTAGTTTCTTTCTTGGTGTTATACTCAGTAGTTCGTGTACTGCTGCTGCTGGTCTTGGTGGTGGTCTTGGTGGTGGTCTCCGTGGTGTTCAGGAGAAGACAACGAAAAATCCAGCATGGAGCTGTTATCCAAAGTCAGGGTCCACGCACCATGATACACATATTATTAGATGTTGCTCTTTGTTGTGAATTGATCACAGAATTGATCATATGTTCTGTTCCCATACTTGTGTTCCAGTGACTGTCAGGAACCATCATGAAGATGAGGAGGTGGAACAGCATGATTAAACTTTGAACCATTGCACTGCAAACAAACAAGAGGGTTGGAAGAAGAGGGGAGTGGTGAAGATCATGACTATGAGAACACTGAAGGTCATGATTCTGTGGGAACAACTATGTTACTGCTGAGGGCAACAATGAGAATGAGGTGGACAAAAGCAGTGACACTGTATGTAAATGTACAGCAGCCTTTTGTTGACGATGCTCCAGACAAAGAAAACAGCTCCGCTTATGAAGATTTTTAGCTTTCTACTGCTCAGCAGAATAACAGGGTTTGTCATACATGTTTATTATTTTCCCACTGTAGCTTTAACAACGTATCTGCAGACTTTGTGTGGTATTATTGGGTTAGACCATGTCTTGGTACTGTTCACACCTGGGCAGGTGAACATGGACACATGGCCGGCAATTGGATTTGCCTTCTCAGGTGGCTCATACTGTGAGAAAGACGGCAGAAACAGCCACTGCATTCAGCTCAGCCACAAACTGTGTGGAGGTCCATGAGCTCAGGGGCATATTCGACAAACACAGGAGAGAGAACATGACATAACATGATTAGAACATTTTGAGTTCACAACTTGTTTATAATTTGGCCACGCTGGCAAACGTCTCACCAAAGATGAAAAGTTACTGCATAAAAAGTTACTGCAGACGATTGAGAATGAACTAACCAGTTGTATATTTGGTCTTCACCATGAACACATGTGCCTCTCTGTTGGCTGTGGGAAATTTGATTTGGAACTGCAGATCTTCGGCTGTAGTTTTCACTTCAGCATGTTCAGATTGTTCATTAAAATTTAGTGTGGCCAGCTAAAGCCTGAAATGAGGAAGATTTAAATGGGGTTACTCCAAAATAGTTTGTGATGGGCTAGAAGCTAAACTTTAACATCCAGCCTAGCAGTGACTCCTCGTGGACAAAGACTAAGCTAGTCATTGGCTCAGTCTCAGTAGCACCATGAAGAGTGGACAGACAATTAAGGGGATCTCTCCATGTAGACTAATTTGTCGACTAATGTGTTGTTGTGTGTAGTTAAATATCTGAGTAAGTAAGTGCTGCTTATTTATTAGTTACAGACAACAACAGTTTAAATCTTATGTTAAAGATGTCTGAAGTGTCACTAGTTTGGTAGCACAACATGATCATGATACAATTTACCTGCAAAGCATCCCTAAGTTTGTATTTTTGTATTCACAGGATAATGAGATTTCTTTGTTTATAGTGTTTATATGTGTGTGACAGCTGGAGTTCTGTAAATACAACATACAATACGACTGATTTTTTTGTTATTGCTGTACTTCAACCATTAAAGTTGCTAGATTTTTAGCACTATCAAAATATGAATGTATTAACCTACTGTCTGTGCTCAACAAATAATGAATAAATTCTAGGTTCTTACAGCAATAACGTCAGTGTGAGATGTGTTCCTCACTGCTGTCACTGTCGCAGGTTGTTAAACATTTCTACCCACCACTCAATGTATAAACAGTTTTTATTGAGCAGGTGTCTGTTTTTTGTTTCCTTTGCAGTGCTATATTGTGCATACTTACGTACTGCAATCTGTCCATTAACACCACAGACCAGGGACGTCAGTAGGTTTAAGAAACTGGGGTGGCTTAGCCCACAGAGGAGAAAAGCCATCGCGCGCTGAAATTTTTTTCAGAGCACCAATTCAAGCTTGGGCAATCAATTAATTAATCTAAGACGATGACGCCTCCATACACCTTCAGCTGCTTTACCAGCTAAACAACACCAGTTAAATTGTGCTAAAATACAAATAAAAACAATTGCAGGTGACGTGTACTTCAGAGGTAAACACGCAAGTGGCAGTGAGCAGGGTCGCATTGGAAAACATGGACTGGAATTTCAGTGATGTAGGCGTTCTCTATATGAAAAAGTGGAATGGATTGTATAATGATGCACTGAAGGGGCTCTCTCTACCGTACCCGATGAAATGAGATTTATGATCATATTTAAGTGAATAATGACAGTTTATATTTTATACCAGATATGAAAATTTAATAAATAAAAATAATAATAAAACACCACCAAATTATTTAGGGGGGCTTGAGAATATTTTAGGGGGGCTGAAGCCCCCCTAAAATAGACCTAGTGACGCCACTGCCACAGACATTCACAAAGACGCGCTAGTCTTTACATCTAATAATGATAATTAAAAAAAATACCTTTCAGGTCACTTCACAAATTAAACAAATAACATAAGTAATAAAATAATAGCAGTCACACATTTGAAATAATAATAATAACGACATTTTATCGTTTCATGGAAAATATTAGCTAATTTTCAAAATTGATGGCAGCAACACATCGAAAATAAAGTTGTGACAGAATGATGTTCACCATTGTGTAGCATCCCATCTTCTTTTAACAACTGTCTGTACATGTCTGCGAAGATCACTTCCTGGAGTTTTAGGAGATGAATGTTGTCCCTTTCTTGTCTAATGCAGAATTCTAACTGCTCAGCAGTCCTGGGCCTTCGTTGCTGGATTTTTTTTTTTATGATACACCAAATGTTTTCTGTTGGTAAAAGGTCTAGACTGCATGCCGGCCAGTTCAGCACTCATACTCTTCTCCTGCAAAGCCATGATGTTGTGAAGGATGCAGTATGTGCTTCAGCATTGTCTTGCTGAAATATGCAAAGCCTTCCCTGAAAGATACACTGTCTGGATGCGAGCATATGTTGCTCTAAAAGCTCTATGTACTTTTCAGCATTGATGTAAATATACATATAAATATAGACAATATAGACAAGTCACTATAACCAGAAATGGTAACATTACATTGCTGGGACGTACATTTTCATATGTACTGTATATCATTGAAATAAATACAGCAAATACATCTGTTGGTCATGTTTTATTAATGAGTGATCTTGAACACCAACATATTTCAACATTATAATTCTAGACAAAATGTGTGTGTGTGTGTGTGTGTATGTGTGTGTGTGCGGGTGTGTGTGTATAATGTGTGTGCTGGTGCATGAGAGGCCCTGTCTGCCTCTCCAGCAGCTCGGTCGTGAGCTCACTGTGCTCCTCCAGGTTCATCTCTCCAAGTCTCTGAAGACAAAAACACAGAAAAAAAAATATGAGGCTTTATAGGTATCATGATTTTATGTTGGAAATGTGATAGCTACTACAGATCACTTTGTAGGCTGATCAGCATGTCTAAGAAATGTGTAAATATCACTGCATGATGTCATCATGATAATTATATAATCACGTGTTCCAGGCAATGATACAGTAATATTTTATATGTAAAGCACAGAGCTGCTGTATGATGCAGACCAGGTCAGAATCTAATAACGATACGATAAGTTTATGAATACACACATCTGTTACTTTTAGCCGGAGTAATATATTCCTGTGCCAGTGATAAATAGTAACTTTATGGAGCTAGATTAGGGTCAAAGGTTTTGTACTTGAAAACATAAAATCTGAAAAAAAGGCACACAAATAAGAAGTTAGTGTTTACTGTCGCTACGTGTGTGTACTTCAATGTGTTGTAAATGGAGTGTACTTATATAGCACCTTTCTAGTCTTCCAACCACTCAAAGCGCTTCACACTACATATCTCGTTCAGCCCATTCACACACTGATGGCACAGCCTTCCGTCGCAATTTGGGGTTCAGGATCTTGCCCAAGAACACTTCGACATGCAGACTGGAGGAGCCGGGGATCGAACCCCCCTCTCTCTGCCTCTGAGCCACAGTCTGACATGACGCTGAACTGGAGGACGCTTCGAGCAGGAGAAGTACAGTCTTGTTCTCTTTCTCTCTCTTGGTCTTATTCTTCTCTCACGGAAAAAAACATAGTCCCCGGTAATTCAGTTCCGTTGTGACTTTTATTTATGTTTTATTCGCAGCAATAGCGGATCCCGGCCACCGTAGGTTAATCATCTGACGATAAACAACAGCGTAAACGACGACACAAGTCTTGAGTCTAACTGGACACACTAGTCTGTGGAAACTTGAGACTTTTTTTTTTATATATATAAAATAGGAAGGGGAAAAACACCAGAGTGTTTTTTTTTTGCACACCGTGTTCTTTAGTTGAGTTTTCTGTCGTCTGTGCTGTTGCTGATAAATGATACAGAGCTGCCTCGCAGACTTTGTGTCAGCCATGGGGAACTTACAGCAGAGAAACCTTCACTATTTGGCCATGGGTAAGACAGACATTCCAAAATGTAATTTAGGTTTTTGTTTTTTCGTATAATACAGCAGTTACATTTCTGAGTTTATACATCTTCTTTATTTAAATATAAAAGAGAATCTCAAACAGAGACAAGGGCAACTTTTGTAAAAGGGAGAAATATTAAATGAGATCAATAAATTCAGATCAGTAAGGTTATTTTCAGTGGAGAGCTTTCTGCAGCTGTCTCCAGTGTTTCAGACTTTGTTCATGTTTCAGCACAGAGCTCCATAAAGAATGAAGACTGCAGAAAGTGTTAGCAGAGGTGTTCACACACTGAGCTCTCCAACGTCATTAACCAACCCTTTTTATCTATTTCTGTAGTCTCTCATGTAGAACATCAGTGATGCCACAGTTACTTTGAAACAGTAATCTGACTACTGACTACTGACTACTGCTCGAAAAAGTAACTTAGTTACGTTACTGACTACTTGATTTTGAAAGTAACTAAGTTAGATTACTTTTAGTTACTTGCAGCATATAGGCCTAGCACCAAAAAGGAAGACATTTTTTAACGGGGGGGGGGGGGGGGGGGGGGGGGGGGGATTAGGAATGAATTAGATGTCTGGCTTGATGCTGCCCCTGAGGCTGGGCAAGACATTGACAAGATAGACGGTCCGGCCTAAAAGATGGACATCTGGCCACCCTACTTAGAGCAGAGGCTGATCCCCCACCCCCTCAACATAAAAATGACTACCAGTTATGCCAATACTCACTTTTATTGACATCAAAAACAACAAAATGTCAAAAACATCTGGAACAAACAAAACTGACAGGGACATTTGAAAACTACTTCCTGAAAAAGGCTTTCACCTACCATTTTTTATATAATAAAAAATAAGACAGATAGATAGATAGATTATGTCAGCATGAAGCCGGAGTGCCTGCTGTTTTATTCCCAGACAGTTAATTTCTCAAGTGAGAATTTAGTTCCCACTGCACAAAAAGAGAGAGAGAGAGACGTGATCATGGCGATCAGCCGGCGCGCGCCGGCCCTCACTTTCATTGCGCCGCGGGGTTTCCACCGCACCCTCTGACTCGCGCGCGCGTTAGACTCCTTGGTCCGTGTTTCAAGACGGGTCGGGTGGGTTGCCGACATCGCCGCAGACCCCTGGCGCCTCCTTGTACGTGGGCCGGTCCCCGCCCTGGGCGACGCGACGCGGTCGGGGCCCACTGAGGACAGTCCGCGAAACATGCGAAAAAGTAACGCTTCTAATATTAGATACGTAACTGTAGTCTGACTACTGGTTTTGAAATAGTAGTTGCGTTAGACTACTCGTTACTGAAAAAAGTAGTCAGACTACAGTAACGTGTTACTAAGTAGCGCGTTACTGGCATCACTGTAGAACATACATCAACTGAAATAAATATGACTTAGTGTCAGAGTCATGTATGAATCTTACAATAATGTTGTTCGGGGTGTTCATGTGTCATCAGTACTCACTCATTTTCATCATTATTGCAGTGCTAACAAACAACTAGCTACTAACACCATGAACTTAATGGGAACTACCATTAATGCGCTAATGGAAATTAGCATTGCTTTCATGGTAATATTATCTGAACAAAAAATCCATTTCTCTTCGCATGCTAAACATAAAAACATGTGTGCTCATACTTTACAGACATTTATTCACAATGCTAACTCCTTTAGACTGGATTCAACACTCCAGACCTACCAGCTGCAGCAACCTTAAAGAGTCAAAACTCAAACTCACAATTTAAAAAATATAGCAACCACTAGTTGGAGACATTGCATTCCTCTTTGTGCTCTGTGCCTTACTTTGAATCCTGGTTATGCACTGTTTAACAAGCAAAAGTGAAATGAACAAACTTGACTTTACACAATGCCCTACAGATTAGTTTATTACAATTTAAAGGCTGGAGAGTAGGCACTTAGGTACTGAGACAAACACACAGTGCAAATACATATATGAATGAATGAATGAATAATTTAATTAATTAATGACTTGATTGATTAATAAATTAATGGTATCTGACCTGAGAGAATTTTTTCTCTTCATAGTTTCTTTCCTCTTGATGTCAGCGTCACCTGCTGCAGGTCAGTCAGTTCTGTTTAAAATCTTTTTAGTGTTCAGGTTACATTCAGTGTAAGATATTATTTAAAACATTATATGCTATGTCTTATTTGTCTGATAGGTGTGCAGATCAGATTATCTGGCTCTGGATCTACTCAGTGCTCTGGAAGAGTTGAAATCTATCACAACAATGTCTGGGGAACAGTCTGTGATGATGGCTGGGACTTAAATGATGCTCAGGTGGTGTGCAGACAGTTGGGCTGTGGTACAGCAGTGAGTGCCCCTACGTCAGCCCATTTTGGTCAAGGAACTGGACAAGTCTGGCTCGATGATGTTGCCTGTTCAGGAAAAGAAAGTTCTCTAACTGAGTGTCAGTATATAGGATTTGGGATAGACGGCTGTGACCACAATGAGGACGCTGGTGTGATCTGTTCAGGTGAGAAAAGTTTTAGATAAAGTATTTAGAATAAATGTATCCTTTCCTTTTCTGTATATTTGATCAGCTTTGTCACCTCTTCATTGTGACTTATGATGTGTGTCAGAGCTGTTCAGACACAGCACTGGAAAACAGCTGGTAACTGCACTGCAGTGGTTTTTAGAGTTTAACAGCAGAGTAACAAGTGTGAAATGTTGATCAAATGTTTGATCTACTGTGTAAAGTGTTAGATGTTTCTCACAGTCTGTGTGTCAGATGAAAAGTGTGTGAATTAATCATAACTTTTGACAAATGTGTTACAAAAGCAGTTTCTGTCATGAACATGTGTTCTATCCATCAATGATTTGTCTTCTGTGCTTTGAGTCTAGGTCAGATCAGATTATCTGGCTCTGGATCTGCTCGGTGCTCTGGAAGAGTTGAAATCTATCACAACAACACCTGGGGAACAGTCTGTGATGATGGCTGGGACTTAAATGATGCTCAGGTGGTGTGCAGTCAGTTGGACTGTGGTACAGCACTGAGTGCCCCTACGTCAGCCCATTTTGGTCAAGGAACTGGACAAATCTGGATTGATGATGTGGCCTGTTCAGGAAATGAAAGTTCTCTAACTGAGTGTCAGCATGGAGGATTGGGACAACACAATTGTAACCATAATCAGGAAGCTGGTGTGATCTGTTCAGGTGAGAAAAGTTTTAGATAAAGTATTTAGAATAAATGTATCCTTTTCTTTTCTGTATATTTGATCAGCTCTGTCACCTCCTCATTGTGACATATGATGTGTGTCAGAGCTGTTCAGACACAGCACTGGAAAACAGCTGGTAACTGCACTGCAGTGGTTTTTAGAGTTTAACAGCAGAGTAACAAGTGTGAAATGTTGATCAAATGTTTGATCTGAAAGGTGTGTGTATTAATCATAACTTTTTCCAAATTACAAAAGCACTTTCTGTCAGGACCATGTGTTCTATCCATCAATGATTTGTCTTCTGTGTTTTGAATCTAGGTGTGCAGATCAGATTATCTGGTTCTGGATCTACTCAGTGCTCTGGAAGAGTTGAAATCTATCACAGCAATGTCTGGGGAACAGTCTGTGATGATGACTGGGACTTAAATGATGCTCAGGTAGTGTGCAGACAGTTGGGCTGTGGTACAGCACTGAGTGCCCCTCAGTCAGCCCATTTTGGTCAAGGAACAGGAGAAATCTGGCTCACTAATGTGGCCTGTTCAGGAAGTGAAAGTTCTCTATCTGAGTGTCAGCACAGAGGATTTGGGCCACACAACTGTAACCACAGTGAGGACGCTGGTGTGATCTGTTCAGGTGAGAAAAGTTTTAGATAAAGTATTTAGAATAAATGTATCCTTTCCTTTTCTGTATATTTGATCAGCTCTGTCACCTCTTCATTGTGACTTATGATGTGTGTCAGAGCTGTTCAGACACAGCACTGGAAAACAGCTGGTAACTGCACTGCAGTGGTTTTTAGAGTTTAACAGCAGAGTAACAAGTGTGAAATGTTGATCAAATGTTTGATCTACTGTGTAAAGTGTTAGATGTTTCTCACAGTCTGTGTGTCAGATGAAAAGTGTGTCAATTAATCATAACTTTTGAGAAATGTGTTACAAAAGCAGTTTCTGTCATGACCATGTGTTCTATCCATCAATGATTTGTCTTCTGTGTTTTGAGTCTAGATGTCAGATTATCTGGCTCTGAATCTACTCAGTGCTCTGGAAGAGTTGAAATCTATCACAACAATGTCTGGGGAACAGTCTGTGATGATGACTGGGACTTAAATGATGCTCAGGTGGTGTGCAGACAGTTGGACTGTGGTACAGCACTGAGTGCCCCTACGTCAGCCCATTTTGGTCAAGGCAATGGACAAATCTGGATTGATGATGTGGCCTGTTCAGGAAATGAAAGTTCTCTAACTGAGTGTCAGCATGGAGAATTTGGACAACACAATTGTAACCACAATCAGGAAGCTGGTGTGATTTGTTCAGGTGAGAAAACTTGAGATAAAGCATTTAGAACTAGAAATTTTCTAAAGAAATTTTGAGTGTGCCTGACTCTGGCCCCGTCGCCCCCATACATTATTACTGACACTGCTCAGCAAATTCAGTACTAGAAAATTCCCGCACACCTCAAATGGTCATTTTCAACATGTTTATTTAGACACAGGAGCAGCTAGCACAATTAACATTAGCATGTTAACATTAGCATGATTGCACTTATGCGCTAGCAATTAACATGCTAACATTAGCAATTAACATTACCATTAGCATTTTAGCATTAGCATGTTAACTTTAGCATGTTAATAATACCATGTTAGTGCTGATGCGTTGACGCGCTAGGAATTAACATTAGCCTGTTAACATTAGCATGTTGTGGATCGTGGCTGCTGCTGTGATCCTGCACGACGTCTACTATGCATATTAATACTGTCATTATTACTGCCATATCTGCTACTGTGGTCACTTTATCATTCATTGTCATTTTGTCAGTCATTGTAATTGTACAATATGTTTGTGTTGATTTGTCCTGTACACGTGACATCCATTGCACGTCTGTCCGGCCTGGGAGAGGGATCCCTCCTCTGTGGCTCTTCCTGAGGTTTCTTCCACATTTTTTCCCTGTTAAAGGTTTTTTGTGGGCAAGTTTTTCCTCACTCGAACCGAGGGTCTAAGGACAGAGGGTGTCACTCCCTGTACAGATTGTAAAGCCCTCTGAGGCAAATGTACTTTGTGACTTTGGGCTATACAAATAAAATTGATTTGATTTGATGTTAGCATTAGCATGTTAACGCTGATACGTTAGCAATTAACATTAGAATGTTACTATTGGCATGTTAACATTAGCAATTTGCAGTAGCATGTGTTAGATCCCGAGTTAATCCCTTTACAGGTGGTACCGGTCCAGCTCTCAGTCTCACGGGTCTGATCCTCAAGCCTGTGGGTCTTACCCTATTGGGACAGTTTAGAGGACTGTTTAAGCTGGTGGCGAGAAGATTCGCGTAGCTTCTAACTGCCTTTATCCGCACGTCTACCCTGCTTACTCTAGTATAGCACCTGACCGAATAGCCCCTGTGGGCCAAATACTACACTAGCCGCGTGCGTTCACGGCAGCTCTCCTCTCATTGATCTGTGCACTTGGTGTGGTTGCTAGTATATTTTTTAGTGGCTCGGACAGTGTAGAGTTGCACGATACCCACGGTATACACGGTACCCCGCGGTGCCAAATCATAACCGTCGCTACTATACTAGAAATTTTACACGACGGTACTACCGTGGATTACTTTATGACCGGTGCCAGTCTCCGCTACATAGCGGCCGCCTCTGCTCTCCTCCCGGCTTCTTACTGCATGCTACTCACTCGTAAAAAAACATGGCATGTGCTGCAACCGAACTACACAGCTGCTGAATGATTGGCTGTTTGCCCGTTACTGGTGACGTCCAGGGATGTGATAGGCTGTTGCACGCTGGGTCCGCCCGTCTATTAGCTGATTGGCTGTTCGCGTGTTTCTGCCGGCAAGCATGAACTCCATGAAGACAGCTCCGCTTCGATAGAAACTCGCTTCAAAACAAACAACAAGCTAAAGTTCTGTCTCGCCCAGACACGAGACAACACACTCACCATGGCAGAAGCACCGGGCCCGAGCAGCGAGTCTGCTGTGGCGTCTTTGTCGGTGGCAACACTAATAATTTTGCTTAAAAACAAACGTTGTTGTTTTAAACTAACTTGTACAAATACATTGCAGTTTATAAAGATAATAATAATAAAAAAAGGCTGCAGTATCGCGGTAATACCCGGAACCGCGATACTTTGTCTGGTATAGTATCGTGGTTACTCATTTTAGTATCGTGACAACTCTAGGACAGTGAGCCCCAAGGGTCTGTTAATTTCAGTGGGCTAGAGTAACCTGTTAGAACATTAGATGTTGAACACACTATACCTCATGATTACACCCTATAGGAGATGTCATAAATGTGAGGTCCACAACTTAATTTTTAACTGCAGTGGATATATTTATTGCAAAGTTTAGCAAGGGCGAGCATACAGTTTTAGTTCATTCAGATCTGATTAATCCTATCCTCTAAAATCACTATCCTTATATTAATAAATTAATATGAGTAACTCAGCAACAGCAACGAAAGCTGTTGCTGAGTTACTGAGGTTGGTCCAATTTGGAGAGAGGGAGGGAAAGGGTGAAGCGGTGATCAGTCGATCCAATCCTTTCACGACTGCCGTACTGCTGGATTTCATCAAGAGCCCCTGGCTTTGTCCAAAGCCCAGAAAGTCCCTGATGTCCACAGTCTCGTTGGCAGGATGAACAAGAAAAGAATTCTGGTTAGTCCAGTCGAGACCCACAGCTGGTTTGGGGGTGGTTATCCTCCTTCGCTCGGCTCCCTCTTGCCAGCTGTGGCTGCCCAGATTCTTCTCTTGCGATGTTAGGCTGTTCGTCTGTTCCTTCTCTGTGGTTTGGAGTCCGTAGATTCAATGCTCCCGATGTGGTCTGTCATACAGCATGTCTCGAACTTGGGTGCCGGCTGACGAGGATAACCACGATCTCCGTTGTGCAGTTACTCTTATACTCCCTGTTTGTCGGACTTCTCCCTATCAGGCTGCAATGAGTCACTTGCCGGAGTCCAACCATATTAGGTGGTAGTTCATTTCCTGTTTGCTTCTCTCTCCCGTCCCTCTGGTCCAGTTACTCAAGATTTCTTGGCCCAACCGCTCAGCATGATTTTGTTATGGTTACTCACTTGGCTACTAGCTGTTGCAATGATTTCACAATTTCCAGTAGTCAGAATCAAAACACAGTTATAATCACACTTTCTATTACAGTTACACTCATTTTAACATTTCATTCCTTACATTGTTTAACCTAGAATCATCATAGATCACGTTTCAGTTTAGCCCTTTTTCATCTTTATGTATTTTACTCACACTCAGACAGATAGCCCCCATTTGTCCATCTCAGAAATGGAAAGTCCCGAAATGTCCAAGGGTTTATGCCCTTGCTGGGCATACCGGAAAGTCCCCATGACCATTACATGAACTCCTTCGCTGTGTCAGCGGACCAGGGATCTCAACTTACTTGACACATGTTAGCATTGATGCGCTAACGCGCTGGCAATTAACATTGTACATGTTAGCATTAACAATTAACATTAGCATGTTAACGTTAGCATGTTAACATTAGCATGTTAATGCTGATGCGATGACGCGCTAGCAATTAACATTAGCATGTTAGTGCTGATGCGCTGACGTGCTAGCAATTAACATTAGCATGTGAGTGCTGATGCGTGGACGCGCTAGCAATTAACATTAACATGTTAGCATTAACATGTCAACATTAACATGTATTTAATTCTTAATGGCTAATGTTAATTAACATTACCATGTTAACATTAGGATGTTACCAATTAACATGTATTTAATTCCTCGTGGCTAATGTTAATTATTAGATTAGATTAGATTAGATTAGATTAGATTCAACTTTATTGTCATTACACATGTACATGTACAGGGCAACGAAATGCAGTTTAGCATCTAACCAGAAGTGCAATAGGCAGTAAAGTGCATGTGGCATAAATATTGTGGTATATAAAAAGTAAGTCTAATATTTACAGATCAGAGGCTATGTACAGGTGAGACCATATATACAGGTTAATGAGCAAGATATACATAATGATTGAGGGAGGTACTATGAACATATTATACAGATGGATTGTTCGTTAAGTGGGAGAAGACTAGAAACAGGAACTAGCATAACATAATTTACAATAGAGGAGATGGCAGATGATAAATTAGGCGATACAAAGACAGATGACATGAGCAACCTATAGTGCAAAAATAAATAATAGCAGTAGCTGTCTAAGTTACTAGACTAGTGCAATGTTCGGTACATAGTACTGTGCAAACAGATTGTATAAGTGAAAGTGAGCATGTGCAGAGTAGTCCAGTAGTGCAGTGTGATGGTGTAAGAGTCTTTGGTCGGTGACTGTGAATTGGTGTGTGGGGGTCAGCGGGGGTCAGAGTTCAGTAAGATCACAGCTCTGGGGAAAAAGCTGTTCCTCAGTCTGCTGGTCCTTGTCCGGAGGCTTCTGAAACGCCTGCCAGAGGGCAGGAGGGAAAATAGTCCATGTGCCGGGTGGGAGGGGTCCTTCAGAATGCTGCGGGCACGACGCAGGCAGCGCTTCTTCTGGACGTCTTCAATGGCAGGGAGTGGAGTTCCTGTGATGCGCTGGGCAGTTTTCACTACGCGTTGCAGGTGTTTGCGCTCCGCAGCAGAGCAGCTTCCGTACCAGACTGTGACACAGTTTGTTAGGATGCTCTCGATCACGCAGTGGTAGAAGTTCACCAGGATGGCTGAAGACAGATGGTTCTTCTTCAGAGTCCTCAGGAAGAAGAGGCGCTGGTGAGCTTTCTTGACCAGGCTGGAGGTGTTGGTGGTCCAGGACAGGTCCTCTGAGATGTGGGTCCCCAGGAACTTGAAGCTGGAGACACGTTCGACGGCCATTCCGTTTATGTGAATGGGGTCATGCGTGCTTCTTCTCTCCTTCCTGAAGTCTACAATGAGCTCCTTGGTCTTACTGGTGTTAAGGAGCAGGTTATTGTCGGCGCACCATGTGGTCAGGTGCTGTACCTCCTCTCTGTAGGCTGCCTCGTCGTTGTTAGTGATGAGACCAATCACGGTGGTGTCGTCTGCAAACTTGATGATGGAGTTGGATCCATGCGCAGGTCTGCAGTCGTGGGTGAAGAGGGAGTACAGGAAGGGGCTCAGCACACAGCCTTGTGGCACACCGGTGTTGAGTGTGACAGTGGTGGAGCAGATGTGGCCTGACCTCACGTGTTGTGGTCTGTTGGTCAGAAAGTCCATGATCCAGTTGCAGAGGGCGGTGTTGATGCCCAGGGCTCCAAGTTTGGTGATTAACTTGGAGGGGATGACCGTGTTGAATGCTGAGCTGAAGTCAATGAACAGCAAACGTGCATAGGTGTGGTTATTGTCCAGATGTGAGAGCACAGAGTGCAGTGCTGTGGAGACTGCATCGTCTATGCTCCTGTTGCTACGGTAAGCAAACTGATGTGGATCCAGTGTGGGAGGGAGGGAGTCCTTCAGGTGCGCCAGGACCAGTCGCTCGAAGCACTTCATGATGATAGGTGTGAGTGCTACAGGGCGGTAGTCGTTGAGGCATGTCGGCTTGGAGTGTTTTGGCACTGGCACGATGGATGTCGCTTTAAAGCATGTTGGCACAGCTGCTTGGGCGAGGGACAGGTTGAAAATGTCCGTAAAGATCCCAGTGAGCTGCTCCGCACATGCTCTGAGCACACGTCCTGGGATGCCGTCTGGTCCAGCAGCCTTGTGTGCCTTGATTCTGCTCAGTGCCGTGTGGACATCAGTGGGGGAGAGTGAGAGCGGCTGGTGGTCTGCAGGGAGCGTTGCCTTGGTGGCGGTGTCTCTGTTGTCTCTCTCAAAGCGAGCATAGAAGTTGTTTAGCTCGTTCAGGAAGGAGACATCCGTGGCTGTGGGGGTGGGGTTGCTGGGCCTGTAGTCTGTGATGGCCTGGATGCCTTGCCACATGCGTCGGGGGTCATAGTTGGAAAAGTGACCCTCTATCCTCAGCTTGTAGCAGTGCTTGGCCTTCTTGATGCCCCTCCTCAGGTTTGCCCTGGATGTGCTGTAGGCCTGTGCATCCCCTGATCTGAAGGCAGCATTACGGGCCTTCAGCAGGAGCCGCACCTCCTTGTTCATCCATGGCTTCTGGTTGGGGTAGGTGGTGATCTGTTTCTCTGTCGTGACGTCATCAATGATGGTGGTGATGTAGTCCATAACAGAGGAGGCATAATTGTCAATGTCCAAGTGTGAGCCACAGGTGGCTTGAGAAGCAAACGTACTGTCCAGTCTGTGTGTTGAAACCTGTCCTGGAGTACAGAGTCTGTCTCTGCTGGCCACACCTTGATGGTCCTCACTGATGGCCTGACACGGTTGATGAGGGGTGAATATTTGGGGGTGAGGAACAAAGAAAGGTGATCTGACTGTCCGATGTGGGGGAGGGGGGTCGCGGTGTAAGCGGCAGCCATGTTAGTGTAAACATGGTCCAAAGTCTTGTTTCCTCTGGTGTGGCAGGAAACATGCTGGTGGAATTTGGGGAGTACAGTCTTTAAGTTTGAGTGATTAAAATCACCCGCAACAATAAAAGCCGCCTCCGGGTGGTCAGTCTGTTGTTTACTAATGGCCGCATAAAGTTCGTTCATTGCGAGCTTAGCATTAGCATCCGGTGGAATATAAGCTAGCAGTGATGATGGTGGATGTAAATTCCCGTGGCAGATAGAAAGGTCTACATTTAACCATGAGAAACTCCAGGTTAGCTGAGCAGTGGCTTCCAAGAGTAACAGAGTCTGTACATCAAGCTTTGTTGACATAAATGCACAAACCTCCGCCTCTGGTCTTGCCGGAGTCATCAGCTGATCTATCCGCCCGGTGTGTGTGGCGTCCGTCAAGCTCGATAGCACTGTCCGGTACACCGCCGTGTAGCCATGTTTCGGTGAGAATCATGACATTGCAGTCCAAGAGTCTCTTACTGTGAGTGAGGCGCAGTCGTATCTCGTCCATCTTGTTAGCCAAAGACCGAACATTAGCGAGGAAGATGCTGGGCAAGGGAAGCCGGTGTGGTGTAAGTCTTAGCCTTGCTTTTAGCCCTCTGCGTTTCCCTCGCCGTTGTTTACGATCTCTGCGCCGCCTGCGAGCACTTCCGCCCGGCCGGGTAGAGTGCGAAGCCACCGGTGTTCTGGCGATCTCCGGGATGGAAGGGAGATCGGTGATAAAATTACTAATTTCAGCATTGGTTGCTAATGTTAGCAAATAGCATGTCTCCTGCCATTTTAGACAGACAACTTCAAATTAAGTGCCAAGAACTGCTAAAATGGCCGCCGCTCGGCTTCTGCCTGCTGGCCCCACCCCCCTCTCCTCCTTCAAGCAGGCTGAGGTTGCCAAGCAACCAGGACCAACTGTAATCAGCTGCACCTGTTAGAATGTCAGTTGGAAATCCTGACAGAGACAGAGAGAAAATGTTGAGACCTTCCCTCGAACGGAAGGATCTTAGGCAAAAATCTTATTTCCAATCATTGAACCGGCTTAATCTGAAACAGGCTGAGCCCTTCCTGAACGTCTACATAGGCATTTTGTGTTGATAAAGTGAAGAAATGTGCTCTTGGGAGCAATTCAAAGAAGCGTTACTTCTGCTTTCCTCCAGAAAATTTTATGCCTTTTTAACATGGCTATGAGGCTCTCTGTGGGTGCTGCTGCCGCATCTTTGCATCTCACGTCAAACTATATATCTGACAGCTTTAGCAGGCGAATGTGAGTGAGACGACAAATTTTCCTACGTTTCAATGTATATACTGTATATATTTTTTTTATTTAGACACAGGAGCAGCTAGCGCATATACGCTAGCAATTATCATTAGCATGTTTTCAGATCAAATGTTTGATCTGAAAAGTGTGTGAATTAATCAGAACTTTTTTCCAAATTACAAAAGCACTTCACGTTATGACTTCTGTCATGACCATGTATTCTATCCACCAATAATTGTGTCTCTATGTTTTGAATCTAGGTGTGCAGATCAGATTAGCTGGTTCTGGATCTACTCTGTGCTCTGGAAGAGTTGAAATCTATCACAACAATGCCTGGGGAACAGTCTGTGATGATGACTGGGACTTAAATGATGCTCAGGTGGTGTGCAGACAGTTGGGCTGTGGTACAGCACTGAGTGCCCCTCAGTCGGCCCATTTTGGTCAAGGAACTGGACAAATCTGGCTCGATGATGTGGCCTGTTCAGGAAATGAAAGTTCTCTAACTGAGTGTCAGCACAGAGGATTTGGGACAGACAACTGTGGACACAGTGAGGACGCTGGTGTGATCTGTTCAGGTGAGAAAAGTTTTAGATAAAATATTTAGAATAAATGTATCCTTTCCTTTTCTGTATATTTGATCAGCTCTGTCACCTCTTCATTGTGACTTATGATGTGTGTCAGAGCTGTTCAGACACAGCACTGGAAAACAGCTGGTAACTGCACTGCAGTGGTTTTTAGAGTTTAACAGCAGAGTAACAAGTGTGAAATGTTGATCAAATGTTTGATCTACTGTGTAAAGTGTTAAATGTTTCTCACAGTCTGTGTGTCAGATGAAAAGTGTGTGAATTAATCATAACTTTTGACAAATGTGTTACAAAAGCAGTTTCTGTCATGACCATGTGTTCTATCCATCAATGATTTGTCTTCTGTTTTGAGACTAGATATCAGATTAGCTGGTTCTGGATCTACACTGTGCTCTGGAAGAGTTGAAATCTATCACAACAACACCTGGGGAACAGTCTGTGATGATGGCTGGGACTTAAATGATGCTCAGGTGGTGTGCAGTCAGTTGGACTGTGGTACAGCACTGAGTGCCCCTACGTCAGCCCATTTTGGTCAAGGAAATGGACAAATCTGGCTCGATGATGTGGCCTGTTCAGGAAATGAAAGTTCTCTAACTGAGTGTCAGCATGGAGGATTGGGACAACACAATTGTAACCACAATCAGGAAGCTGGTGTGATCTGTTCAGGTGAGAAAAGTTTTAAATAAAGTATTTAGAATAAATGTATCCTTTCCTTTTCTGTATATTTGATCAGCTCTGTCACCTCTTTGTTGTGACTTATAATGTGTGTAGGAGCTGTTGAGACACAGCACTGAAAACAGCTGGTAACTGCACTGCAGTGTTTTTTAGAGTTTAACAGCAGAGTAACAAGTGTGAAATGTTGATCAAATGTTTGATCTACTGTGTAAAGTGTTAAATGTTTCTCACAGTCTGTGTGTCAGATAAAGAGTGTGTGAATTAATCATAACTTTTTCCATATTACAAAAGCACTTTCTGTCATGACCATGTGTTCTATCCATCAATGATTTGTCTTCTGTGTTTTGAATCTAGGTGTGCAGATCAGATTATCTGGTTCTGGATCTGCTCGGTGCTCTGGAAGAGTTGAAATCTATCACAACAATGCCTGGGGAACAATCTGTGATGATGACTGGGACCTAAATGATGCTCAGGTGGTGTGCAGACAGTTGGACTGTGGTACAGCACTGAGTGCCCCTACGTCGGCCCGCTTTGGTCAAGGAACAGGAGAAATCTGGCTCACTAATGTGGCCTGTTCAGGAAGTGAAAGTTCTCTGACTGAGTGTCAGCACAGAGGATTTGGGACACACAACTGTAACCATGGTGAGGACGCTGGTGTGATCTGTTCAGGTGAGAAAAGTTTTAGATAAAGTATTTAGAATAAATGTATCCTTTTTCTTTTCTGTATATTTGATCAGCTCTGTCACCTCTTCATTGTGACTTATGATGTGTGTCAGAGCTTTTCAGACACAGCACTGGAAAACAGCTGGTAACTGCACTGCAGTGGTTTTTAGAGTTTAACAGCAGAGTAACAAGTGTGAAATGTTGATCAAATGTTTGATCTACTGTGTAAAGTGTTAGATGTTTCCCACAGTCTGTGTGTCAGATAAAAAGTGTGTGAATTAATCATAACTTTTGAGAAATGTGTTAAAAGCAGTTTCTGTCATGACCATGTGTTCTATCCATCAATGATTTGTCTTCTGTGTTTTGAGTCTAGGTCAGATCAGATTATCTGGCTCTGGATCTACTCAGTGCTCTGGAAGAGTTGAAATCTATCACAACAATGTCTGGGGAACAGTCTGTGATGATGACTGGGACTTAAATGATGCTCAGGTGGTGTGCAGACAGTTGGGCTGTGGTACAGCACTGAGTGCCCCTACGTCAGCCCATTTTGGTCAAGGAAGTGGACAAATCTGGATTGATGATGTGGCCTGTTCAGGAAATGAAAGTTATCTAACTGAGTGTCAGCATGGAGGATTTGGGCAACACAACTGTAACCACAGTCAGGAAGCTGGTGTCATCTGTTTAGGTGAGAAAACTTTTAAATCTCTTGGCTGATACAGTAATATCTGTAATAATAATAATAACAATACTTAAAACATTTGTGTCTTCTGGGCACTGCCAAGGTGCCATTAAGCAAGGTAGCAAACTCCTCAACTGCTCCCACAGCACTGTGTGGCTGCCCATCACTTCACCAACTCTCCACATTTACATGTCTATAAGACGTAGTGTATTTTCTTGTAATGCATGTAAAAAAACAACTGAATATTTCCTCATGGAACAGATAAAGTATCTACGCTATTATTTCTATTCTACTCACGATAACTATCTAACTGACTGGTGAAAACGACACAATAAGTCTTGTACTGCAGTTTTTGGGACTTCTATGTTCACTTCACAGCCATGAAGTTTGCCACATGAACATATGTATTTATTATTTAATATATTTTAAATATAATTTATTAATATTATTTATGTTTTTAAAAAATCATAAATTCAATTGAAGCAGTATTTGGAGAAACATTTTGTGTGACCCAGCAACCTTAAAGAGTCAAAACTTAGAATTGAAAAAATTATATAGCAACCACTAGTTCTATTGAACCTCTCACACTGCGAGTTTCCTTGGGGGTGATGGGGTGAAAAGCTGATATGAGGCAGTCTAATCCTATGGCAGCATAACTAAGGGGTGACCTGAGCCAGCCCTGACTATAGGCTTTATCAAAAAGGAAAGTCTTAAAAGTGTTGGCCGTGTCTGCCTCCTGAACCCAGAATGGTAGAGACTATATGAATCACAAGGAACCCAGCGTCCTGAGTGTGCAGTGTTCTAGAGGGGTAGTAAGGTATTATAAGCTCTTTTAGATATGATGGTGCCTGACCATGAAGAGATTGGTAAGTAAGGAGAAGAATTTTAAATTCTATTCTGGATTTAACAGGGAGCCAATGCAAGGAAGTCAAAATGGGAGAGATGTGATCTCTGATCTTGGTTCCTGTCAGAACACGTGCAGCAGCATTCTGAATTAACTGCAAAGTCCTAAGAGACTTATTAGAGCAGCCTGATAACAAAGAGTTACAATAGTCCAGCCTTGAAGTAACAAACGCGTGGACTAGTTTTTCTGCATCTGCTTGAGAAACAGTGCGTCTGATTTTAGCGATGTTACGTAAGTGGAAGAATGCAGTCCTCGAAATTTGTTTTATATGAACATTAAAGGACAGATCCTGATCAAAAACAACTCCAAGATTCTTTACAGTGGAGCTGGAGGCCAGGGTGATCGTATCTAAAGTAACCAAGTCTCTAGAAAGAGAGTTGTTTGGGTCCAATTACAAGAACTTCAGTTTTGTCTGAATTTAACATCAAAAAATTGTAGGTCATCCAACTTTTTATATCCTTAAGGCACTGATTGGTTGCATCAGGCTTGATCGATAAAAATATAATTGGGTGTCGTCAGCATAGCAATGAAAATTGATAGAGTGATTCCTAATAATGTTTCCTAAAGGAGGCATATATAAACTAAATAGAAGTGGTCCTAGTACAGAACCTTGTGGGACTTCATGACAAACTTTGGTATGCATGGAGGATTCATCATTGATGTAAACAAACTGAGATCTATCTAAGAAATACGATTTAAACCAGTTTAGGGCGGTTCCTTTGATGCAAATTTGATCTTCCAGTCTCTGTAAAAGAATTTGATGGTCAGCTGTTTCCAAGCTTGCTGTATCAGAATGCAGATCAATGCCTGTTGAGGGCAAGAGGTGATGGATTTTGTCTCTAATAGTTATAATCTTATCATTAAAGAAGCTTATGAAGTCATTGCTACTTAAACCTAATGGAATAGATTGGTTCAGTAGAGCTGTGATTCTCTGTTAGCCTGGCTACAGTGCTGAAGAGAAACCTGGGGTTGTTCTTATTCTCCTCAATAGTAGTAGGCTGCTCTGGCATTACGAAGAGCCTTCCTGTATGTTCTGAGATTATCTTGCCAGACTAGATGAGATTCTTCCAGTTTACAGTAGTGACACGCCATTTGCGTTCAGATTTACGTGCCTCTAGCTTTAATTTACGAGTCTGCTGGCTATACCATGGTGCTAGCCTTCTTTGTTTAATTGTCTTCTTTTTCAGAGGTGCATTAGAGTCTAGAGTTGTATGTAATGAGCCTGTAATACTATCAACAAGATGGTCTATTTGGCATTGAATTCAATGCTTAAGGAATCACTCCCAAAAATTGGCTATAGCACTATCAGATAAACATCTGCTGTAGAAGTTTCTACACAAAGGCTTATAGTCCGGTAGTATGAACTCAAGGTTATTAAAAAATGGTCAGACAGAAGAGGATTCTGTGGAAAGACTATTAGATTATCAATTTCAATGCCATATGAAAGAACAAGATCAAGAGTGTGGTTCAGACAATGAGTCGGTTATATACACTTTGACAAAAGCCAATTGAGTCTAATAGAGAGCTAAACGCAGTACTAAGACTATCATTGTGGCTGTCCGCATGAATGTTAAAATCACCTACAATAATTACCTACAGAAACAGAACAGAACAGTTTATGTAAGTGCAACTTTTTTTGATAGAGTCAATTCTTGAGCTGAGGCTAAAGAAAGGAATTAAGTTCCATCTTGCTATGTCGTCTTTTATTTTTTTATGTAGGGGTAGATAATTCTGTTCAAATAATTTTTTAAGGTCTTTTGGTATGTTGATGCCTAGGTATTTAAAAGACTCTGTTTGCCATGCCAGGGAGTAATTACTTTTTATTTCTTCTGGTGGGCTATAATTATATGAAAGTAGCTGAGTTTTACCTATATTGATTTTGTACCCTGATAATTGGCTGTATTGTTCAACTTGCATCAATTTAGGTAAAGAATACGTTGGGTGTCCAAGGTAGACCAAAATGTTGTCTGCGTAACAGGCTAATTTATGTTCCACCCCTTTAATAGTGATTCCCTTGATGTCTTTGTTTTGTCTAATGTGTTGAGCTAGTGGTTCCAGATATAGTGAGAAGAGTAATGGTGACCATGCGCAGCCCTGTCTGGTACCCCTTTCTAGCGTAAAACTGTTTGATAAGTATCCATTGACCTTAATCCTAGCTGTAGGTTTGTCGTATAGTGCCTGTATAGTTTTAATAGTTGTATCATGGAAGCCAAATTTATATAATACCCTGTAGAGAAAATTCCAATTAACCGAATCAAAGGCTTTTTCAGCGTCTAAGCTTATCACAATGGCTTTGATTTTATTTTTTTGTATGTGGTCCATAATATGTAGTGTCTTTCGTATATTGTCTTGGGTTTGGCGTATATATATGAAGCCTGTCTGATCATTATGTATTAATATTGGTAGAAACTCTTCTAATCGTTTGGCCATGATGGACGTAAATAGTTTATAGTCCACATTAAGAACAGAAATTGGCCTAAAAGATCCACACTCTAATATATCCTTGCCTTCTTTTGGTATGGCTGAGATTATTGCCTCCTTCCAGCTAGGTGGCATTTGTGCCTTTTTCAAAACCCAATTCAATGTGGGAAGTAGAATGGGTATTAGTTTTTTTTTAAATTCTTTATACCACTCTGATGTGTAACCATCAGATCCTGGTGACTTGTTTAATTTAAGCCTACTAATTGCAGCTTTTAGTTCTTCTTCAGTTATGTCTGCTGTCATTGTTTTGTTCCTCATCTAGA
Organism: Collichthys lucidus; assembly: GCA_004119915.2. Lineage (NCBI taxonomy): Eukaryota > Metazoa > Chordata > Actinopteri > Sciaenidae > Collichthys > Collichthys lucidus. The sequence continues at coordinate 25,070,337 of CM014100.1, forward strand.
GTGGGTAGGTCTAGGGAGTTCAGGAAGCTATCAATCTGAGTTACAGTCCCAATAGGGACTTCAGAGTATAAGGTTTTATAGAATATTTCAAAAGCGTCCCTGAATTTCATTTAATTTATTTCTAATCACTTTTGTTCTTGGGTCTCTAATTTTATGAATTGTATTTTCGGCTATTTTTTTTTCAGTTTCCACACCGATATTTTTGTAGACTTAGAGCCGCTTTCATAGTGTCTCTGTTTCAGAAACATTAGATTCTTCTGGACTTCTTGTGTGGCCAGATTATTAATTTCATTCCTAATGTATTTAATTTCTCTTAATGTATCCTGTGCTGAATCAATTTTATGTTTTCCTTCTAGTTCCTTTAGTTTGTTTTTTAGGTCCTCTAGTTTTCTATTCCTATTTTTTTTCTTGAATGATGATATTGCTATAATTTTTCCTCTTAGTACAGCCTTCAAAGTATCCCATAATATGGGAGGTGAGACCTCTCCGGTATCATTGAGCTCTAAGAAGAGACTAATTTCTGATTTAATTTGTGTCTTAAAAGATGGATCATTTAACAGGCTTGAGTTCAATTTCCATGTGTTATTTTTTAATCGTAGTCGTCAAAATCAATGGATAGGTATATCGGCGCATGGTCACTCCATCTATCGTCCCAATTCCACAAGTATGTATTTTATCTTTATCCCTGCCAAATGTTATGAAATAATCTATCCTTGTATAGAGAGAGTCAGGAGCGGAGTAGTGGGTGTAGTCTCTTCTGTTAGGGGAACGGTCTAGCCATATGTCAATTAGGCCTACCTCCTCATAAGAGTGTATTTACCTTCTTATATATGGATTTTGTATCATGAGTTTTCCTACTAGAGGAGTCTAACTTTGGCTGTGGGGGTATATTCAAATCCCCTCCACAAATCAAAAGGCCTTCTGTTTCTGTTACCATAATATTAGTGATTTTTTGGAAGAAATTAATATCACTCCCCGGGGGGGCATAAACGTTCAGAAGGGTGATTGGATTCCCATCTATCTTTCCCTTTACTAAAATAAATCTGCCCTCTTTATCACCCAATTCGGATACTTTTTCAAAATTTAGTTTGCTTGAAATGAGAGTTGAAACTCTTCTCCTATGTCCTGATTTATATGAAGAGAAAGACAATTTAGTAAAGCCTATTCTTTTTAGTTTTAGGTGCTCCTTATCTGTCAGGTGGGTCTCCTGTAAGTAGACTATATGGGCTTGTTTTGCCCTCACTTTAGATAAGATTTTGCTGCGTTTAATTGGGTTTAACAGCCCATTGACATTAAACGAGATAAATTTTACTTTGTCACTAGCCATGCATATTCATTGTGTGTCAACAAGATAAACAAAGTGAGATTTAGTATGTCTACTCCCTGAACAATCCAGTACATCAAACGTGAGTAACAAGTAAAGAAACACAACTGTGATTCCAGGGCTGGGGTCTCTAGTAGATGACCCTGAACTGAGCTAGAAAAAACGTCTAGCTGTGAGGAAAGGCCTCTCCCAACAGTGGGCTGAGGGCCCACACTATGGCACTTGAAGAAAGGAGGAAAAATGTCTCTATTTATTATACAAAAAGTGTGTATGTATCCCTCGTTTTTATACTCTCATCCAACTGGGGAATATAGGCTATATGCACATATTTTTAGGTAAATGTAGCACCGCATATTTTAAGTTCTGTTTAGCGTTATCTCACTTTAGATTTTAGTCAGTACTTATTCAGTATCTCCTATGAGAAGGGTGTGGTTTGTCTTCTGAAGGTTCGCAGTCTATCCTTGATGTTTTTTTCTCGTTCCTCACCTGTCCCTCGCCGAGTCGGTCCCCCCGCTGTTTCCCACGCGGTGCGGAACAACTGCTCAGCCAGGCTCTCCCTCGGTGTAATCACGCTGACTGGTAGCCCTCTGTCCTTCATGTCTGTGGTCGCCTCCTCCGCTGTCTCATATTTGCCTCCCGTTCAGAAAAACCTTCTTCTTTTCCCAAGCTTTGCGTAGGATCTCTTCTTTAGCCCTATAGCGGAGGAATTTGACTATTGACCGCGGTTTGTCTTGTCTGTCTCCGGTGGGTCTTGGTGCCAGCGCCCGGTGCGCCCTCTCGATGTCGAGCGCCGTGGCTGGGTCTATCTCCAGCGTATCCCGTAGTAGTTTTTCCACAAAGTTTATCGTAGTCGATCCCTCGGCTCCTTCGGGAACATTGTAAATCCTTAAATTCTCCCGTCGGGATCTTCCTTCTTGGTCCATTAGCTTGTTTTCTTGCTGACGCATAACTTTTATCACCTTATTCAGCACCTGCTCCATGTTTTGAGCCCGGTCTTCCACTTTTCCAATTCGTACCTCTGCCTCCGCTATTTTTTGGTTAACACTGGTAATCTCTGATTTAATATCGTTCAGTTGTTCTTTTGTGTCTTTTCGGAATTCCCGAATCTCCTCCAAAACTTTTGCCAGACAGCGTCACCTGAGAAAGCTGGGTTAGCATTAGCTTCGCCATCTTGTGTTTTTGAGCTGTTCCCCGGATTTTCTGCATTCGTAGTTTCTGCGGCGGTGTCTTCTCTATTTAAACGCGGCTTCCCCATTTTTGCCCCTTTTGTCTGTTCGAGCAATATCTGTAGATCTGGTATTTGCCGGTCTAAAGGGGCGAAATAACTATTTCCGCGAGGGAGCTGTTACTTCAGGCTGCCATTCAGGATGGTGACGTCACCGGAACCGCAACTTACATCTTAAACAACAAAACACATGACAAATATCTGCTTTCATTAGAAACAATCTCACAGTAAACTGCTGTTAACTGGTGTGATGTGCCATTTTTGCTCACAAGGTGGCGTAACCAGGGCTCTAAATTAACTTTTTTGATCACCAGCTGGTGGTGGCTGGTAAGTTTCTGAAGTTACCAGCCAAGCAGAATTTCCACTAGCCACATTTTTCCTGTGCAAAAAAGACAGATTATGAGAGTAACTGAATTAATTTGATCATTTTATTAACTAAAGCTTTAAATTATTCTTACAATGAAGTTGGGAACTTAAGTACATACAAAAATTATCCTAACATTTTATTACTCATTAATCCTTACATACTATTCAGGATCTAATATGACCCATTTTTTGTACATAACAATAAAATAAAAACATTAAAACTTGCGAGCAGCACACGTCAATTTCCACAGAGCACTTCGAGTGGGCAGAAGCCAGACACAAAGCAAAGAGAATCCGATGGATTTTCAAAAATAAAATACCCCGTACAAACTGCCGCTCGTAAACACAGACATAAGCAAAACTAATTAACTACGTAGCATATTTACACATGTAGAAGCATGTTTAGAAGAACATACACTGGGAAAATGTCCAAATCTGAGCAAGTAAACAAAGTCTGGCGGGCTAAGTGCTCGCTTCTGAAACACTCCCGGTGGGGTTTGAAGTCGTGTGCAGGACGGACCAAGTACGGCACGCTCACGCTTCATGTTTAACCCGATCAGTATATCCCAGGTCCTTGTCATGGCCTGCAAATACATCAGCGTTCTTGAGCAGAAGCGCTCCTAGCTCAGCTTGCTGCTCTCGTGTACCTCCCAAATGTAGGCGGTCCAGCAAACTTTTTATGTCACTGTCAGACCCTTGACCATCTCTCCGACCAACTGTCACCTCCTCACGGTTAGCAGAAATACGCTGAAACTTCACTTCATAAGGATCACCCTCCACACACTGACTCTGGCTCAGGACATGTAGCCTAGTTTTTGGAGACAACAAGACACTCTCATGTGAGAAGTTAATCACTTGGACTGGCAACATATGACTGTTGGACAATACAACAGTGGAGACGGCCATTCAACCACCAGAAAGTGGAGTATTCCCTGTCTCAAACAGCATGCTTGAATCACTGTTGGTCTGGCTCCCAAGTCCCCTTACATAAACTGTGGCCACAGATGATTCAGGTACATGCACTCTTTGTTTGCCTGCTATACGAGCTGTTGACACTTTCCCAACAAGCTCTACCTCTTGAACTCTGTTGAATGCCTCCCTCCAGACAGAATCCAACTCTCTCGCTAGAACTGTCAAACTCTGCGAGCCTACACCGTTTTGCAATGTTCATTCCCTTAATGCCAAGGGGTGATGAATCTGGCTCTTTGGTGTCATTGTCTTTGATTATCAGGAAAAAACACTCAGGTATGGCCTGCACATCTTAGCTCAACATAGCCTAAGTATGGTGGAGGTAACTTGTTGGCTGCTGTTATTTTAAGCCACTTGGCTGTGCAATGCATATCTTCATCCTCGCCGTGCAGGTGTTCTCTAATAAAGCTTTTTTGTCAAAGTGCTTACATTACCATAGCACTAGTCATGGCAGGAGACTGACTTCCTGGTCTACGTGGAGCGGTGCACTGTCTAGCCATATGTCCCACCCTCTCACACCACAGACATATTGGCTGGTCATCATTAGTGTACTTGGGGTCCCACTTTCTGGAGCAGTCTGCTGCATAGTGAGCTCTCGTACCGCATTGGTCAGTTCCCCAAAAGCTTTTCCCTGCTGTGCAATTATCTTCACTACTTCTTGCAAAGTCTCTGTCAAATCAGTTTTGGTTTTCTCTTCAACCTCCTCTGTGCTGCTGCTAACAAGATTTCTGTTTCTTGCTGCATTTGTGCTGTGGGGACAGTCTTCGAGAGTCCACATCAATGCTTCCTCTTGTACATCAATCAGATTACAGTCAGGCTTCTATCTAACAAGTTTACGCAATTCGCGGCAAAGCGCAGCGTCATACACTCCTTCCACAAACTGATCGCTAAGTATTAGTTGAGCATCAGCTACTGCATTAGGGGACTGTTGGAGAGCAGAATTAAGTAACTGTGAGAGAGCATGTGAATAACGCATATCCTCCTCTGGTTGCGATCAAAGAAAGCATGTAACAACTGTGGCATAGTTTGCTTCTGTGTCTGCAGCTGCACCAAAGGATTACCTCCATCCTCCTGGAAAGCTGCAGCTGAGACATCCTGACTGGTTCCTGCTCAGTCTCAGTTTCTTTTCTATATTACAACAAAACAGTCACAGCACTCCTCTGTCGTTGGTTGGTCCCCTCCTCAGGCTGTCCACTGCGCTGATGCAGAGACATACGGTGGCTGGGAACCCTCAATGCTGCAAATAAAAGACATGCTGCAAACAAAAATAAACAGCGCTGCAAGTAAAAGAAACGCTGCAAACAAAAAGAAACAGCGCTGCAAATAAAAGAAACGCTGCAAACAAAAAGAAACAGCACTGCAAATAAAAAAGAAACGCCGCTGCAAATAAAAAAGAACGCCGCTGCAAATAAGAGAAACAGCGCTGCAAATAAAAGAAACTTCATGACGGAAGTGAATTACCGGGGACTATTATTGCCGGTGCACCTGTAGTTTTTTATGTGAGCGAGAAGAAGAAGAAGTACAGAAGTGTATTGCATTCACTTGAAAAAAATAAATTAGACACCTGATCTCATTTATTAGATCAGGTGTCAGTTTGTACGATGTACAAACTGATGTAGTTGGGCACTAGATTTTAAAGTTTAGATAGCGTTACCACAGTACTGTATCATATTAAAGTTATTGATTAATATTCCTAATAAAAATTCCCAGAAATTATAAAAAGGCCTAGTAAACACTAATGTTGTTGGTGTGGCTCTGAGGATGGCTCGTTGTGATGAACATTAGGTTGTGGCTCGTTGTGATGAACATTAGGTTGTAGCTCGTTGAATGTCTTACTACGGTTGAAAAGATGTGTTTTAACAACGTTTCACTTCAGAGTTATTGATCCCGGAAGTGCCAATATCTTTCTAACTTTACCGAATTGCAGTGGCCAATAAGGCACCTTTCCTTATCTCGTAATTACGAGATCAGGTGTCTAATTATTTTTTTTCAAGTGAATGCAATACGCTTCTGTTTCTTTTATTTGCAGCGCTGTTTCTTTTTGTTTGCAGCGTTTCTTTTATTTGCAGCATTGAGGGTTCCCGGCCACCATAGAGACATCTCGTCCCGAAACACTAGTCGCAGGCAGCACACAGCTCCTCCAGGAACACCACATGCCAGCAATCACACCCTCTGGCACCAGCACTGGATCTGGCCCGTCTTCACCACTACTGTTGTCTAGATGCTCACTATCCCTATCCCTAAGACTTCAAAATCAATGGGGAATCCCATTTCTGACACCAAAAATTGTGTAGCCTGGTAAATGAGATTAAGCACAATTAAATTGTTTTTGAAGTGACAGTGTCACATTACTGCTGTCACACACATACTAATGCATCTTATCTGTCTAAGCAGGGCAAAACAAAGCTATCCTATGTTCACCTGGCTACCATAAACTACTGTGAAACGTGTTAGATCTTTCTCACATTCTGTGTGTTAGATGAAACGTGTGTGAATTAAACATAACTTTTGACAAATGTGTTAGAAAATGTGTTCTATCTATCAATGATTGGTTTTCTGTGTTTTGAGACTAGATCCAATCAGATTAGCTGGCTCTGGATCTACTGAGTGCTCTGGAAGAGTTGAAGTCTATTACAACAACACCTGGGGAACAGTCTGTGATGATGGCTGGGACCTAAAGAATGCTCAGGTGGTGTGCAGACAGTTGGACTGTGGTACAGCAGTGAATGCCCCTGGGTTGGCTTATTTTAGTGAAGGAACTGGACAAATCTGGCTCAATGATGTGACCTGTTCGGGAAGTGAAAGTTCTCTAACTAAGTGTCAGCACGGAGAATTTGGGCAACACAACTGTAACCACGGTGAGGACGCTGGTGTGATTTGTTCAGGTGAGAAAACCTTTGAATCTCTTGACTGATACAATAATAATTGTAATAATAATAATATTAATAATAATGATAACAATACTAAGAATAACTCTGTCTTCTGGGCACTGCCAAAGTGCCATCACTCCACCAACTCTCCACATTTACATGTGTATAAGACCTATTGTATTTTCTTAAAATGCATGTAAAAAACTTGAACAAAGAAAAAAAGAATTTCCCCTCGAGGGATAGATAAAGTATCTATTCTATTATTTCTATTCTACTCACGATAACTATCTAACTGACAGGTGAAAACAACACAATGAGTCACTGCAAGGCAGAGCACTTTATTATCTCTGATATCTGACACAATATTCATGTCTGACTCAATTAAATTCAGACTCCGTACTATTTTTGTGCCAGGCTGTAAACGTGTAGTTCTGCTGTCTGGTTGAACATTTTAATATGTTGGCTTATTGAGATGGGCTCGCTTTGAAGCTGACCTCAAGTGGCTTTTTCAACTCAACTGCAACTTTTTGGCACTTCCATGATTTGTCTTCTGTGTTTTGAGTCTAGGTCGGATCAGATTATCTGGTTCTGGATCTACTGAGTGCTCTGGGAGAGTTGAAATCTATCACAACAATGTCTGGGGAACAGTCTGTGATGATGACTGGGACTTAAATGATGCTCAGGTGGTGTGCAGACAGTTGGGCTGTGGTACAGCACTGAGTGCCCCTCAGTCGGCCCATTTTGGTCAAGGAACTAGACAAATCTGGCTTGATGATGTGGCCTGTTCAGGAAATGAAAGTTCTCTAACTGAGTGTCAGCATGGAGGATTTGGACAACACAATTGTAACCACAATCAGGAAGCTGGTGTGATCTGTTCAGGTGAGAAAAGTTTTAGATAAAGTATTTAGAATAAATGTATCCTTTCCTTTTCTGTATATTTGATCAGCTCTGTCACCTCCTCATTGTGACTTATGATGCGTGTCAGAGCTTTTCAGACACAGCACTGGAAAACAGCTGGTAACTGCACTGCAGTGGTTTTTAGAGGTTAACAGCAGAGTAACATGTGTGAAATGTTGATAAAATGTTTGATCTACTGTGTAAAGTGTTATATGTTTCTCACAGTCTATGTGTCAGATGAAAAGTGTGTGAATTAATCATAACTTGACAAATGTGTTACAAAAGCGGTTTCTGTCATGACCATGTGTTCTATCCATCAATGATTTGTCTTCTGTGTTTTGAAACTAGATCCAATCAGATTAGCTGGTTCTGGATCTACTCAGTGCTCTGGAAGAGTTGAAATCTATTACAACAATGTCTGGGGAACAGTCTGTGATGATGGCTGGGACTTAAATGATGCTCAGGTGGTGTGCAGACAGTTGGGCTGTGGTACAGCAGTGAGTGCCCCTACGTCGGCCCATTTTGGTCAAGGAACTGGACAAATCTGGCTCAATGATGTGACCTGTTCAGGAAGTGAAAGTTCTCTAACTAAGTGTCAGCACAGAGGATTTGGGCGACACAATTGTAACCACGATGAGGATGCTGGTGTGATCTGTTCAGGTGAGAAAACCTTTGAATCTCTTGACTGATACAATAATAATTGTAATAATAATAACAATACTAAGAATAATTGTATCTTCTAGGCACTGCAAATGTGCCATCACTTGACCAACTCTCCACATTTACAGGTCTATAAGACCTATTGTATTTTTTTAAAATGCATGTAAAAAACTTGAACAAAGAAAAAAAGAATTTCCCCTTGAGGGATAGATAAAGTATCTACTCTATTATTTCTATTCTACTCACGATAACTATCTAACTGACAGGTGAAAACAACACAATGAGTCTTGTACACTGCAAGGCAGAGCACTTTATTATCTCTGATATCTGACACGATATTTATGAGGTCTGACTAAATTAAATTCAGACTCCGTACTATTTTTGTACCAGGCTGTAAATGTGTGTATTTGTGCTGTCTGGTTGAATATTTTAATATGTTGGCTTATTGAGATTGGCTCGCTTTTAAGCTGACCTCAAGTGGCCTTGTGAAAGACTGCGGTTTTTGGCACTTCCATGATTTGTCTTCTGTGTTTTGAGTCTAGGTCCGATCAGATTATCTGGCTCTGGATCTCGGTGCTCTGGAAGAGTTGAAATCTATCACAACAATGTCTGGGGAACAGTCTGTGATGATAACTGGGACTTAAATGATGCTCAGGTGGTGTGCAGTCAGTTGGGCTGTGTTACGGCACTGAGTGCCCCTACATCAGCCCATTTTGGTCAAGGAAGTGGACAAATCTGGCTCGATGATGTGGCCTGTTCAGGAAATGAAAGTTCTCTAACTGAGTGTCAGCATGGAGGATTCGGACAACACAATTGTAACCACAATCAGGAAGCAGGTGTGATCTGTTCAGGTGAGAAAAGTTTTAGATAAAGTATTTAGAATAAATGTATCCTTTCCTTTTCTGTATATTTGATCAGCTCTGTCACCTCTTCATTGTGACTTATGATGTGTGTCAGAGCTTTTCAGACACAGCACTGGAAAACAGCTGGTAACTGCACTGCAGTGGTTTTTAGAGTTTAACAGCAGAGTAACAAGTGTGAAATGTTGATCAAATGTTTGATCTACTGTGTAAAGTGTTAGATGTTTCTTACAGTCTGTGTGTCAGATGAAAAGTGTGTGAATTAATCATAACTTTTGACAAATGTGTTACAAATGCAGTTTCTGTCATGACCATGTGTTCTATCCATCAATGATTTGTCTTCTGTGTTTTGAGTCTAGGTCAGATCAGATTATCTGGCTCTGGATCTACTCAGTGCTCTGGAAGAGTTGAAATCTATCACAACAATGTCTGGGGAACAGTCTGTGATGATGACTGGGACTTAAATGATGCTCAGGTGGTGTGCAGACAGTTGGGCTGTGGTACAGCACTGAGTGTCACTCAATCGGCTCATTTTGGTCAAGGAAGTGGACGAATCTGGCTCAATAATGTGGCCTGTTCAGGAAGTGAAAGTTCTCTAACTGAGTGTCAGCATGGAGGATTTGGGCAACACAACTGTGGACACAGTGGGGATGCTGGTGTGATCTGTTCAGGTGAGAAAAGTTTTAGATAAAGTTTTTAGAATAAATGTATCCTTTTCAATTCCCTCTGATGAAATGACAAGCAATGGAGCCAGGTTTCCCTTGCCCGGACGTGGGTCACCGGGGCTCCCCTCTGGAGCCTTTACCATGGGTCCCAGCCGGGCACAGCCTGAAAGGGTGACATGGGCCCCCCCCTACCATGGGAGGGGTCACAGAGGATGTGTGCAGAAAGAGTCGGGCGGCAGTTGGAGGCGGGGACCCTGGCGAACCGACCCCTAGCTGCAGAAGCTGGCTCTGGGGACGTGGAACGTCACTTCTCTGGCGGGGGAGGAACGAGCCTGAGCTGGTGTGTGAGGTTAAGAGGTATCGGCTAGATCTAGTCAGGCTCGCTTCGACACACAGTGTGGGCTCCAGAACCAGTTTCCGTGAGAGGGGTTGGACGCTCTACCACTCTGTAGTTGCCCCCGGCAAGAGGCGCAGAGGGCGGTGGGAATGCTTGTTTCCCCCCGACTCGGCGCCTGTATGTTTGGGTTCACCCCGGTGGACGAGAGGGTTGCTTCCCTTTGCCTTCAGGTGGGGGAACGGATCCTGACTGTCGTCTATGCCTATGCACCGAACGGCAGTTTGGAGTACCCACCCTTTTTGGAGTCTTTAGAGGGGGTGCTGGAGAGTGCTCCCCTGGGGACTCCTTCATCCTCCTGGGGGACTTCAGTGCTCACGTGAGCAGTGACAGTGAGATCTAGAGGGGCATGATTGGGAGGAACGGCTCCCCTGATCTGAACCCGAGCGGTGTTCTGTTATTGGACTTCTGTGCTCGTCATGGATTGTCCATAACAAACACCATGTTCAAACATAAGGGTGTCCTTCTGTGCACTTGGCACTAGGACACCCTTAGCAGTAGTTCGATGATCGACTTTGTGGTCGTGACGTCGGACTTCCGACCACATGTTTTGGATAGTCAGGTGAAGAGAGGGGCGCAGCTGTCAACTGATCACCACCTGGTGGTGAGTTGGCTCCAACGGTGGGGGAGGATGACAGTCAGACCTGGCAGGCCCAAACATTTTGTGTGGCTTTGCTGGGAACATCTGGCGGAATCCCCGGTCAGAAGGAATTTCAACTCGCACCTCTGGGATAGCTTCACCCACGTCCCGGAGGAGGCGGGGGACATTGAGTCCGAGTGGACCTTGTTTCGTGCCTCCATTGTCGAGGCGGCTGACCGGAGCTGTGGCCGTAAGGTGGTCGGTGCTTGTCGTGGCGGCGGCCCCCGAACCCACTGGTGGACACCAGCGGTGGGGGATGCCGTCAAGCTGAAGAAGGAAGCCTACAGAACCTTTTTGGCCTGTGGGACTCCTGAAGGAGCCGACAGGTACCGACGTGCCATGTGGAGCACGGCCTCGGCGGTTGCGGAGGCAAAAACACGGGCGTGGGAGGAGTTCGGTGAGGCCATGGAGAACGACTTTCGAGCGACTTCGAGGAGATCCTGGACCACCATATGGCGGCTTAGGCAGGGGAAACAGTGCACTGTCAACACTGTGTTCAGTGTGGGCGAGGTGCTGCTGACCTCGACTGGGGACGTTTTGGGTCGATGAAGGGAATACTTCGAAGACCTCCTCAATCCCCCCAGCACGTCTTCCACTGAGGACGCAGAGTCTGGGGACCCCGTGGTGGTCTCGCCTATCTCTGGGGCTGAGATCGCCAGGGGTGGATGAGGTCTGCCCGGAGTTCCTTAAGACGCTGGATGTTGTGGGGCTGTCTTGGTTAACACGTCTCTGCAACATTGAATGGACATCCGGGGGAAGTGCCTCTAGACTGGCAGACCGGGGTGGTGGTTCTCCTCTTCCAAAAGGGGGACCGGAGGGTGTGCTCCAACTATTGGGGGATCACACCGCTCAGCCCCCCCGGGAAGGTCTTTTCAGGGGTCCTAGAGAAGGAGGGTCCGCAAGACCGAACTTCAGTTGCAGGAGAAGCAGTGTGGTTTTCGTCCTCGTCTTGGAACTGTGGACCAGCTCTATACCCTTAGCGCGGTGCTGGAGGGTGCATGGGAGTTCGCCCAACCAGTCTACATGTGCTTTATAGACTTGGAGAAGGCCTTCGACCGTGTCCCTTGGGGAGTCCTTTGGGGGGGGGGCTCCGGGAATATGGGGTTTCGGACCCACTAATACGGGCTATCCGGTCCCTGTACCCCCGATGCCAGAGCTTGGTCCACATTGCCAGCAGCAAGTCGGACTTGTTTCCAGTGGGAGTTGGACTCCGCCAGGGCTGTCCTTTGTCACCGGTTCTGTTCATAACCTTTGTGAACAGAATTTCTAGGCGCAGCCAGGGTGTTGAGGGGTTGTGGTTCGGTGGTGTCAGTATTGGGTTGCTGCTTTTTGCAGATGATCTGGTCCTGTTGGCTTCATCTGAGCGCGACCTTCAGCTTACCCTAGAGCGGTTCGCAGCCGAGTGTAAAGTAGTTGGGATGAGAATCAGCACCTCCAAATCTGAGGCCATGGTTCTCCGCATCGAGAGGAACCAGTTGAGGTGGCTCGGGCATCTAGTGAGGATGCCTCCAGGACGCCTCCCTGGTGAGGCGGTCCAGGCACGTCCCGCCAGGAGGCGGCCTCGGGGAGGACCCAGGACACGCTGGAGGGACTATGTCTCTCGGCTGGCCTGGGAACGCCTCGGGCTCCCCTGGAAGAACTGGACGAAGTGGCTAGGGAGAGGGAAGTCTGGGCCTCCCTGCTGAAGCTGCTGCCCCCGCAACTCGGCAACGGGTAAGTGGGAGAAGACAAGACAAGACGTATCCTTTCCCTGTCTGCATTTTTGATCAGCTCTGTCACCTCTTCATTGTGACTTATTATGTGTGTCAGAGCTGTTTAGTGTGAAATGTTGATCAAATGTTTGAATGAATCATAACTTTTAAGAAATGTGTTCCAAAAGCAGTTTCTGTCATGACCATGTGTTCTATCCATCAATGATTTGTCTTCTGTGTTTTTAATCTAGGTGTGCAGATCAGATTATCTGGCTCTGGATCTACTCAGTGCTCTGGAAGAGTTGAAATCTATCACAACAATGTCTGGGGAACAGTCTGTGATGATGACTGGGACTTAAATGATGCTCAGGTGGTGTGCAGACAGTTGGACTGTGGTACAGCACTGAGTGCCCCTAAGTCGGCCCATTTTGGTCAAGGAACTGGAAAAATCTTGATTGATGTTGTGGCCTGTTCAGGAAGTGAAAGTTCTCTAACTGAGTGTCAGCATGGAGGATTCGGACAACACAATTGTAACCATAATCAGGAAGCTGGTGTGATCTGTTCAGGTGAGAAAAGTTTTGGATAAAGTATTTAGAATAAATGTATCCTTTCCTTTTCTGTATATTTGATCAGCTCTGTCACCTCTTCATTGTGACTTATGATGTGTGTCAGAGCTGTTCAGACACAGCACTGGAAAACAGCTGGTAACTGCACTGCAGTGGTTTTTAGAGGTTAACAGCAGAGTAACAAGTGTGAAATGTTGATCAAATGTTTGATCTACTGTGTAAAGTGTTAGATGTTTTTCACAGTCTGTGTATCAGATGAAGAGTGTGTGTCAGGCCGGGACTCAAATGAGGCGGAGTTAGGCGGAGAGAAACTTTATTTCGGGTCTTCAAGAACCATCGAAAGAGTGAGGCTATAAAAATAGGCCTGAATAAAGAGAAACCAAAAATCACTCCGAAGAGGAAAAAACACTGAACTAGGTAAATCAAAAATAAACAAAATCAAAATCACTCTCAACGAGGAAAACAACAAAGGGGTATGAACAAACATAAACTAAGGATGCTCTGACAAAACACTATGCTAATCTCTCAGAAACAAAAGGGGCTAGGCTAAGATAATACAACAAAAAAATCACTCTAACGAGGAAAGAAACAAAAGATCTCTGGAACTATGAGGCTAGTACTAAGGCTATGAAATTACAACAAAAAAATCACTCTTACGAGGAAAAACAAGAAGATCACAAAAGCAAGGCTATGGCTATGGTTCAGGAGATGAGGCTTTGGTGTACACTGAGACAGACGAAACACTTTGGCACGGGACAAAGGGAGACGCAGACAATATATACACGAGGTAATGGGGAACAGGTGGAAACAATCAGGGCGGAGAAGACAATCAGACCGTGACACATGAGGAAGGGCAAGTGACCTGAAACGAGAGGAGAGTTATCTTTCAAAATAAAACAGGAAGTGACAAGACAAGACAAAAACTCAGCTTGACCTCACCGCGGTGTGACAGTGTGTGAATTAATCATTTCTGAATCTCTTGTCTGATTCATGTTACAATAATAATCATTATAACTGTTTAACTGACAGTCTGCTGGGTGGAAAAGACACAATGCTGAGTCTTGGCACAAAGGTTTACATACTTTATTATCTCTGATATCTGACACAATATTCATGAGTTCAGACTCATTGAAATTCAGATCAATTACATTTTTTGTACCAGGCTGTAAACGTGTGTATTTCTTCTGTGAACACTTCTGTGTGACATTTTAACATGGGGCTTATGGAGACTTTTGTAGCCAACCTCAAGCGGTCATTTGAGGAATTGCATTTTTTGGCACTTCCACGTTGACTTAACTTCACAGCCACAGATTATAAATATGTTCCCTGTCCTACCTAGGGAATATTCCTAATGTGTGTAATCGGTTTCACAGTTTTGGGGAATTTTCCTATTTTCACACTTTAATGTAGTTAAAAACAAACAACTGCCACAGGACAGACATTTATTCAGTGTCTGAAGTTGATGTCAAACAGCAGCAGTTCGCTATTTTGGATCTGTCATCCTAAAGGCATCGATAAGTGATTAAACCATCAATGTGTATGAGTGATTTTTAAATATATTTATTTAATAATGTGTTAATAATAATAATGTGTGTTTTTCAGAATTGATCCTAATGTGATCTAGTCTTCATTGTCTTTATGTTGTCTCTTTAACCAGTGACTCTGCAGCAGCCCAGCATCTCCCTGACATCTCCTAACAAAGGGCTGGTCTGGAGTCCTGAAGGTGCAGAGATCACCAAGGGTTACGGCTTTGTCATCACCTGCTCCATTTCATCCCACTATCCTGGAGGTGTTTTCTCTCTCATCTTCTCTGGCTCCAACATCACCAACACCAAACCAGCAGTCAACCAGTCAGCCTCCTTTGACTTCCCTGTAGCTGAGTATGAACACCAGGGAAACTACAGCTGTGTGTATGAAGTCACACTGTCCTCAAGGAAATTCACTTCTACTGAGACAGCAGCGATTAATGTCACCATTAAATGTAAGCAGGCAAATTATGCAATACATAGCTAACTTATATTCTTTAAGCTCTTTAAAAACTGTATTCATGTGTAAAAGCAACAGATCACTGCTTTAAATATTTAAATATAATCTTGTGTTCTAAAACTAAATATATAACAATACAGTTAAGTAGAGACAGCTCGCCTTGTAGAGCAAACATTCCATGTACCATAGCTGTACCATGTACCTGCAGCACAGGTTTGATTCCAACCATTAACCCCTTGCTGCATGTCTTTTCCGTCACTCTTCGGCTGTTCCTGTCAATAACACACACAAAAGAATAAAATGTAATAATGAAACAAAAAATTGGATATTTGCAGTGGTAAGGGAAAATAATTTAAATATTTAATAAATGTTACATAGATCACAGTATAAAGATTTCATATTTTACTATTATTTACTATTATTTACTACATCATTAGCATGTTATAGCCCAAAGTCACAAAATACATTTTGCCTCAGAGGGCTTTACAATGTGTACAGGGAGTGACTCCCTCTGTCCTTAGACCCTTAGTTTGAGTGAGTAAAAACTTGCCGATAAAAAACCCTACTTAAACTTACGTTTTGATAGAGCTTATAGCTAGGGCTGGCTCAAGTCATCCCTTAGTTATGCTGCCATAGGACTATTTTATCATTCATTGTAATTGTACAATATGTTTGTGTTGATCTTACCTGTACACGTGACATCTATTGCACGTCTGTCCATCCTGGAAGAGGGATCCCTCCTCTGTGGCTCTTCCTGAGGTTTCTTTTATATCATAACAGTCATAGTGTAATCAAGAATACACATTGTGCTTGTACTGAATAAATTAATCAAAATGTTTCAAGGATTAAATGTTTTTCTCTCCTAGTTCCTTTTTTGCCGCTGTTCTCTTCAGTTGGCCTGCTGCTGCTGCTGCTGCTGGTCTTGGTGGTGGTCTGCATGGTGTTCAGAAGAAGACGACGAGAAATGCAGCATGGAGCTCTCGTCCAAAGTCAGGGTCTGCCAATTAGGAAGCACATGATCTTAGTTTGTTTAACTTTTTTCAAGATTTTTAGACAAGTGATCATATATTCTCTTCCCATACTTCCAGTGACTACCGGGAACCATCATGAACATGAGCACGAGGAACATGATTACATAAACATTGAACCAGTGCACTTCGTGCAAATAAGAGGGTTGGAAGAAGAGGGGAGTGATGAAGATCATGACTATGTAAATGTACTTAGTGACAGTTACGGAGAAGACATTCACAGGGGTTGTCATGGATGAAGAAAACTAAACTATGCAAAAAATGCTGTCTTCATATGTCTGTGTGCCTAAAGATGTGCCGTTACATTGTATATTTAGTAGAGGTGTGAGGGGGTCAGTTTGACAGAATGACATTCCATTTTTTTGGAGCTCAACAGGTGTTACTGTACCTCCTCTATTTTTTTAATTATTATTATTATTATTGTTGTTGTTGTTGTTGTTGTTGAGGTTGTTGTTGTTGTTAATATGAATATTAATATTAAGATTCATATTAACATTAATATCAATATTAATATTGATATTAATATTACGATTCATATTAAGATTCATATTAATATTATTGTATATTTTTGATTATCTCAGGACAGGTAGTTATGTAGACATTCTTCTACACTGGATGAGCTTATTACAGACCTGTATTGATCATATTTGGTACTGATTTGGATCTGCACTATGCTTTATGTCTATACGTGTTGAGGAAACAAATTGTTTTATCAGTTTGATCCATTTATACATTTTATCATTGATCACAGAAATGTGCTCTTGACAAGGTTTGGGCTTTTTTGTTCATTGTTTCCTGTTTTATTTTGTTAATCTCTCTCTCCTTGTGTCTGTCATTTTACTTCCTGCTGTTGTTGTTTTCCACCAGTTTTCATGGCCTGTTCCATCCTGATTAGTTTGACCTGTAACTTGTTATCCTCCCTTCACTTGTGTACTTCGTCCGTGTATTCCTTGGACGTATTGGACTTGCATAGATTGCCTTACCTGGTTTTGAACTGAGCCTGCTTGACTATCTTTAAACTTTTGTACATTCACTTCTTGCTAATAAACCAATAATCTGCACCATATATTCCACTGAGTTTGCATTTGAGTTCCATTCAACGTGTTCTGGCTGCTGCTTGAACCGTGACAGCTTTGTTGACAAGGATTTCCACTTTCAATTGATAATGCATTAAGCCTGAATGGTTAAACAGCCACTAATGATCATACTCATGAGCATTCATGTATTCAATCTCTTAGTTGTTACTAGTATTTTTTTAATAGTTACATAGCAGTTGTATTATCTGTCCTAAAGAGACAATCTCTGCAGCAGCACACCAAGATTTTTTTTTTACAAAAAGTAAAGACATACCAATAAAGTTTGGTTGATCTTCTATCTGTAATTGTTAATGTCCAGGCCATTACTGGGTATCAGTCATTATTAAACATGTAGGCACAAACAGTGCAGTTGATACAGTGCAAAAGCTACAGAGAACAGCAGCCTTCAAATATCTGTCTTGTGAGTAGCTGGTACTCTCATAGACAAATATTTTTTGGATAAATGACTTTATATTAAAGCTAGAATAATAGAGCTAATGTTGTTTTTTTTCTTTTCAATTATCTACAAAGTAAACCAGACCTCTGTCCTCTGACCTCATCACCAAAAGTACAATTTGTTCTAAATGAGTGGGGAAAGTAAAAGATCTCGGGCGAACCATTACAAATACATAGTTCTGGAGAAGACCCCGCTGTACTTAAAGGTATTGATGTTGGGGTGGATAATGGATTTCAAAACTAGTCTTCTTGCTTCAGGCACAAATGAAGCCACTTGGCTATTCATTTAACTTAAGGTGTAGGCTAATACATTATTGATTGATTGAAAATATATTGTTCTAGCTTTGTACATATGTGAGGTCAAATGATTTGAGTCATATTTAATACATCTGTTTAGGAGCAAACGCACACAGACCTTAATAACTTCCTGTAAGGATGGTAATCACAAAAACAATAGGCGGCTGAGGAGTCCAGGTAAAAAAACAAACTAAATCAAAGAAAGAAAAATAACACAATACACCCAAGACCCAATAAGAAATAAGCAAATCCAAAATGAAAAGAGACGTTCAAGACTAATTTGTGTTCGTGGTTCATCGAAGGACCTAAGGCGGGCCTGGATGCACCTACCTGTCATTTAAAGCAAACACGCTGTTAATTAGGCATAACTTCAAAGTTGAATTATATGAATTATATTAAACCTTAATTAAGGTTATTATAATTAACATTCATATGGATCACTTACGAAAAAACAGCTTCAACATGCAAATTATATGTCTCTTTTTTTAGGTGGTGTAGGTGAAGCTGCACAAGATTTTTCCCTCTGATGTTAACAATGGAGTTGCTTGTTGTGACAAATCCATATAGTAGAAGTCTCATGGCCATAATTAGAACAATAAATATAATCTTTGCTCCACTCTGTATTCTTCTGTTCAGTCCACCTCGGCGGGGGGAACATTAGGTTAGTACTGATAACATGTGGAGATATCAGTCATACTTTGTGCCTTCTTCAGTAGAATGAATTCAATAGAATTTCAATGAGGAGATGGTAACACTGAGTCAGCCACAGACTTTAAACAACCCAGAATAGCTTTCAGGCTGAAGTCTCCTTTTGATCGAACATATAATGAACATATGACATGACATTTTGTCCTCATTTTTCCAACCAGGTTTAGCTGAAACCAAGCCCACTTCCTTATGACAAAAGCCTGTACAGTATATGACTATATTTTTGCAGTGACATGGGGCACTGAGTTGTATCTATTTACTGTTGATTACAGTGTTAAGTCATAGGAACCGTTTATTCTGAAGGACTATGTTAACAGTATGAGTCAAGCATAGACGCTGTATTATCTGGGGCTCTGGAGTCTGTTTTTTTTGTGGTCGGTTTGTAAGACAAACAGCCAGCGATGTTGCTGATGCAGCGCATTGTGAGCTGCATTTCCCTGATAAACACAACCACCAACCTATTCGGCTGTTGCTGTACCTCCTGCCCTGCTGCTGCTGAGGGTCTGGTAACAGTTTCTGCTTAAAATAAAGATTCACGCCTTCCTAGTTTGTGTCATTTTGTCACATATATTAGCGCCATGGCTGCAAAGAAGACAGTGTCGCCAGAACCTTTTGGTCCAAAGTGAATATCTACTATCAACAGAAACAAAAAAAGGTCTTCCAAAACATCAACATTTTAGAAATGCAGGCTTATTGTGCGGCATGTGTCGTCCGCCACAGCTGCACTGGGGTTATGCAAACTGACTGACTGCAAACAAATTGGAAGCCTGAAGCGAGATTTGCATTAATAAGTCTCACTTGTATAGTATAGAGTACAAGTTTTTCCAATGAACAGTATCCTTATGTGTTGGCGATTATAATGATACATTTCGCTATGACTGTACAGTACCTGTGTGATATGTGACTTTGTTAACTCATAGCCCTTCAAAACGTATCCCATTACTCTACACAGACACTCCACGAACATAAGGAAATAGCACATTAGCTTTTTTTTGGTAGTCCGATAACTGTGGTTAACTGGTAAATCTTTCATTTTATGGAAGTTGCCATGGTTTCATCGTGGATGCATGACAAGACCTGGATACGGTGTCACCATTCAGCTTTGCTTCTGATTGTCCAGGGGCCACTTGCAGGATTGTAGCAAAACCTCCCCTGGAGACCAAAAAACATTCACTAAAAGACGTCCATTCTAATAGAGACGTCTGTAATACTGTTGACAGGACATCTCCAACTGCAAACATGGTCAATTCTGACCCTGTGAAGTCATGACAGGAAAATGTGAAGTCTGTGGGCTGAGTGGGAACTTGTAAGAAGGGCCAGAAGGACAAACACTGCTCTGTATATTCAGTGGGACACATGACCAGAAAGTAAAGCTGGAAGCTGGATAATTGCATATCCGGCAGGTGAGGAAGTTTTGAATAGAGCTTTTTTCACAGTAGTCATTTTGACATGAAAATACTAATTAAGGTTCTGTTCCATTTATTGCAGCACAGCCTTTCCAGTGAGCCAACATGCACCACAACAGCACCCTGGCTGTGTATCGCTGGAAACACCTGTGTTTACCTTACTTTCATGTCAAAATGACTGCTGTGAAAAAGGTCTATAGGCGCCATCTTGTGGCCTTGCGCCCTGGAAGAGGATTAATAATAATAAAAAAATAATAATAAATAAAAAGGTGAGGTGAGGTGAGGTAAACTACAAAAGAGCGGATGCTATCTTATTAACCAAAAACACAGACAAACATCACCTTGAAACCTAATGACTAAACAAAGCATCTCTACACGTGCAATCAGAAAAGCAACCACACCGGGCTCTGTCCACAGGTACTGACTTACTTAGTACTTCAGCCAAAAAAACAATTATTAACATTTACAATTATGATACCAAGAGACATGCTGGCAAGCCTGAGAATACTGTCAGGCTGTTCAAACTTAAATAAGGTAGTCCCTTGAAATGCATCCTGCAGATTGAAGGGCAACCAGCCAATCGGGGACAGGGAACCACACAACTAACCAACTCTGCACACACAACGACTACAAGACAAGTTATACACAGGAACTGGCAATACAGGTATTATATTGAATACAAATTAATATCTATCCTATCATGATAATGGCAATATATCATACTGTTAGTTACAGAAGAAAGATTCAGAATCACTTTTATTGGGCAGTGTGTGCACATAACAGTCTGTATAAAATATTGGCGGGGGTTCGCCCAGGGCGCAAATGGCCAGGACCGGCGCTGCGCGTTAGAGTACTCTAACTACTTTTTTCATGTAACATAACACGTTAGTTTCGTGCGTTAAGTAATCAGTAACTTCGTTTTTTTTTTCAAGTACTCTAACTCGTTACTTGTATTCATATGTGACGCTGCAACGTAACAGATTACTTTTAATGAATGGTAACGTTGTAACCTAATTAACTACTTTCCGAAGTAACTATACCCAACATTGATGTATGTGGACATATTCCAAAAATCTGAGTCTCAATCGTTCAGACTGTGATAATCAATGAAATATTTATTCATTCATTCTTACTGTGTAGTCCACTTTCTTTCCAGTCCACAGCTCGGTGGCTGGGGGACCGCTGGTCAATGAAACAAACAGTGTGTTTCTGGCTTTGGAAAATTAAAATGTTGGCCGTGAATCAGTCCATAAAACCTTTAATCTCAGTTTAATTCACATTTATCCAGTGATTTTTAGTATTTTTTTTATATGTTTGTTTGTTTTCCTTCTCTCACTATCTCTTGACCACTAGAGGTCCTCCTTCATCCCATGACCGCTGGTTCGACTGTAGCCACAGAGTCCTGTTGTTGTCTGAAGCGCACACACACACACGCGCGCGCCCGTGCACGCACACGCTCGTCTTATTGGCCACGCCCCTTCATGAATAATTCATCACCTCCCGTCGACCGGAGAGGAGACTCGTGCCACCGGAGCTCTTCAGACGTCAGCTCACCGGAGGAAGCAGAGTAATGGTCAAAATGTCACCGTCCGCGTATCGATAAGGACACGCTCATATCCGGTAATGAACGGGGGATTGGGAAGAGTGGGTATCCGCTTCAAGCACGACTCCCGTTGCTTTCTACCGGGGATTTACGGAGGAGTACAAACCGAAGGCTTCATATTAACCCGACCGTGACCGACCTATTATCTACCGGTCTGACGTTCTTCTTATCACCGGACGATTTGAGGAAACGGACGCTCACGGTACAGTTATTGTTTTTCTGCGTGAGTTTGTGCACGCGCGTATGTATGTGTGTGTGTGTGCGCGCGCGTGAGCGCGAGGGAAGGGTAGATAGATATTGTAGTAAGATGGTTTGTGTGTGTGTGTGTGTGTGTGTGTGTGTGTGTGTACCAGCAAAGCCATAGCATCAAAGAAATCAATCAGAACATTAATATTAATGAGAATAATCTTCTTCTGAATATATAATCCACATTATTATGTATTATATGATTTTTTCATTGCTCATGGGTTTAACGACTTTAAGACATTAAACTCACCACAACAGCTCTGATGACATATTGTACTAATAATATGATATATTTTATTATATGTAATATATAAAATGATATAATATATATATATATATATATATATATATATATATATATATATATATATATATATATATATATATATATATATATGACAGGTGCAGCTAAGACTTTAAAATCGTGGTTGTTCTGGGAAGACTGGGGGGGTAGATAATAACAACAACAAGGGAAGGGTGTGTGTGTGTGTGTGTGAAAGGGATTTTACTTTTTCCCTCCCTTCTCGAGCTTCCCATTTTTCGTCCACGTTTTGGTCATGTTTCGAATTCTGGAGGTCGTCTGTCGGAGCCAGCTGGTGGTCAACAGTTGTTCAGGAAATCCTTTGTGTGGGAATGACGAGATTATCCCCGACAATACTATGTCCAATATTTAATCTATACCATTCTGCTGACTCTGTGTGTGTGTGTGTGTGTGTGTGTGTGTGTGTGTGTGTGTGTGTGTGTGTGTGAGGCAGGTCTGATTCTATCTATAGGTATATGCCTAGTGCATAGATAAGTGATAGTTATAAATCTCTGTAGCCAGGTCGATATACCTGTGGATACGTTATTTTTAGTTTCCTCACCTGACACATGTCCTTTGTCTCTTGTCCTCACTGATGTCTCACTAGCGAGGACCAACAACAACAAAGGTCCGTTCAAATGATTTATAAACAAAACCAAAAAGACTGTGAGTGAAGCGTCAACTATTGTTCTTCTTTGGTCTGTTGTGGGGATGCTTCAATGGGGAATCGGCTGTGATGAACCCCCTCAGAGACTCTCTCAGAGACTCTGCCAAGAACAGGAAGGACATGCAGGAGAGGGTATTTATAGGAATGTCAGAAGTGGCTCTGTTGAGGTGTGGTCTACTAATAGCTTCAATCAGTTCCAGCGTTTTTCATGAGAGTATTAAATGTAAGGACAAATGTAACCTCAAGCCGCTGTGCAGACGGCAAGGACTGTTTTGGATACTTCTTGATGCACATGCATGAAATGTGAAAATTATACGACTCATGGGGATTCAAACCCTGGACATTTGTATCCCCAGAGAAGGTGACTTACAGACTGCACCAGTGTTGTAGTACTAAAGATCTTTAAATGCCTCAGTCTCCTCTGTCTCGTCTTGAACTCAGACAAAGAGGACTGTGGATTTTAGACCAGTCAAGACCACAATGGCGGGCACATCACTTAACTGCATGTGCATTCTTTAATTTATTTTCCAGCTGTCTGGGAGGAGACATCAGCCAAATCTCCTGGGATAAAGAAAGAACACAGCATTGTAAACACTGCAAGACGAAGCTTAATGACCTCATGATTTTGGGCTCCATACAGTAGCTTATCTCCCCGTCCACTGAGGCTGAATTACTACGTAACTCACCTGTTCAAATTATATTATGGCTTATGGCAGTTTTGTATGACAGGTGGGTGGAGTTATAGATGGCTTGTTGGACCAACCATGAATACCAACACATCCTGTCAGTGCGGCCTGCCCGCTTGAAGCTCATAGGGTGCACAACACTTAAAAGATCGATACATCTTTAGGTCCCAGACCTGTATCAGGGTTTGAGGCAGAGTGTGCTGAGCGACCACCTAATACAACCAATCATCTTCACCTTTTTTTTTCTCTGTATGATTTTATAATTTCCTAAAATTCCTGGGAACCAGACGTTGTTTTCTCTGTCAGCCAGTCACAACAGTTTATCTAGTATAAAGCGTGTTTGATGCAACGGTTGACCAGAGGAGTGCAACATTCTTCATCATTTTTCTTAAGCAACCAAGATGGCCGGGCCAGCGTTGATATGGAAGTGTTATCACATAAGAATTAGCTGGTCAACACCTGCACTTAGTGGCCAGTGGGTCTCTGCTCGACTCTGCCGAGAATACATGGCTGTTCAATTCTTGACGGACGCCACAATGTCAATCTGCACAGATCAGCTCAAGCTCGGAGCCGGAATTCAGACACAGAAAAACACAAAAACAGACTCGAGAATCTGGTCAATTTTCAAAACAAAAAGCCCCGTGCAAGCTTCAGATATACATATTTAGCACATAAACCAAAAAAAAAAAAGACAAAATCTGAGCAAGTTAACAAAGTCTATGCTTCTTTCAGCCTGCCTCAGGTCTGCCAATCGATTTTTAGATTAGCCGACATGGCTAGCCAACATGGAGGGAGCCACTGAAAACGGCACTTCCGAAACCTGTGGGTGACGTCACATGTACACGTTACAATGTCGTTAACCGATCACATTATAAAACCCTGTCGCTGCATATGCTGTCTGACAGGTGATGTTTCATTGGCCAACGTAGCGTTACCTGCTCTCTAAGAGATGTAACGTTATCCTGTGAGGTTACGTCATCACATATCGTGTCATCTACGTTCATGTGCGTATCTAAAGTTTATATGTAAAGTTTATTCAGCCAGCGGAGGAGAAAAATCTATGACGGCGATCTCTTTGTCTGCAGGCAGAGCACAACGCTCCGAGAGAGTCTGTCTGTCAGTCTGAATCAGACCTCCAGGTTGCTTCTTTGTCATATTTTGTCTCCCCCCTCGCTCGCTTCTCTTTCTAGACAGTGTCGGTGCAGATGGGTGTAATCCCATGTTAATCTGCCTAACCCTGTAGTCCATAGTCTGGGTTTAACACTGTTCTGATTAAAGACCCCCCCCAAACCACTCCCACCATGTCAGTCATTAGTTTAATTAGATCACTCACACAGCATCGCTGGTGCTAATTAAAGGCATAGAAAACATAAGGAGCTGGCAGTGCAGCGTGATGACGAACAACACTGTGCACACTTCATCTCACCTGCGAGAGCAAATATATTTATTTGTTTTTGTTCCAGCGCACTAAAAATAAGTGTTAGAATATTTAATATTTAATCACTAATAGAGAATATTCCACAGTGTTAGAGTGCAGCACCTGTGGAGGAGAAACTGTGTGGAAAATGGGCAGTGTGTGATTGAACGCTCCGGTATCCGTTTCCACATGGTGAGAGTGAGAATGGTGCGTGGACCGCCTGACTGCTGTCCTTGATGATCAAGATCATCAGGGACGGCAGTCCTTCATTTGAACTTTCCATATTGCAGAGGGTATGTTGTGTGTATGTATATATATATATATATATATATATATATATATATATATATATATATATATATATATATATATATATATATATATATATATAATGTACTTCATGGAGTCATGTGTGCGCATATGATTTCTGAAGCTAGCCTCCAGTGCAACATTAATAAACACTGATGTTCCCAGTGTGGCAATAACGAGAAAAAAACCCATCGCATTATCTGTTAGATCATGTTATTTACGGATCCTCCATCTCACAGCATTCGCTTCTTCTTGTAGATTCATGCTACATCAGCCAAATGGTTACTTGAGCTACTACACGACCTCGCCCAGGGACGGACTAGGAATAAAAAACCAATGCCCTGGTAGCTCACCTGGTAGAGCGAGCACCCCATCTACCAAGGCTCTAGTCCTTACCGCAGCAGCCTGGGTTTGATTCCAAACTCATAGCCCATTGCTGCATGTCCATACCCCTCTGTGTCCCCATAAAATACAACTCAATTTCACACTTAACTAGAATAAAGAGGTAAAAAGGGATTTAATTACATAAACGATGTGGAAAAATACAAGAAGTTGAAACTCATTTTTATTATATAACAGAACAGTGTCATAATATTTGTGATTTGTGCCTCATTGGGTCAGATTCTGTGGTCATATTGTGTGAAGTCGTGACCACAACAACATGCATCGTACACAAACGATGTAGTATGAACAAAACCTGAACTTTAATATAAGATAGGTGGTATTTATTACAGTTCTTTTGCTCTGTATTACAATATACATGTATGTATCTACACAAATAATACTACTACTACTAATATTAGTGTAAACGGGCATGAACTGGGCGGTACAGCATCATATACAGCAAACCAAATGAAGTATTGAGCCTATTCTCCTTCTCTCATACAAAAAGAGTTGTGTGGCACTAGTCTTTTTGACTTAGCATATTAGAGGCAAGCAAAAAATTAAGATTAAGAACCTGTTAATCAAACCCAGATCATTTTATCCTTACTGTTGTCCTCCAGTTGCTCCACATGCAGTGTTTTCACTGGACACACCGGTCCTTCCTCTGTCTGCACAGTGCTATATGCAAATCAAGCAAGCTATTTTAAAACCTCTGGACGATGTTTCAGAGGGACTTAAACTTCTTTTCTCGGAGATGTTCGGCACCCTTGTAAACCAGGTCGGCGGCACGCCGCCTAAAAAAAGGCCCGTAGCACGCTGTTGTTCACGGTGCGTCAGAACAGTGGAGGCGAACAGCGGTACACACTATACTCCATATCCACGCATTGGTGAATACCAACACATCCTGTCAGTGCGGCCTACCCGCTTGAAGCCCATAAGGTGCACAACACTTAAAAGATCGATACATCTTTAGGTCCCAGACCTGTATCAGGGTTTGAGGCAGAGTGTGCTGAGCGACCACCTAATACAACCAATCATCTTCACCTTATTTTTTTTCTCTCTGTATGATTTTATAATTTCCTAAAATTCCTGGAAACCAGACGTTGTTTTCTCTGTCAGTTGTTTTTTGGCCGCCCTCCCATGCAGACAGGTTTCACCAGTGCTGAACTTAGTCAGCCAGTCACAACAGTTTATCTAGTATAGGGCGTGTTTGATGCTACGGCTGACCAGAGGAGTGCAACATTACTGGCTGTTGGGTCATTTTCTTAAGCAACCAAGATGGCCGGCGTTGATATGGAAGTGTTGTCACATAAGAATTAACCTTTCAACACCTGCACTTAGTGGCCAAATTCTTCTAAAACACCCCGTGCTAGCTTCAGATATACATATTTAGCACATAAACCAAAGAAAAAGTCAAAGCAGTGTGACGGAGATGCATCGGGTGGGGTTGCACTGTGAAGCTTCTGTTAATACATTACATACACATTTCACTGCTCTGAATGGTTGTAGGTCGATCTTGTCGTCCTGTGCCTGATGATAACAAAACTCGAAAGTGAACTGTGATTCAGGCGGCAATCTGAAATGTCTGAGATGTCATTGTATTGTTTATTGTCTTCCATAGATGGGACGGTGACCCCTGCATAAATACTACTGGGTACATTAAACTCTGTCCCAGACAATCTTGGCTCAAACACTCGAACACTGATGATTTACACAAGACGGTAAGGCATTAAGAAAGGAAATGAAAGAAACAGGGTAATGTTGTAGCTGCTGCACAGCAGTGAGGCAGAGTATTTCAGGAGGAGGAAGGAGGACGAAGTGTTACGGCCAGTGTTAGGGTTAGAAAATGATCATTGCACTTCAGTGTCTCTAATTCACACATCACAATGAAGATGTTCACCTAGAAACTTTCACCTTCCTCATAGGAATGATAATTTAGTTTAACAGAAGAGGGTCATTAATTGACTTTGCTCATGTCTCCACACAGGAGACGTTCCTGAGTCTTCCACTTTCAGCCACTAGGTGCCACCAGGGTGAAGACGGCTTGAGAAGCTTTAAAAGACTTGAAAGAGTGTGAAAGTGAAAAAAGAGAAAGGTTAAAGAGGTGTGCGTATCAGTCGGCCCTTTGTTTGTTTATCTAGAGGAACTTTTTTTGAACGCACACACACTCCCTTCCTGTATGTGGGCAAGCTGAGGGGAGTCCTGAGCGATTACAGGAAGTCAGGATTGGCCTCTCTGGGGAAGAGAGATAAGAGTCTGGTAGAGTGTGTGTATGTGTGAGTGTGTAGGTGTGTGTGTGTGTGTGTGTGGGTTCAGCTGAAGGCAAAGCCATCTGCACTCAGCTATTCCTAATAACAAAAACACATCCAGACACACAACCAACCTTTGTCAAACAAACCAGTCCTGTACTGTATGTGTGCTTTGGGCTTAGTGTGTGTGTGTGTGTGTGTGTGTGTGTGTGTGTGTGTGTGTGTGTGTGTGTGTGTGTGTGTGTGTGTGTGTGTGTGTGTGTGTGTGTGGATAAGTTGTGTGGTTGTGTGTGTGTGATACTAGCTATTTTCTGCTCACAGCAAGCAGAAACTCTTTGTGTGGTTTGTAAAAAGGGGAAATCTATCTAACGGGTTGAGGAAGAGGGGGCAATCATTCAGTGCAAAAAATAATAATATCCCCATTGATGTACAGGAGAAGCAGGGTGGACAACATCTCCCAGCATGCCCTGGATCATGTGAGAATGCCCATGAGGTACTATAGTGACTGTCTGTTCTGTTGCAGTTGTAGTAGATTTGATCTGGGACAGGTAGAAGAATTTAAATAAGATTTGCATGTTGTTCAGCGACATTTTGTTGACTGAGTCAACAGCCAGCAGCTCTGTGAGGCTGCACGCAGACACAGCGGTGCTAAAATGTTGCCTACTATGTAATGTTTACCATGGCTATCATCAAGTTTAGCTTGTTAGCATTCTGACATTTGCTAATAAGAGCACACATTTTGTTTGAACTGCAGATGGTGCTAAAATTAAAGTAGAGGAATCACCAAAGAAATAAAAATTCATCCTGAGAGGGAATAGTTTTGACATGCTCAGATGTTATTATTATGATATACTGTAGTACAGATATCATTTTCACAAGCTGGAACTGTATTTCAGATTATATTCTATTATATATTATATATATTATTATATAATTATATTTTTACTCATTTGAATTCCAAGCAGACATATTAATAATTTTATTTTTTATCCAGCCATGATTGAATTGGATATATTAAGGATTTAATTTACGATATCTGTAATATGTAGATATCTAAAATGAACATGTCCACTAGAGAGAACTGATGTGTTGATATCAGTAATCAACATTTTCATTAGTCAGAATGGAGTAGAATCGAAACTAATCAAAACTGCATTACTAAAGTGTCGACTTGGAATTCTATCACGTCAGTTTTGAATTATAGGCGTGTGTGACTGAGTTTTTATAGAGATCATTGGGTAAAGTGGACTAGTTGTAACTCACCTGCATAAACACACCAAAAGAGTAACACATCAGATGTGATGTTTTAGTGTCCTGATGGCTTCGTGCTCTCGTTAACACACCGCAACCTTTTCTGGTCTTTTAGGTGCTGCTGAGTCACGAGCACCATCACCTCTGATGAAGAGGTCACAGAGACTGAGAGGTCACAGAGGTGTGGCTAACTAAGTAGACCTCTATTTCTTCTTCTGTAGACTTCTGTAGAAATGAGCCTTTAAGTGTGTTAAAATGATTTTAGTTAACATGATGTGTAGCTCAGACCCCAGGCTGGGAAGCACTGCATTGAAGGGCTTTTTAAAAATAATCAATAAACAATTTATTAACCATTTCTGAAGACATAAAAATAGATGTGCTAACTAAAACCAAAAAAGTGGAGTGAGGCCATAAAAGATTTTTTTCCATAGGTTTCTGCAGGATTCGTATTTAAAGGATTAAAGTGACTAGTAGTGAAGTTGCAACCACCTCCACTCACCTTCCCATTTCAGGCGTGAAGGGTCAACTGTGGTGGCCACAAAACATGCTGCACCCTAATCAGTGTTAGTGTTTAGTTTGTCTGCTCTGGGCTACTGCAGAAGCATGGTGGACTCTGTGGAAGAGGACCCACAGCACCTATAGATATATAGATCAGAATATTATATGAAATTTCTGTCATATTCTGTAAAAAGAGCGTCTAAATCCGACACACTGGACCTTTAGGTTACTGAAATGGTTGAACCACTATTTTCATGTATTTGTTGCTGTGAGGTATGTGACGTAGGATTATAAAATATTTATTTTAGGTTGCAGAATGTGTTTTAAGTAGCAAAATCAAATACATTTGAACAGATGTTTGGGTTTTTTTGGATATCACAAAACAAGGCACATTATACGTGACGTCCGATGGTAATATTGACAACAGTGTTGGGCAGTAATTGGGTCGTCCATCTGTGCTGTCTGCGTGTGCGTCAATGTGCCGGCATAATGGCAGCATATGTGTGGGATGTTTACTTCTGAATAGTAAGCATTATTTATGCAGGGTATAATTCAAGCTTTCAGAACAACACAAATACAAAGACAAATGAAAACGGAGCACTAATATACTGAAGGGCCGTGCCAGTGGTGACTCCTTCCACAGTGATTTTTCTCTCGGACGTTGGCGATCAACAAGGAACCGACATGGTTTCGACACCCAGACATTGTGTTCTAGTGGGTACATGGGTGAACTATATGGTAATATTTGTATCATTTGAGCAAAGGTTTAGTTTTTATCACCAACGGGCAGCTGTGCCAAACAGTACGTGTACTTTAATGTTCTTTAATTAGTATAGAAACCGTTCAGTGTTTGTGTTGAAGACAAAAGAAGTTCTGAGAGGTCAGATGGAGCTGTAACTGAGGACAGATGGTGTGTGTGTGTGTGTGTGTGTGTGTGTGTGTGTGTGTGTGTGTGTGTGTGTGTGTGTGTGTGTGTGTGTGTGTGTGTGTGTGTGTGAGAAAGACAGAGAAAGACATTCAAACATCACATGTAGCTCTCCCGCTCTCTCTTTCACACACAGACCATCTCACATGAATGAGTTTCACCACGTCAGTGATGCTGAGTCACATTTACTGGCTGCAGTCGGCCAAGAGTGACTCAGTACATTTTCCTTATTTCCCACTGCTCTGTTTAATGTTGTGTGTTTCATGATTTTTGGTTTCCTGTGTGTGTGTGTGTGTGTTTGTGTGTGTGTGTGTGTGTGTGTGTGTGTGTGTGTGTGTGTGTGTGTGTGTGTGTGTGTGTGTGTGTGTGTGGTGATGTATTTAACACTTGTTCTCATACATTACTGCAAGAGCGCACAAGTTAGATTTACATACGTTTGACATCATTCATTACGTAAATAAACTAACTAAGAACTTCAATTAATTGAGTCTTTCATTTAACATGGACATGAAAAGACTAATGTTACAGTAAGATACACATCAGTGTGTTGCCCTGTATCACAGATATTACACTCTTTCACACGCACATACCTACATGCAAACATTCTTGGAATTTCTGGAATCCATGGTAGTGTTGAAATTGTGGTAAATCCCCTGTACTGGTGCTATATTACACAAGCATTGTCTGCCTTATATGTAAAGCGTTTTACTGCTTTACTAAAACCTGTGAATAAAAGTTATTACGTAGTCTGCGAGTATGGTTCTATAGTTCTGTCTAATATACTTTTTATTTCATTGTCTCTCTCTCAGGCAGAGACAAAGGAGTTTTCCAAGCCTCATTTGTCTTCAGCGCATTTACATAAAAAGCCCAACATCTTTTCTTTTCTGGACACACGTCCTGTCACATTAATATATGTGCTGCTGTTCAGCCGTGTGTGTGTGTGTGTGTGTGTGTGTGTGTGTGTGTGTGTGTGCGTGCGTGTGTGTGTGCGTGCGTGCATGCGTGTGTGTGTGTGTGTGTGTCTGGATGCAGCCTTGGTTTTTAGACTCAATCCCATCACTCCTGCTAACTTGTCACTAAGGATTAGCACACTGACACACATTACGCGCACATGCGAGGCTGAGCTTGACACTGCTGTGTATGTGTGTGTGTGTGTGTCAGTGATGGGGACTCGAGTTAGCGACTTGGACTCGAGTCGGACTTACGTCGCGCAAACAAAGACTTCCGACTTGACTTAGACTTGCTCCCAATGACTCGAGACTTGACTTGGACTTGTCTGTTGTGACTCGTGTGTGACTTGTGAATATTTTTTAATTTCATTATAAGTAGAAATGTTTGCAAGGTCATATTTGACAATGAAAACCGGAGGCAGCCTGAATATTTCCCTCCATTCACTCACTACCCATGCGTGCAGCAGCGAAGGAACAGACGTCAGTCGACCGATGGTAGATCATGGCAACAGCGGGTTCGTCTCGACCTGTGCCATTTGTCATTTCATTCGGATATAAGGAGTTCACACAGACTGGTAATAGACGAACAGCATCGTGCAATGTGTGTGGGTCCGTGGGGTCGGGGAAAGGGAGCGGGGCTGGCCCCCGTCGTTGGCCCGCACGATGTCGGTCGCGGCTGCAGGTGGACGCCCGCGTCTCCGAGCTGACCGCGCCCCGCGTGCGCCGGCCCCGGCGGGGAGAGGAGACGGGGGCGGGGGGGGGACGAGAGCCACGCTCTTCTCTCCGGAGAAGCCCCTTTCGACTACGACCTCAGATCAGACGAGACAACCCGCTGAATTTAAGCATATTACTACCAGGACATGGTCATATTTGTTGCCAAAGATTTTTTGTTGTAGGTTCAATTTAGACACACTACAGTAGCCTCTTTATTTGCTGCTGTTCAAGTTCAAGGAGCTGAGTCATCTTGTTGGCTTTGGTTGGCCATGGTTGGTTAAATTAAAAAAAAAAAAATACACTAATCAATATCAAATGCTAACTAACAATAACCATTAAAAAAAACTTTGTTTGAACAAAGCTTTCAGGATGTTTCTTCACATTAGAATAGCCCTAATTATGTGTGCCTACTATTTTAAGGTTTCGTTTGGAATTGCACAGTAGCCTACCTCTTAACAAGGCTCCTGTTCACACATACTTTGACCTTCTTCAAATGTTTGAGAGTTTGAGACTTGATTTGGGACAAAAGACTTGAGACTTGACTTAAGACTTGACTTGGCATTGCCGTCAAAGACTTGAGACTTGACTTGGGACAAAAGACTTGAGACTTGACTTCAGACTTGACTTGGCATTGCCGTCAAAGACTTGGACTTGACTACAGAGACTTCAGACTTGACTTGGACTTGGAAAAAATGACTTGTGAACATCACTGGTGTGTGTGTGTCTTGATGTAAAGAACAAGATGACATCTGACTGCTAACTAGAAGCTTGTGTTGGAAGCTTATTAATCCTGGACAAGATATGTGTGGTGTTGTTTGCTCTGGTTTCGAGACACCTGCTGCCGAGAACAGGAATGAGCGTTACTCTTCTTAACTGAGTTTTGACACCATGGATTACTTCAAGAGTGACTTTAAACACAGATATGAAGTCTTGTTTACTGGCGGCAGAGTCTTATATCATCGGTCAGTCAGCGACACACTGTGTAGATCATCCTACCTTTCACACACACACAGAGCTTTGTCCTTGTGAAGTCACCTCTCTGTCTCGCTCTGCACCTGGTGTTAGAGTTTTCAAAGCACCTGATCCACTCTCCTGTGGATACACACACACATACACTCAGGATTGTTTCCCCTGAGAGGAAATGTAGTAACCAGTGAAAAGAAAGAGTTAGAAAAGAGGAGGAGGACACACGTCTCTCTGCCACATGCCACATGTTGTTATGATAATCCACTGACACGATACCTCATCTATCATGTATCTCTGTGTATGTTAATATGTGTGTGTGTGTGTGTGTGTGTGTGTGCGCGCGCACTTGCCTACCTGTGCAGGGATTGTCGCAAAGTCACGAGACCTTCCATAAGAGCTTGTGTGACAGTGCTAAAAAGTGTAATTTTCCTATATATGATAGGATAGGAGATGAATCCATATCCAAGTAGTTTATTAAAGGTGTTACAGCATTTATTTAAGGCTTACTGCAGGGACGTAAATAGGCTTGTGCACATGCGACCCATTCCACATTGATTTAAATTCATAAAATACAACAATATGCATACAAAGAGCATTGTAAATCTAACGAAATGAATGCATATTGCACATGCACACATGCACATGCATATGCACATGACTGTCTATGCACACAGTTTTGATCATGAATCTACACCAAGCCTAATACATGTGGCTTTGATGTTGAGGGACGGACATTTGGGGACACTAGTTGTAGTATCACTCATTTTAACTCTTAGCTGTGGCTAATCTTGTGACATACGCAGTTCTTATACTTAGACAGCTGTACACAAATTATGTACACACACCAATAACCAAGTGGCTACTTGTGTTTCAAGCTAGCATCAGATAAGATAGAATACCAAATGTGATTAAAACCAGCATTAGCCATGGCAGGGACATTCAAAGATCCTAATTGGTGTGTATTGCTACTCAGAGTCATGTACGAACCCTTTTTTATATCAAGAGCCGTTTCAGTTTTTATAACATCCTTCAAGGGTCATATTAAATTATTGAACACATATGTCACACCAGCCTCAATGAGCCTGCTGGATCTGCTTCTCTTTGGCAAAGCGTTTGATGTCAGATGGTAATGATGATGGTGCTATTCGCAGCTGGTTTTCCGGGTTTGCGTCAGTCGGCCTTCAGCGAAACTGAGTCTTTGCAAGTCAGTTTGGAAAAGAACTGCTCACAGCAATAGGTTGTCCCAAACACAGATGCAAGCTTCAGGGCAAGTGTCCTCAGTATTGGGAAAATCCTCAGGACCTACATACAGTTTATGAAACTCTACAAGAGGGATGTTGTAACTTGATGCAGCTCAATGATTTCATGTTTAGGTTGTCAGGCACTTCAGCCAGGTTCACAAATGTGGCTGAGATGTCCAAAGACTCCTCTCCAGTGCATTTTGCATATTCTCCATCAGAAAGTCCAGTTTCCTCTTTTAAGTTGCACTTACCACAGCTTTAGTTTTGGGTGTGAGAGCTGGTTGGAACCTTGAAGCTTCACATTTAGCTCTGAGAGGTATTTGGTAGTGTTCACCATGAAGGCCAAACCACACAGCCACTTGCTGTCACTGAGTTCCATGAGGGGTTTTCCTTTCCCTTACCTTATATTTATGACTCAGCCATCGCACATCTTAATAGAAAACCAGATCTTTGTACTCCGACTCAAGCGCTTGAATGTCTACCTTTGATGAAATTTGTTAGAAATAACAGCTTCCATTACATTGTTGAGCTTCAGAGAATGCACACAGACTCTCCTGTTGTACGACTAAAACACTTGGATCACCCCCAAGACCCTCTTTTTGACCAATGCCGTTCATCCCTTTTATAGGTCAACCATGACCTTCATCTGTGGCTGGGCCACTACCTTTTCATATTACAGTTCAAGTTTGTTCATAGCCAAACAAATGCTCCCCTGTTGTAGAGCCTTGCATGGTTTCCACAGACAGCAGTTCCTCCCTCGTATCAAACTCAGCTGTAATCCCCCCTCACGAAATAGCCAGTTGGGCGGTATTTGTTATGTCTGTTGTTCCATCAAAGGCCAGACAATGTAAATCTCTGTCTTAAGTTTTCATTCAATATCTTGTGTATCTTATCCGGTTCTAGGCACTTTTTCACAAATTCGTCCTCGATGAGGTTTCAGCTTCTTAGCTATCAGCTCGCTCACCACAAATCTTGCCTGCATAACACTGTCAAAATGTGGTCTTGTGAAACCGGATTGTTGGCCATCCAAACACCACCAAAGAGTGTTACCTTTATCCAAAAGCATTCGTCCTTGGAGCTCATCCAGTTCAGCATGTTTGGAGCTGTAAGATTGGACTTTTTCAACAATGCAAGAGCAACCTCACAAACAAATATTAGCTTGCCTTTTACTTCATCAAAAGATAATGATTTGTCCATTCCTCTTGAAAAGTGTAACATTCCAGGTCTACTTATCCTTTCTTGACAGTCGCCATTATGCATGATCATGACTTGGACAGACATACAGCCGGACGGGACTTCCCAGAAAGATGTGTTAGTTTATTTCACGTTAATGTATTTTTTTTTTGTTGCGTTGCCTCATGAGCTGGATCAGAAGTCTTACATGCCAGACGTTCCCCACCCCTGCATTACTCTTAACTCTGAACTCATGAATTCTTTACTGATTTATTTTCCTTACTCTTGCTACACTCAGCATTGCCTGAAGCATTGTCACATAATATGAGTTACATGTCAAGGATCAAATGCACTCAACAAATTGACCACTCGATCACCAAACTATGGCTCGTGAGAAGAAGTGTCTCAGTTGGTTCGTCAGTCAACCTGTTCTTCCTCAGTGTCAGGACATCCCTGCTGAGCCTGAAGTGCCTCTCCAGTAAGGCACTAGAATGTATCGCTATTGTAGGGGAATGGTTCATTTCCAGCTCTTCAAACGTTCAACTTCAGTGCCTGAGTTGAAGGACTCTCATTCCTCCTCTTCAAAAAGCAAGAAAGGCACTCGGGCGATTGTTCTTTTGTATCCACCCATTATGCAGATAGGCTAATTGAAGAACGGCGTTACAGACAAACGTAATGTTATTACAGGAATGCATTACACCCAACACTGAGCAGGTGCTGAACTTAAATGTGAAATGATTTAGTAGTGAAGAGATCAGCGCCCTCAGTGGATGTGATGGCCTAACAGCTGTGTACCAAGAGACTGAAACAGGAAAAGAGTTCATGACCGTGCTGCTGTGATCACCGGTGGTCGACAGAGGTCAGTGGTTACCTCTGCTGCATAAAATGTGACGACTGGTGTTTTTCACACTGATATCCTCTGTGTGACACACTTTGAATATGCAAAGGCACACTTGTTTTGTCTTGAAGTCACAGTCACGCGGACACAAACGTTCTCTCAGCAATTTGTGTGTGTTCAGATGAATAGAAATTTTCTGCTCGGATGAGTGCGTCTGCCAGTGAGTAATTGACTTAATTAGACAGAAACAAAGTGAGAAACTGAGAAAGAAGTTTGATTTTTAGCTAATCAATATTCTATATCTCTAGAATTTTCCTTTAACAGGGCTCTTTGTCACCAGGGTTAAGGTTAGATATTATTGTTGGTCACAGACAGACTTTGTTTTAGGAGGACAATGTATTTTAAATGAGTGTCCCCACAACTTGTAATCAGACTCCACACAATAAATACAAGCACCCTACACCCATACTCTCTCGTAGTGTAGATAGAATCATTTTTTATGATCTTAATGACAGATGGACCCTTTAATTCAGTTCAAGACTCCAAAGTACTAGAAGTAACGTATCCTAATTGAATTTATGCATCACAAATCCACATCAGCAAGGTTTTATTCAGCCACTGAATACATTGCTCTTGGTTTTTCCTTCTGTTTGACAATCAACTGTTGCAAAACTGTTGTACAAGCCTCATTTGACAAAACGGAATGTTTGTGGAACATCTTAAGTCGAAGTTAGTTCTTTGCACTTTACCAAACTCCAATATGTCTTGTCTATGGACCGTATAAAACAATGGATGCAAAGTCCGTGATGTCACCCACTGCTCCTGCCGGCTGCCTCCTGGCTAAAAATTGGGAGCTTGGGTGGAGCGGAGGTGGACTGAATGAAGCCTGGTTGTTCAAACAAGCCACCTGTGACAGAAACCACCCACAGTACAGCTGACAGATTAGCTATAGAGACCAAAACTGTTTTTTGTACCAGGCTGTAAACATGTTTATTTCTGCTGTGAAGTTGAACATTTGAACATGGCCATTTTTGGTACCTTACAGCTGCTTGGTCTTGTCTTTCCTTTTTACCTAACACACTACAGGAAACATTCAGGGGGATTTGCCTGTTGTCAAATAATATTGCCTTAATGGCACATAAAATTCAATGTGCAGAAGTCCCTTTGTCAAAGTCTGCAGATGTGGTTGCAGAATACTGGCATGGTGCTGCATTTATTAGGAGGGGACGATGTTAACTGTAAACTGTAAAGTTAAATGGAAAAAAAAAACAATTGACAATTTTTGTCATTTACAGTTTGGGTTTTGTTTAAAAACTCAAACATAGAAAAAAACAAACTACAAAAATGTCCATGTGCATGTGTGTGTGCGTGTTGACATCTAGAAACAAGTGGCTCTGTACTGCTTCAGCCTGCCATCTGTTCACCGCTCTTACTCTGATCGTTATATTCTCAGCACACATACACACACATGCATAATAAATTTGCAGTGTGCGTGTGTGTGTTAGTGCCTCACAAAAACGGTTGTATCACAAAATCAGAAGGGTTGAAGCAGGTTTTAATTTAGGGATTAAGTCAAGCTTACAATCCTTCTGTACATTTCCTGTGTGTGTGTGTGTGTGTGTGTGTGTGTGTGTGTGTGTGTGTGTGTGTGTGTGTGTGTGTGTGTGTGTGTGTGTGTGTGTGTGTGTGTGTGTGTGTGTGTGTGTCACATGTTTCTCTAATTAAATCACCTTTAGATCACTTGTTGTTATATTGACCCGAATGAAGTCCTGTTGTCTTTAAGCAGAACACACACACACACAGAGGCATACACCAGCATGCGAACAGGGTTATATTCTAATACACATTCTCATTAATGAATTGCTTAGCAACAGCAGACGGTTGCCTAGCAACAACAATACCAGTTCCAGCAAGTTGGGTGTGTTCAAAAGTGACACCGTGGTAAATGAAGAGAGGGGGAGTGTGTATGTGTGTGTATATGTGTGTGTGTGAGTAACAATTATGCTACCAGTTGGATAAATGAGATGTTCTGCAGAGTCAGCTACTTCCTGCAGAACACAAACGTGGTAAGACACACACAGACACACTGTGCTTCAGTAAGCGCTACTGTAGAATGAATGAAACTATTGCATGTGTGTCCTAAACCTGCATTATATCTAATGGCCAGTAGGGGACGGCTCCATTGATTGACCCTAATGGAAAAATTAGCCGACTTCTCACATAATTTATGACCTCAGTAAACAGTTTCCCCATGAGTTCATGGTCTCAATCTCTAGTTTCAAGTCTTCTTCCATACAGCATGACGTACACTTTGTTCCATTTTGAGAGGCTTTAGCTACCTTGTGGCTGACAAGTCGTTCTTAGTGAGTCTGTTCAGCACAACACACCGGACTCATGGAACTCAAATCAAACCAAACTGTTCGTTTGTAATAAGAGAATGTTTGTGAGCAGGCAGCCACCTTTTTTAATATTTCCACTCATCCATTTTAGCCACTAATTGATACTACGTAATTGTATCTATAGCCATCCTATTAGCTGACATTTCCCGGACTACGTGCCGGATGATTGGTTGGTTTTTCACGTCTGTAGCTTAGGACCGTGTCGAGCGCCAGCGGTCCGAGCTCCCCATTAAGAGTTAGCAATTAGGCTACATCAGGCACTAACAGGTTATTTGAAAAGTCTACCTCCAGATAGTTTACTCCAGAGTATTAGTAACTTTTCATGAGATTAAATAACCGTCTTCTGATATCACACCACTGTAGTGAAGGTTTGGGATTAGACACAAAAAAGAAGTGTTGGTTTGGGTATGTTCCTCAATTATCATTTATAATCTCCAGATAATCTGTTAAAACATCTACGGGCAGAGTGAAACGATTTACAATGTTGTAAATACTCTTCAACTATAACACCTATAACTGTAGGTGGACTAAGTGTTATCAATTAAATGCTACTTGCATAAAACAGTCAAATCTCTGACCAAACTGGTGGAATTCCATCATCAGGTTTGAGAAAGTAGAACAATGTATGAAATTTAAAAAAACGATATCTCTGGTTCTGCTGCACCAACTGTCCATCATGAGTATTCCTAAACTAGTCTTTTTACCATTATGAGAATGACATTTCTCAATCATCAATAAATAAATAAACTCTGGTCCTTGAGGTATCATCAGGCAACCATCAAACCAACACAGTAGATACCTACATCATCATCACCATCACCATCATCACCATCATCAGTAACTAATTCCAATTCCTGGTATTATTGCACTTATCTAAATCTATAGGAAATGATAGATAGTGTTATATATGGTGATGGTGATAGTTGATACTGCTCCTTATGAGAGTTCTTTTGTGGGAAAACAAATTCATACTAGAGCATTCAATCAAAATGAATAAAAGACACTAAGGAGGAGGTTAAGTTGATGCATTGAGCTGCAGCATTGGCAGCAGTGAGAAGTGTCACGTTATAACGGCAGCGCCAATCCAATTAGCTGGAAAAGAAATTCTAATAGTTGGATGACTCTGTCTCTCTCTCTGTCTCTCCTCAGCAGGTGTTGGTAGGAAGTGTGTGTGCGCGACCCGTTGTTGTGAGCAATCATGTTTCGAAACAGCCTGAAGATGTTGCTGGGAGGCAAGGGCCGCAAGAATAACAGTGGTCAGTACCTCCTTTATCTTCATATCATCATCTCCCTGATGCACTTTCCAGCCTGACTGTACAAACACAGTCATGTCAGAACGTTGCAGATATGTTCCCCTGCTGGTTACTATGATTTCATACAGTGACCTCATTCAGCCTCTGAACTTTTGTCTTCCAACAGGTGGCAGTAGCATCGAGTCAGAGGCCTCAGATGTCAGGATGATGGAGGGATTCACTCGTTCACTGCCTTCTTCACCCCTCCTTAACCTTCGTCTGGCAAAAAGAAGTGGTAGGACTATCTATCTATCTATCTATCTATCTATCTATCTATCTATCTATCTATCTATCTATCTATCTATCTATCTATCTATCTATCTATCTATCTATCTATCTATCTATCTATCTATCTATCTATCTATCTTCACACAACATAAACAGGACAACATGCTCTTCACACAGAGGGAGAAACAGATGGCAATCCCCAGCTGAACTGCAGGCAGCAAACAAACATGGCTGCATCACAACATATTCTGTGAATGACCACAGGCGCAACCTGATTGGATCATTGGTCGCTCTATCAGCTGTACTGTGTGCGTTGTCACATGTCGATGATCGCAGGATATGTTGTGCGGCCGCGTTCAGAGGAACTTTAGCTTCACACTCATTGGTCTATTATTTTTTTAATATTATTCTCTCAAACTCCCAAACATTTCTCAAGAGAAAACGATTCAGTTCCCACTTAAAACTCACAACTGTATTTAAACAACGGGAATGGCACTATAATGGCACTTGAACTAAGGGGAAAATGTCAACATAAAACTGACTTAACTTTGTACTGCCCAAAAGCTACATTACTAAGAAGAATCCAGGTTTTCATCCATCGTCTGTCGTCTGTCTGTTTTATTCGTAAGCTTAGACCACATAGACCAACAAAATTTTAAATAAAGATTTTGTACAGCAAATAATTCTCAAATTGGCTCTTACAACCATATGTAAGGAGAGAAAGTGCTGCATAGTATGTACCCTTGATGAATGAATATGACAACTATGCCATCCCCTATATCTAGTTTTTAATGAGCAAACTGCACAAAAACTACAAAAAAAAAATCCAAGAAATACAGTCCTATTTATTTATTATTGCATTATCGGCTGCAGTTATTACATGGTAGCCCGCCAATAACGTAATAACTTATTACATTATTGGCAAAAGGTTACGTTATTGGCTTTATTACATTATTGGAAACTTGACATCACCCACATGTTTTTTAATCGCCATTTCGAAACCCAGGATATGGACGCAAATTCAAAGCACAATTCACAGAGAAAAGGTCTTTTTTTCATTCCAGTTCAGAAATTCACTATATGTCGGCGGCCTTATTGGTGAATTTTTCAGTATCAGTTTCAACAATCCCATATCTGTCAGGTATATAATATAAGCATCAGATCTGACTCTGACAGCTGGGCAGGACCTAAAACACTTAATCTTGATATCATGAGTAAACAGACGACAAACACTAACACAAACACAAAACTAGAACACACCTCTTCTCATTCAAACCAGGTGAGAACAATGAGCTTAAAGGGTTAACCATGTGCACAGTCGGAAAGGTTTAAGAGATATGGAGTCGATTAGGCCGCCATTATGATGTAATCGTTTTACGGGATAGTCAAACCATAAACTGTATAGGAAAAACACCCCCCGCACCCCCTGCATGGAGTGCAGCAACTGGTTGAATCGAGCAGAAACCACAATCAGCGCTTGAAGACCTTTTCTTCTTCTTCTTTTCCTCTCTCTCCTGTCACACACACACACACACACACACACACAGCTGTGACCTGTTACACTGTGTGTGTGTGTGTGTGTGTGTGTGTGTGTGTGTGTGTGTGTGTGTGTGTGTGTGTGTGTGTGTGTGTGTGTGTGTGTGTGTGTGTGTGTGTGTGTGTGGGGACCTTTGACCTTGCATTTGAGCGTCCCTCTGTGCCTTAAGGGAAAGAGAAAACGAGAGAAAACAGAGAAATGTAACCCAACCCCCTGCCAGCCTCCCTCTGCTCTGCTCTCCTCCCCTGCTGTTCCTCCTCTTCCTCCTCCTCGGGGTTGACTTGACAGACTTCTCCTAAACATTACCATGTGGAGTCTCTCTCTCTGTCTCTGCTGCTTTGCTCCCTGTCAAAACAGAAACATAATGAGCCGAGGCAACTTCTTAAAGTCGGTACACACAAGCTCTGATTTCAGTTTATTTCTCTTCACTCCTCGACGTCTTTCCTCGGCTTTACCTCTCCCCCGTTGTCTTCCTCTTCCTCACCCATGTCATCTCAGCTCTAGAAAGGCATAGCCATTTGTTTGGTCAACATTTAGTTAAGGCCAGAATCTGGCTTGACGTCTATTTACTGTATGAAAAATGATTATGTCATGGAAATGCAAACCACTTTTTAAAATCTGTAGTAAAAACAAAACAGAGCGAACGGTGACTGCACAGTTAATGCATTCATGCTTTATGTTGTGACGTGCTACAGTCACTGGCTATTGGCGGTTTTGTTGAATGTTGAAGCTGCTGATGAACTGACTTCTTCGTCATGCCGTTTGTTATTCCACACTTTAATGAGGTGGTAGCTAAATACAGTCGAGAGAAACATCCAGCAGCATTATAGCTAAATGTTAACCAGCTTTTAGTGTCTTAATAGCCGCCATCTCAGTTTTTGACTGTAACAGCAATTTAGTGTTTTGTGGTATCTAGCTTTATAGCTGCTGATTGCAGCCACCTTGCCCCTCCTTCCTAGCATGAAGGAGAAACTGTGGTGGCATCTATGGTAGATAGTGTTAGTTTTTCTCTTGTGGGCGACATGACGGTTCAACATGGTGGAAGACCCACAGTGTCTATAGTTATGAAAGGTTCAATCTGACCCCTAAATTCCACCGGACATAGCTCTGTGACGGCGGCATTGCTGTTTGAATTCGTTCTTCACCCAACTTCATTCTCCACCAGGAGGATTTTAGAGGTTTGTTCACTGGACTTTGTTAACTTGAGTAACTAGCTACATAGTTATATAGTTTCCCATGTGTCTGTTTTTACCATCTGGAGTCTGCACAGGGTGTCGTATTTTGAAAACTGAGCAGGTTTTCGATGCCATTTCTGTCTTCCAGCCAGCTCAATCTGGTCAGTGATGCTATAGCATCCATCAAAAATAGACAAGGCTTGTATTCTCTGAGAAACAGAGTGATGAGCCGCTTCTGGGGAACTTCTAAAACACTCCGCAGTGCTTCTTGTATGATCAACAAAAATATACTAACACAAAATATGACAGCTCTTATTTTCAGATGATTAATCACTAACGAAAACATTACATCTCGGAATTTCACAGCAGAAACAAGTTGCAAACACTGACATGGCAAACTTGTTAGTCAGCAATAGTTGCTTATTTACACATCCTGTAACATTATCTTTGATTTGGAGTCTTTTAGCTCTTTTTTTGGTCTCTACCAACGCCCGAGGAAAACATCTGGCTCTTTAACCGCTAAATGCTTCTACCGTGTTCACCAGCTGGTCAATAGCAGGTAGTGTACAGTGTGATTTTAGAGCTTTGTGAACCAGAACAGTGAGGTCAGAGGCCTGAACAATGAGCTGAAATTCATCATTCATGTTCACATTTGTTGACTTATTTATCATTTGATACTTCATCACTAAAAAATGGATCATAGCCACTATAAATGGATTCAAATGTAAATGATAAATATTAGCAGGGCAGGCAGAAGCTAAATGATCAAAGTTTTTCCATCTACAAACTGATTTAAATGGATCAGAAA
Source organism: Collichthys lucidus (assembly GCA_004119915.2). NCBI lineage: Eukaryota > Metazoa > Chordata > Actinopteri > Sciaenidae > Collichthys > Collichthys lucidus. Next base: position 25,114,278 of record CM014100.1, read on the forward strand.
GCTGAAAGAACACATTTTAATATTGCATTATTCCTCACACTCCCTAGATATTATGTCCTATGTGCATTTTTTAATGTATTATGGAGGTTCCAGTGATTGTTTGGGGAGAATAATCCTTAAGAAAGAACAATCTGTAACACAGTTTTCTGCCAAGCTCAACACATTAAACCCTATTTTCTCAACTTCCTTTCTTCATAACGAAGGATTAGTGTTACACTTTCTGCCTTCTTATCGTTTTCATACACAGCAGGATATCTTTCTCACTTTTCTCGAGTCACTGATAGGTTTCTCTCCTGATCCTAACTGATGTTTAAGTCAGTCTTGCTCTTTATTTAGTACTTTTCTTTCTACGTTTTTCACATTTTCTGGACCTAAGTGGATTCCAATCTTCCATCTTCACTGTGATTTGTGGTCAGATGCTCTTCTGTTCTTGGAAAAAGGAGTTACACTGTAATTGCAGCATTTCTTTGCCGACCTTCATCCGAGTCCTTCCCTTCTCTCTCTCTCTGGCTGTGTTTTTCTTCCACAAGAAGAAAGAAGACCGGACTGTCTTTCTAAACTTTCCTCGCGCTTCTCGACATGTAACAGATTACTTCTCTCCGTTCAGCTCCTCCTGCGGTCCTTCCCTTTCTCTCCTGTGTGTGTGTGTGTGTGTGTGTTTTGGGTTGGAGGAGGGGAGGTTTTGATTTGCGGTGCAGTCAGACGAGGGAGGTCGTCTTTCAGACCAGATATGGAGGCTCCGCTGTTGAAAGAAAAACTCTTCTAACACTTGGAAACTTCTTCTTGTGCTTCTGACCAAAAAGGACATGATCTGAGAGGATATTGAATCTTGTCCACCTCATGCCCTACTTGTTGTTCTCTCTCTTTTTTTGCCTGGTTTGGAGGAGGCTCTACCTGTGAATGAAAAGGATTGCATTTTTTTTGGCTCCAGAGGACAATAAGCTGTGGATTACAGATCTGCTGTGAGTTGAAGTCAAGTTTAAAAGTGTGTGGTTTCACCTCTGAAAGTAACAGCATAACTTTACTTTACTATCATATTTATTATCACAGTATTCACGTGTTTCATTGTCCTGCTTGTTAACTACAGTCATCGTGCTTTACAAGTTAGAGTACCTCTAGTGTGTTTTCTTTTCCTGGAGAGTCCCTTCCTCTTCTTATCTCCTCATTCCTACCTCCTTCATCTTTCTCTCCCTCTCTCCTTTGTGTATTCTGGAGAAGGAGGAGCTCAGGACCAAAGAGAAGAGGACTGGATGGTGATGTCATCATGTTCATTTACATTACACACAACAAGAAAGCTTGATGGAGAGGACAAACGGCACAAAAGCAACTCAACAAACCTCGCTAACTGCTGACTTAAAGAACCTTCCTCCTATTCATCACGCTAACTGTTGTTTTCTGGGGCAATAAGTAGCAGCCCTTTGATTTGTTGACGCCGCCCTCTACATGGAACCACTCTGAACCAATCAGGACCCCACTGCTAGCTAGCTATGGACTGCACGGCGGCTATTTTGAAAGCGTGCGCCCGCTCCAGGTCCAAGTGGTGTCGCCATGAGCGGTCCTCCATGCGTCGTCCATGGAGACAGGCGGACGACTATGGCTGTGGTTGTGGCGGAGATGTCATAGCGGCGGGGGTCGTCGGCCATGCCTCCAACCTCCTGCACCGCTTGTTGTTTTACATCTGCTGTTGTCTGTCCCACGAGGAGAGCTCTGAGCTGTGTCGGGAATGGGTGGAACGTCCCATAGGAGGAAGAGGCAGGAGTGAGGACGAAGGTAAGAGCCAAGGACTCTGTCCTGATAACCCCGATGACATCATCAGGGTTATTTGTTCCAACTTTGGTAAGATCTTTACAGAACCACAGAAGATGTTATAAAACTGCTTTCACATGCTCGTACAGAGTATGAAATGATGAACAAACTGAACTTCACGTGCCCCTTTAATAATGTTCATCCATTACAGTCTGGTACAACATACTGTTTTACCAGTGTTGAAGACATCCAAAATTGATCGAACTGTAGTGTTTTCCGAGGTGAATTGTTTAGTGGAGGTATAATACCCACTACCTACAATACCTACATCCAGCAAAATCTTTAAGGCCAAGTCTTTATATTGTTCCCAACAAGGTTTTCTCTGTTTTCATCTGAAGAGGTGTCATCTCTGATTATGAAAGGTGAAGCCATGCGAGTAAAACAGTGTATGGATTCCACTGTGTTCACTCAATCTATCAGTGCTCAAACTGAGGTGGCCTTTATTTTAGGTGAGGCAGCCACAACATAACAGGAAATCCAGAACTGATCTGGATTCATCCGCACAGTTGCACCCCCCATTTGACATCGAACACCACAGTCAGACAGTATTTAGAGGAGCAGAGTAGCATCAATGTCAAACAGCCTTTTGCAGTCAATCCTACCTTTTTTAGTGTCTGACTTGTGTGGCCCTCATAGTCACAAAGGAATTTTCAAGTGTCAGGTTGCTTGATGTCGATGGCGGGGGAATAAAAAGGCCTGTCTTGTGTGGTTGATGTCTGCGACCTTGACGTCAACAATTGTAATTTCTTTCCATATGTATTGATCCATTGGCTTACTGACATCACAGACACCCCACTCTCAAGGCTGAGTGATAACCGGTGTACATCAACTTGAGATGGAGGCTCAGGGAGCAAACAGGGGCCATTGTCCTTGTCTGAAATGTCACATAAATCTTTAGCAGCTGTGAGGATTTATGCTTCTTCCTACTACCAGATATGATATTTAACACATAAGTAATACTTTAATAAAAATGTGTCTTTTTAATGGTAAATGCAGACACAATAAACTGAAGGTAAACCCGTCAACCTGTACAATGAAATAACATAGATAACATATAAGTATAAGACTTGATGTCTTGATTGACAGGTCCAACCGCCAATCAAATGATGAACAGATGTGTCAGAAACAGTCTGGAGGCAAACTGAGCATCTTTGTTACTTTGTTATATTTGTCTAAGCATTTATTTAGCCTTTAGTGGCAAAGCCAAAGTGGTTGTGCATCCTCAAGAAATCTATGGCATTGGAAGCTTGGGAACCTCCAAGAAACTACTGCCACCAGTCATATCTACGTTTTAGCCATGCTCTCCAAGAGCAGCACTTCAGCTCAACATGAAGGCTTGGCGAACAAATAAATTGGTGTTTTAGTTCTTATTTTTAGCTGGGTTTAGTGTTTTTTTATTATTATTATTCAGAACCACGTATGTTTTTTTAAAACCACATACTCCTGTCATGGGGTTTGTTCTTGTGTTGTCGCTCGGTCGCCCAGACAGAGACGATCTAGTAGGGTATACTTGCACAGAACAAGGTTGTGCAACGTGTTGTCCAAGAAAATCTATAAAAAACCCAAAATGCGCCTTTCAGTAGCTAATCTTGTCAGTAGGCTTTTTGGTAACAGGTTCAAACCCTGTCTGTACCTTTTTAAATACCCATGTTTACAACAGAATCCAACTTAGGAAAGGTGCTGTAGGTAGAAAATTAGAACGAAGAAAGGACGTGAGACAGATGGAAAGGAAGTAAGGGAAGAAGAAAGGACTGAAGGAAGGAGACAGGTAAAGAAGACAAGAGGATGGAGATGAGAGAAGAAGGCAGGAAGGAAGGAAAGAAGGGTTGATGGAAGGAATCAGAAGCTGCAGTAGTTAACTAGACAGAAATGGAAAAGTCTGTGCTCGCTGTATCTGATCTTTCCATTTTATTTTTCTTCTTCTAAAAACGACTCACACACCCTGTCATTGACTGACCACACACACATGCGTGTATGTGCGTGCATACACACGGTCCGCCCAGTGTGCTTTGTGTTTGGTTGGTTTTATTTTCAGTGTGCGTGTGTGTGTGTGTGTGTGTGTGTGTGTGTGTGTGTGTGTGTGTGTGTGTGTGTGTGTGTGTGTGTGTGTGTGTGTGTGTGTGTGTGTGTGTGTGTGTGTGTGTGTCTGTGATGCTTCTCTGGTATTTAGTCCAACAGTCAGCAATTTATAGCTGTAATTATAGACTGTCAGAGAAAGAGACAGAGAGTATGAGCTTTCATGCTGTGGCTTACAGTCTTGTGTGTGTGTGTATATACAGTGTATATACATAGAAGTGTGTGTGTGTGTGTGTGTGTGTGTGTGTGTGTGTGTGTGTGTGTGTGTGTGTGTGTCTACTCTTGGCATATTTAGGTCATGATAGTGAATATATTAATATGAAGATCAATTACACTTCCACATGCTGTCTTCCCAGAAGGCTTTGCTTCGAAGATCATGCGTGTGTGTGTTTGAAGTTCTCTCAAGATTTGTTCTGTTTTCATCATCTCTTCTGATCGGACATATTTATAACTGTTCTTCAACCTGATTGGACAGATGCTATCTCATAGTGCATGGAAGAGGCGGGGCTCCACAGCAACAAAGTAGATGATGGATGGAGGGACAAACAAGAGAACACAAGATTTATGTGGCTCCATTTGTATTTGACCATGCTGTTACTACTTAGCGAAGCTACTACCGTGTGTAGAACCTAGCACATCACCCTCATTTACACACTAATTCGGTGTTGTAGAACACAGCCACAACCATAGCTCCATTTTAGCTCAAAGAATTGCTGAATCTAAGTACAGCCTCACAGGGCTGCCTGCGTGGCGTGGAGACTCGTAGTCTTGTTAGAAGTTTTTTTGCTGAAAAACAGCTGCCAGCTGCAGCCAAAAAGGATGTTGTGAGAGCTCTAACAGTGAACTGAAAGACACTAGAGCTTCATAGAGCTGAGGAGAACTCTGCTGGACTCTGTGGGTTTAACGACACCTTTAACATACTCAATTATTTAAATAAATGTAGTCAGAAACCAAAGGTTTAGACAGTCATAGCAGAACAGCAGACAGATTTAGTCACTAGCTGGTGTGCATAGTGGAGCACTGAGCAGCTAAAAGCTGAACTTTGGACTTCTATTTGCGAAACACAAATCAGAGTGATAATGTTGCTCCAGTTTGTATCAGTTTAAACTGTGCTAATATATCAAAGGACTTCATCAGGGTTTTTTGTTCCAAAGGTTCACTGACTTAATTAAGTGCTCTGAAAATGAGCAAGTTGTCTGTCACGGTTCAGTTTGTTCAATACAAATGCAAACCTTCACTCTCCCGCTCTCCAGGTGAGGATGAGGAGTTAGGACCTCCGCCCTCAGTAGACGAGGCAGCTGACGCTCTGATGACCAGGCTGGGCTTCCTGCTCGGTGAAAAGGCAATCAGTGGAGAGCCGGGGTCATCTTACCACGCCCAGGACGATGGACAGGTAATCAGCTCACACACACATACACACTTACAAACAGCTAGGATGTCCTTACCATCACAGTCAGTGTATCGTGTTTCTTCATTGTTGTATGGTATTATTGTGAAAGATCAGTCTAAAATGTAGAAATGACTCAACGGTTTCTAAAATATTAAAACATTCATCCCTCAAATCACTTGTGACATTATTGGGTTTAAATTAACTGTGAAATTTAAGAATGATAAACAACTATGAATACATTTAAAGGTCCAGTGTGTAGAGTTTTGTTGCATCTAGTGGTGTAATCACTGCATTGCAATCTCCTCACATCACCCTCACTTTCCTAGTGTAAAGGAGAAACACAAGGCCGTGTCAACAGTCAGTATGTAATTTGTCTGTTCTGGGCTACTGTAGAAACACGATGTGTCAACATGGCGGCCTCCATGAAAGAGGACCTGCTCCCACTGTAGATATAAAAGGAGAATTTTTTAGTAACAAAAACAAAAAGATTCATATTTTCAGGAGGATTATACATGCATGAAATCATAGTTAGAAATATTATTTTCCATATTTGCTTTATTCTGAAAATAAAGGCCCCAAATCTGACACTGCACCTTTTAAAAAAAACAAATAGAATAAAAACATTTTTTTTCTGAATTACACCAAGCAACAACAGTTTTGAAACAGTTTATTGGACAACATATACACTATACATACATCTGTCATCTGTTAGAATCAGCTGATAAGGGAGCTTGACATGTTGGGCAAGATGTAATTACAAGTAAAAATCCTTCACTGGAAGCTTCAAAGCTGCAGCATTATTATATAAAAATAAAAAAAACATCAGGCAGCATCAGAGCGCTCTCCTTATATTATTGTGTATTGCATTATGACTACTTATACATTAACATGTAAGAACAAGCATTTGAATGTTGTATCTTCCTATTTTATATATTTGGTTGACATGTACTGTGTAACAATAAACAAAGCCCATTTAATATGCCTGTGGTTTTAAACTTTTACTATATTTACCTCACGTTATGAATCATTTATTTACTTGTTTTTAATTACCTCTTTTATTTTTCTCAATAAATTTAATTAATAAATATAATTAATAAATTATTTTTTTCATTGCTTTAGTGAGAAATAACTGTTTATTCTGGTAACTGCAGATGTCTGAATATGTTGAATATGAGTAAAAAAACACCATAATAGTGCATACCCTTTGTTGCAAAAGCAAACATTGATTTATATATGATGGATAGTAACATAATGAATTCATGCACACACTCAGATGAAAATACAATCTTCTCTTCTTTCCACCACAGAGGATCTCTCCTTCCTCCAGTCTGGCCAGTAGCAGCGCCTCCCCATGCTCCACACTGCAGCCTCCTGCTGGAGGGGAGGGCAACAACAACAAGCATGCCTCCCCCAACCATGCCTCCGTCACCTCCCCCACCTCAACACTGGAGAGCAGAGACAGCGGCATCATAGGTGACATATTTTGGACACAGCTTCTTGAAAAACACCCTCACACTGCTGAATTATTCACCTTCTCTGTCATCTTTTAGCCACGTTGACCAGCTATTCTGCCGAGTCGGCAGCCGAGCGGGACAACGGCACCAAGTACCCTGGTGATGGTTACCACGGCAGCAGCCTGAACCTCTGGCAGCAGGTGAACCGACCGGTGGTGGCCTCCACCTCCTCTTCCAGTATGGTAGCAGCAGGAAGAACCAACGAAGGCTTCCTGTACAGGGTGGAGGACAACATGGCCGCCTCCACTTACAGCCTCAACAAGCTCCACCCAGATCGAGGCCCTGACTCCGCCCGCTCATCAGGCTCCACCCACTCCATCCCTCTCTACCTCATGCCCCGCCCCAATTCAGTTGCTGGTAAGATGGCAGACAGGTGTGTGTGTGTGTGTGTGTGTGTGTGTGTGTGTGTGTGTGTGTGTGTGTGTGTGTGTGTGTGTGTGTGTGTGTGCGTGTGTGTGTGTGTGTGTGTGTGAATCAAATGGTTTCCAGTCGTGCACTGCGCTCCCACACACTCTTTCCTGTTAGGAAGGAAATACATCATTCTTTCTTAACTGTAGTGAGTTCACTGGTGATAGAGAGCAAACAAAGACTCGCTTCCATGATAATTATCTGTCCTCTCTGGGTTTAAAAGAGAGCTTTTAACAAAGAACAGGCGTATATGGTGTGCCACACTGCAGCCAGTGCCTGTGTGTTGTTAGAGTTAACATTCTTTTTCCACCACTGCAGTTCAGGATAACAGGAGTTCAGTTTCACTTCAGTTTTATTGTCAGATGTAGGTTAACACAGTCTCAACAGTGCAATTAACTGTGTTGGATAAGAATGACAGGTCAATGTATGAGTGTGAAGTCTTTGTAGACTTAAAGAGATGATAATTAAGCTGCATAAGCTGCATTTTAGCTTTATTCAGCAATTTGTTTTGGTGTTATGGGTTGCAACTTTGACTCAGTTAAATTTTATTTATATAACGCCAAATCATAACAGAAGTTATCTCGTGACCATATAGAGCAGGTCTAGACTGTACTCTTTATAATATTATCTACAGAGACCCAACAGTTCCCACCATGAGCAAGCTCTTGGTGACAGTGGCGAGGAAAAAACTACCTTTGAGAGGCAGTGTGAGGAGTTTACCAACTTACTCGACACCTGTGAGAGACCAGAACAAATGAGAGTCAGACACGAGAGCTTTACTTTGTACAAAGGGCACCCTGCCACTGCAACATCTAAGCTACAGATAGCAGAGAGGCGCAGGGCAGTTCCTTGTTCCTTTATTTATAGACGTTTACGTGACATGTGACTGGACAGAGGCGGTCCCTGTTCCAGTAAAATAAAACATTTGATTCATCATGAGTACAGTGTAGTAAGATGAGTACAGTGTAGTAAGACTACTGATGCTGGGACATGTGACATACTTTTAGCCTTCTAACAGTCCCTCCTGTTGGCACATGTCCCTAATCATAAGCAAAATATACACAGTAATGCACTTGATAATACCAAGTATAGTGGTCGATCACGCATCAAACATAATAGATGAAAATAAAATCGTTGTGAAGCCTTCAACCCATGTACTGTGCGTACAGTAGAGGGTCACTGCCCTGCGCCTCTCTGCTATCTGTAGCTTAGATGTTGCAGTGGCAGTTCCTTGTTCCTTTATTTATAGAAGTTTACATGACATGTGACTGGACAGAGGCGGTCCCTGTTCCAGTAAAATAAAACATTTGATTCATCATGAGTACAGTGTAGTAAGATGAGTACAGTGTAGTAAGACTACTGATGCTGGGACATGTGACATACTTTTAGCCTTCTAACAGGCAGAAACCTCGAGCAGAACCTGGCTCTTGTTGGCTCATGTTCATCTGTCTTTACTGTTGTCTTCAAACTAATTCTTTTACATCTGCTGAATGTGTACAAAGGAAACTGCTTTTTAACAAATTCAGCATATAATAGGATAACATAAGTGCTGGCCAAAAACATGAAGAAATAACTGGCATGTTATTGCAGGTTCATAGCCACGAGAAATGTGAGTCTGGTTCTTTCTCCCTGTGTTGTGATTGTTCAGTTATCTCTTGTTAACCTTCTTAAAAATATATAATTCTATTGTGACATTTTCATTTTTAAATGATTTTTGATGACTAATCTTGAGCTAGCACACATGAATATATCCAGTTAAATGTGATGTGTGTGTGTATGTGTGTGTGTGTAATCCCACCCATCACCAAAAACCACACTTGATTAGCTTGTACATCCTCATCCATCTTCCTCCTGGTCTATTTTCTTCATCTGCGAAACCATTACTCACTACAGCTCCACGTTGTACTGTATTTGTTAAGCAACAACTGACTTCTCTGTGAAACTAGTCCGTTTTACTCTGAAATGCAACATAATCATTGACTCTAAAGACACACCAACTTCCTTTTCATTCTTTCAGTTTGACTTTAAATATTAATATATTTGAATCTGTAAATAGGATATTGTTTGCTAATATGTGAACCATATCAACCATATATGGTTATAATATGGCAAAGTTATGTTTGCAACTTGTTCCACAAAAAATCCAATTTATTATTTTTTTAATTAGCAGTAAGTAATAAACACAGTCAGATAGACTTTATCAGACATGAACTTTTTTTGTCACACATTATCCATCTCACAAAAAAACATATATATCTCAACTGATTAATCTGTACACAAACACGTGGGTGGATGAAAAAAAATGTATAGAGAATTTCACCCAGTAGGCTTTAAATGTGTCAGCAGGTGGCTTCTCTGCTTCTAGACTTTATAAAAACTAAACTAGGCTAAACATTGCCTGAATCCAGCTCTCTATGTTTTTGTAGCTTTCTTGGCAAAAGTTAGATGATGAAAATCAGTACCACTCTTACTGGTAACAATGAAGCTACCACAAAGTGATTCTTAGACTAGCTTAGCATTAAGAGTGAGAGCAGGGGGGAAGAAGTTCTGGCACTGTCTAAAGCCCAAACAACACAGGTATTTAATCTGTCCACGAACAGAAACGTGCCGATGAGCTCCAGGGCTTTAGTTTGTGATGTGTGGATACAAAACAGCCAGGCTGAAAAACATCTCATCCTCCCTTTCCTCCTTTTCTTCTCTGTGTCTCATAAAATCTAAAACCATGAGTACTTTGGGAAAGGAAGGAAGTGACATGTATGACGTTTCTCAAAACATGCACACACGCACACAGGATATGAGGCATAGCCAGCAGTGACATTCTCTGTGGTGTCGGAGGATTGTAACAGGATTAATTGAATCAAACTCTAGGTAGGTTTCTATCTGTTTTTGTCGGGAGTCGTGACAGCTCAGTGTTTCCAACGTTTAGCAGCGCTTTGGTAGCTTTCAAATCAGCTTTACAGCGACTGTAGTGGAAGTCAAGACACAGCGCTCCTCAGTATCCTTTAAATCCCGCCTGCTCTTCTCTCTACTAACAATAGATAAGAAACGGAAGACAGATTTTTTGATTTTTAACTTTTAACCACAGATATGCATAACCACTGTCAGTCTTCTCTCATTTTTGAAGCAGACCTTTCAGTGTTTCACACTAATGTTTTTGATTATGATTATATTTAGAGTGCAGCTTCTTTTATGAGAGCATGCTGTGGTTCCTACAGGTTCTTGATCTGTTTGTTGTTGGCTCCTGGGCATTGTTGAACATTAGCAACAAAACAGCACCGAATTCACAAAGTGAAAAGTTATGCCCCATTTAGGATAATTCACAACACTGTGATGTTGCCAAGCAACCAGCGCAGAATCCAGGAAGTCACTGCTTGATTCCAACAAACCTAAACATTAATTACATCCAACATTAATGTTATACTTAATTAATGTTGGATTTATAACAAACTGGAGCTTCTTCTACATATATGACTGAATGTATTATTACTATTATTATTACTGAAATAAAAGAAAAGGAAAAGGATGAAGAATACAGGTTTGGAATGTTTTGGGCTGTTGAAGCATGTTTGTCTTTGTCGGCTAGGATAATAACCCCCAGTAAAACTTTCAAAATTATTATGCTAAGCTAGGCTAACCATCTCCTGGGTGTAGCTTCATGTTTACCAGTGAGAGTCGTAAATCTGATCCAACTCTCATCAAGAAAGCTAATAATACCATTTCTCAAACTGTTGAATCGTTACTTTAGGTACAGAGCTGGATTCAGGACGTGTTTACCCTAGCTTAGCATAAAGACTGGGAGCAAGGAGAAAGAGCTTGGTGCCTACTGACACCAACAAAACTTGCTAGGTAAAAGTAGGTGGGTAGTTTACTTTGCGGACCTCAGCTGCTATTGCTGGGCAAAGGAAGGAACTTTTTATGTATCAGTCTTGTACCTTTTGACATTTATCATAGAAGAAAATTACATTTTCTTACAATTCATATGCAGAAAATAAACCTATTCATCTCTCTGTCTCTCTTTAGCCACCAGTTCTGCCCACCTTGAAGATCTAGCCTATCTGGATGAACAGCAGAGACACATCCCATCAAGGACGTCCCTCAGAATGCCCAGACAGAATTCTGGGAATCGTAGTCAACTGGACCACAGAGGTATATGCATGCAAACACACATACTTTCAAGTATATTTTTCCAAGCAGCATTATGACACTCCTCTCTCTCACTCTTCTTCTCCTGCAGTTCGTTTCACTCCCTCTCTCAACCTGAAGCCCCTCCACTTCGAGGTTCCCGGGCTCACGTCCGATTGGCTGTTCACCGGCAGGGAATGGCTCTTCCAGGAAGTGGACGCTTGTCTTCGCGGTGGCGACCCGTCAACCAGCCGGGGTGTGGTCATCGTCGGCAACATGGGCTTTGGCAAAACAGCCATCATCGCCCGTCTGCTAGCACTTAGTTGTCATGGAAACCGGATGTGGCCAACCGCTGCCGGCAGCCAGACCATGCCAAAACGTAAGACATCATACATACCTTACAACAATCTGTGTGTTCATTGAGGATAACATCATAAAAAAGTGTGTGTGGGGGGGGGGGGTTCAGATCTTTTCAAATAACCATCAGATTCACACTTTTCTTTCAGTGCTATCAGTAATCCAGGTGACTTTCCATGATACTGATTTGCCACATGAGTTTTATGTCTAATATTCAGTATACAAATGGAAGAGAGATGTTAATGAGCTCCATATCTATAGTTTGCAATGTAATCTCCATATACACCTCGCAAAGACTGACGTCGTGCAGGTCTTTCTTTTTCTTCAATTCACTTTTATTTATATAGCACCATATCATAACAAAAGTTATCTCATGACACTTTTCATGCAGATCAGGTCTAGACCGTACTCCTTATAATATTATTTGCAGAGACCAACAGTTCCACCACGAGCAAGCACTTGGCAAGCAAGCACACTCTTCGACAGGAGAGGAGCTTGATAGCTGAAAGTTCTGGCTCTCAATGTACTTTTGGAAATTATAGGAACCACAAGGAACCCAGCGTACTAAGAGTGTTCTATAGGGGTAGTAAGGTATTATGAGCTCTTTTAGATATGATGGTGCCTGACCATGAAGAGCTTTATAAGTAAGGAGAAGAATTTTAAATTCTAGATTTAATAGGTAGCCAATGCAAGGAAGCCAAAATGGGAGATATGTGATCTCTGATCTTGGTTCCTGTCAGAACACGTGCAGCAGCATTCTGAATTAACTGCAAAGTCCTAAGAGACTTATTGGAGCAGCCTGATAACAAAGAGTTACAATAGTCCAGCCTTGAAGTAACAAATGTGTGGCCTGGTTTTTCTGCATCTGCTAGGTCTGATTTTGACGATGTTACATAAGTGGAAGAATGCAGTCCTCAAAATTTGGTTTATGTGGATGTTAAAAGACAAATCCTAATCAAAAACAACTCAAGATTCTTTACAGTGGAGCTGGAGGCCAGGGTGATCCCATCTAAAGTAACTAAGTCTCTAGAAAGAGAGTTTCTGAGGTGTCTGGATCCAAATACAAGAACTTTTTTACATCATGATCTGCTAATGAAGTATAAACCCCCACCAACTTGAGTGAAGCTGATAATCATGGGCTGAAGTCAGGGGCCGCCTCTAAAGTGCATGGAAAACAGTGACAGTAACACACACAGAGAGATTTTCTGATTTTTGTGAACAACTTTCTCTGTTTTTTTTTTTGTCACAAACAGACCAACTTTATTTTTCTGTGTGTTTTTGTCTGAACCTTGTATTTCCATTATTATTTCACAGTTACATAGCTTTTTAAGGTGAGGATCAAATACAATTCTATTATTTAGATACATGGTTTAAAATATTGTGTTATTTTGTTGGCAGCTAAACTGGTATTTGGAGGAATCATTGTAGATTTTTTTAAAAAGGAAATAGATTCATTGGAAAACGTAATAAGGCCATCAAAATACTACACTATTTAGAATTAAATAAACCAATTCCTGTAATAGAGGTGAAACGAATGGTTAAAAAACTCTGTAATCGTAAACCTTTAACACCAAATTAACTCTGGTTCTTCAGTCAGCAATAAATAATCTGCTTTTTATTGATGGATTTAGACAGTTGATGCCTAAAAACTTGTGGATATGTCTAGAAGAATATATAGTAATGTACATGAAGTTCAAACAAATAAGAAAGAAAAAGAAGTTATAGTTCCTTAAAGATAAAAACCTGATGTCGTCTTAGAAGAATTTGATACAGTATGACCTAAACTCGCTTGAACAGGACTCAGTAAATTGTTGGCAGGAATCCGTATCACATGCTTGCCAAAGGGACCCCCAGTGAGTTATTCCAACCATGACTACAACTTTATTCATTCTGTACGAGACAGCTGAGTCATCATGCAAAACCCAATAAAATCAGCAAGACTCACAACCTGGATCCGGACTCACGGCCAAGCGAGCCACCAGAAAAATCCATAAAACCCTGGAGTGGGGAAAAAAAACACGCACACGAAAGCGGTAGAAATAAATTTAAGAGTAAATTTGACATACGCCACAGAGGAAGAGAGATCTTTACAGCTTTACTGAGATTTAAAAGTATGATATTCTTCTCTCGACCCTACAGATGTAGAGGCTGTTTCTTTCTCCCATGATTCCATGGGAAGAGGAGGGGCAGATGAAGGAGGAGGAGGAGGAAGCTGCCCAGGGACTCCAGAGATGAGGAGGAGACAGGAGGACGCGCTGAGGAGGCTCGCAGGACAGGTAGGATCCAAACTTTACCTAATGTCGACATTAGGTAAAGTAGGTAAATCCACATGCTGTGTTAAGGTATTGGTGATTAACTTCTTGCCTCGCCTTCCTGTCTTGGGTTTGCAGGTGGTCTCATATCATTTCTGTCAGGCCGATAACTGTTACACCTGTCTGGTCCCGGAGTTTGTCCACAACATGGCGGCAATGCTAAGCCACGCCCCTCAGCTGTCAGCCTATCGCGAGCTGCTGCACCGGTCGCCGCAGCTACAGAGCACGCTGAGTCTGCGCTCCTGCATCCAGGATCCGAGCGCCGCCCTCCAGAGGGGAATGCTAGAACCTCTGGACGCTCTCTACAGAGGTACGTAACACAGTCTACTGGATTCTGTTCTCTAAAGACTGGGTCAGTATTTCATCTGTCCTCTTTCTGTTTTGTTTTCCAGACAGGAAGCTGCATGTGGAGGGGGCAGGGCTTATTATATTGATTGATGGGCTAAACGAGGCAGAGTTCCACCGGCCCGACTACGGCGACACACTGACTTCCTTCCTGTCCCAAAACATCCAGAAATTTCCTTCCTGGTTAAAGGTCATTACCACTGTCAGGACCAGTCAGCAGGTACATACTGTACACACACACACACGCACACACAGACACACAGGAAAAAACATCAAATTCATCTGTTGGATGTCAAATCCTATTAAAGCTGCCAACATTTTGGCATTTTTAATATGATGTTTTGAAAATGCTTTTATGGTTGACCCAGCAGCATCCATGGTCGCCAAATTCCCTTTTAAATCCAACAATTTATGACTTGTCTTTCTTAACAGCAAAAATTCACATAAATGTAAATTGTTTGATTGCAAACAGGACTGTCTCATACCAAAGTCTAAAGTCATAAACTGTTAGATTTTTGAAAGGAATATGGCACCCATGGCTGATGCTGGGTTGAACATAAAAGCTTACTGGTGTTGTTTTAATCAAAATCAAGAGTGTTGTCGAGCCTTGGTTCTTCTCCACATTCTGAAGTGGTGTGCACATGGCAGTAGTATTTTTGTATCAAAACAGTTTGCAAGCTGTTGTAGTTTTATTTTGAAGTTTTCCTTGATTTTATCTGTTCCATCGTAGGTTGGTAATGTAAAACTAGCTATGATAGGAAAGTCAAGTTTTAGATCCAAGACCAAAGAGCCACTCATTCTAAATTTGTGAAATAAGTTAAATTTAAAATAAGGCATGTTCAGGACTGTGTTGAAGTTGATAGCATCAGCGTTTAAGCTAACGTCTCTAGCATCTCTATCCCTCTCTTTATTGGATTTTGACACTTTTTGGCAACCCCGGCCAACATTACCCATGATGACACCGCGCCATCAGTCTTTCTTTTGGAACATCTCAAGTAAAAGCAATATTGACGTTTATCTAATTAGCTAGCTACATTTGTTTACTTCTGTCTGAAATCAAGGACCCACAGTCTTTGTATATTTGTGGACCGTGTATATCTGATATGCTATATATTGTGTCAAGATTGTTACACAGACAGTCAGTGGGGGTGTCTATAATGTAAATTTCATTGACAAGGCATGAACTGTTTATTGATTTCTTGTAAAGTCGGTGTCTGTTTGTGGTTGTGCTTGTGGGTAGCGGACAGACCCAGTGGGGCATGGACCACATCTTCCTTGACCCTATAAGGTGTATCTATGGGTACAGGCACAGCCCTCGAAGCTTTGGGCCACTGGGTTCCTTTAAGTAGTTGAAGAAGTCAAAGTTATTTTCTGGTCTCAGCTCAACTTATACACAAGGTGAGACCAAGGTGGGCTCATGCAGTTAGTGGGTGTAGACTCAAAGATGGCTGCGCCTAAACTCAGAGTCTAGAGTTACTGACTACAAACTAAGGTTGCCAACTATTGATTTTGAAAGAGCAACAGCCAATGGGTAAACTCTAACACTTGACTGCTGACTTTCATCACTGTTTCACTTAGTAAGTCAGGGACATTCAGTACTCTTTGTTTATTGTGCTGGCACCACTTTCCTGTGGTCCAGCCAAAAACTACAGGTGATTTCGAGTGATTTCTTGCCCTGTTATCACTGTAAACTGTAGATGTGCTGCGCAAGCATGTGTAGCAGTAACTAAGATGCGCTGGGCAAAGCAAGCAGTGAATTAGAGAAGGGTCCACTTCACTTGACACAATCTGTTTCTCTATCTTTACGTTACAGGACATCACAGGTTCTCTGCCTTTCCACCGCATCTCTCTAGACAAGATGGAAGAGAACAACGCCATAGACCAGGACCTGCAGGTAGCATGACCACAGTCCGCCTCATTGTCCGTCTGTCTCTCCCTTGATTAGTACATCCATATGTCCGTCTGTTGTCTTCTTAGGGTTACTTGATGCAGCGTATCCACAGCAGTGCCGAGATCCAGAGCAATGTGTCGCTGAGCAACGGCCGCCTCGACAACACAGCGCTGGCCAAGCTGATCAGCCACCTGAAGACCCTGAGCAAGGGCTCGTACCTCTACCTGAAACTGACCCTGGACCTCATAGAAGGAGGGTACCTGGTCCTAAAGAGCTCCAGTTTCAAGGTGAGGTGGCAAAGAAGAGAAGAAAGAACAGAGTGAAGTATAAGTGAAATGAAAGTATTGTATAAGTAATTGAATTACTAATTAATTAATTATTATTATTAGCAGTTTACTTTACTAAAATATGGTGCAGTTTCACCAAAAGCAGTCAAATAGTGGATGGTGTGTGATGCGTTATGCACGTCCCGTCCCAGATGCCAATATGTCAGATTTCATATTGTGGGAACAGAGAATTTAAGCAATGACAGATGTTAAAATATCAGGAGAATTAAGAGTAGATAATAAAATTAAAGAGCGAGTTGATGTGTAGAGGCTGAAAGCAGTTGACCTGTCATTTGATGTGTCAGAGATGAAAGCTGTTCATTTGTCAGATGAAGTGGAGATATGAAAGCAGTGGAACTCTGTTTGATTGTCTATGAGAAAAGCATTAATATTTCAGCTGTATCAAGTATCATTTGAAAGGAATTAACCCCTCAAGCCCGACACAGTGTGTCGATCCTAACATGTAGCATGCCAAAACGTCGCAGAGAATCTCAGCTGAAAGCCTCTGCCAAGCATTGTCTTCCAAATAAAACACAATTTAAACCCCGAGCGATTATAGTGGCATGTAAGAAAAACGCAAAAACAGCAACATGTCCACTTTGGTGCTTCTGCTAGTTTCACCACTTCAAGGAAACCACCCATTAACTCGTCGAGCTACTGACCAAAGAGTAGCAAAAAAAACTTCACAAAATGATAAAATGTGTCTTATCTTTGCTGTTTTGTACATATGTTTGTTTTTTTTAATTCTAAATTGGACAGCCTTCTAGGTGAATTTACTCACACGTGACACATATCTAGATATCATTTCTGTAGTAATCTCACATGTCTTAGCTTTCTTTTGAGACCAAGATTATACGCTGAGCCATTGTAGTTGTGAAGATATGAACCATTTAGTTAAGGCAAGTCATTTCGGACAGGAGTTAGTTTAGATATGTACCACTGTAGTCATTGAAATGTTTCTTTGCTTCGGTGGACGTATTCAGTTTGCTCAGCAATAAACAGGAAGATGTTAAATGTGTGTGTGTGTGTGCAGGTGGTTCCTGTGAGTCTCGCAGAGGTCTATCTGCTGCAGCTCAACATACGTTTTCCGACCCAGTCGTCTTTTCAGAGAGTTCTGCCGCTGCTTAACGTTACCGTGGCGTCGCTGCACCCACTGACAGATCAGCAGGTACACTCTCTCACTGTGTCCGTGTGTGTGTATCTATGTGCATGCTGGTGTTTAGTGTGTCACTGTGTGTCTGTCTCACAGGGCTGCCAGCACGGCTGTAGACTCTTAATCTTGTTGGCACGTCTCTGACACGTTGAAAATGGAACAATACACTTGAAATATGACTGTGACCTCTCCTCTTATCCTCAGCTCTTTGAGGCAGTGAACGCTGGTGCTCTGACCGGTGGAACGCTGAGCTGGGTGGAGTTTGCGCACCGGATGGAGCAGCTCTCATCTTTCCTGCTGAGGCGGGATGACGGCAGCAGGATGCTAAACCACGCCTCCTTCAGGGAGTGGCTGATGTGGAGAGAGGAGGGTCAGGACGACAGGTTCCTCTGCGACCCCAGGTATGCTGACCGGCAGTGAGACAGAGAGAGTGAGTAGGACGGAGAAAAAGACAGTTTTTTTTTTCACTGAGCTGTTTATCTGTTTGTTTCCAGGAGCGGTCACACTCTCCTGGCCTTCTGGCTCTGCAGACAGGAAGGAAAGTTGAACCGTCAGCAGACACTGGAGCTGGGACATCACATCTTGAAGGCTCACATCTACAAGGTTAGACACATGCACACAGTCCTCAGATGGGTCAGTATCGACGAGAAGGGGCTGACATGAGGAGTTGTTTTGGTGCTGTACACTGCATGAATCCAAAAAGTAATAGAGATAAATGTTCAATATCCAAAGAAGACGATTTGGCCTGTGCCACGGATAAAGGTGGTTGATAGCTCACCCTGTTACCCCATGTGTATATCTGTCCAATGATTGGTGCAGTTGTTTGTCAGGCTCTGTGATCAATGCTTTTATGATGAGCTCCATGTGATCCAGTGTGGCTAATAAATAATACTTATAGTCATTAACAGCATATTCTTATCCAGTTTGCATGTATAAGCAGTGTACACTCAATACATGTTTGATAAGCAAGATTTATGGGCATCTTGAGCTTGACGAGAACTTCTCTCGTGAGGTATCTACATCTGGCGAGTAATCAAGCAAAGGATGGCTGATAATGCAATGTCAGTCACAAGTAGGTTTAAAACAGTTTGTCTGATTATTCACTGAACTACCACACAAGTTACAGATGCTTCACAGGAGAAATATAAGCACTAACAAATGCTTTACATTTACATTTAGCCAGGGGATCAAGGTATCAAGGTAGTGCGATAAGAAAGTGTGAGTGCAGCAGTAAGTACTGTGACAATTCTTGAAAGGGTACATTTATGTCAGGAGAGGAACTAAAGAGCTGGAGGTCATCAGGAGTTTTTCTTAAAGGTAGAGAGGGACGCCCCTGCTCTGGTAGGAACTGGTAGTGTGTTCCACCAACAACAACAGACGAGAAAAGTCTGGATGCCTTAAGCGAACAGGTGACGTTGTTCATTGGAGGAGCACAGCGGTCCTGAGGTGACATATACCTGTATAAAGGCTTTCAAGTACTTTAGGTAGGTGCAGTACTGGAGACAACTTTGTAGTCAGCATTAGTGATTTGAATTTTGTAGGCTGCTACAGGTAGCCAGTGGAAGTCGATGAGCAGCAGGGTGACGTGACCTTTTGGGTTGTTTGTAGACCAGGCACGCCACCGTGTTCTGGATCATCTGAAGAGGTTTCACTGTGCACGCTGGAAGGCCCGTCAGGAAGGCGTTACATTAGTCTAGTCTTGAGGTGACCGCAGCTTGTGTCAGGAGTTGAGTAGCATGCTCTATTATTGCTACTATCTGTCTGTTTTTTACTCCTGTGGCGTCCATTCTCATCTCCAGGGTCTGAGCAAGAAGCTCGGGGTTTCCTCCTCAGTTCTGCAGGGGCTGTGGCTGTCCTACAGCACGAAAAACCTGAGCCCTGCTGTGTCATCACTGCGCAACCTCTACACCCCCAACATCAAGGTAACATGATACTACACACACACACACACACACACAGGTGAATACAGACGGACTGTAACTCAGGGTCCTACCTGTCCAGGTGAGCAGGTTGCTGATCATGGGCGGGGCTGACGTGGATTTCCGTAGTGATGTCCTCAGCAACGCCCCCCTGCTGTGTGTCCACGCTCACCTGGGCCACACTGATGCCGTGGCACTGCTACTCGACCACGGAGCTCAGGTAAAAACAACATTTTTCATCCTTTCATCATTTTTCCTGAGGTTTTTCACATTTGTCAAATATCATTTCAGTCATCATGCCAGTTTTACTACGCGCACACTTCCTGTGTCGTATTTCTAGGTGGATGCTCAGTCACATGATGGTTTGACTGCACTGGGGTTCGCTGCTGCAGCCGGACATCTGGACATCGTCAGCATGCTGAGTCAACACACAGCAAAGGTATCAGTCTGCCCGCTTCTCAGCATTTGAAACTGTAACAAAAACTAGTGCTCTGGTGCCACCCTGTGGTCACATCAGGAATAGCATAGAGGTGGACAGCCGCCCATGTCCACTTATAGGATTTGGTGGGATTGGGATAGACCCTCTTCTCTACAAACTAAAAGTATGCCGTGAGAAAATTGCTTTGTCATGGAAATCTATGTATAGGCCATGTAAAAAAAAGTGGGCAGAAGGACTATTGCATTGTATTGCTATGGAGAAATTGACATACTTGATCAAGGGGAAGTATAACAGATTTGTTAAGATCTGGGATGCGTTTATGAAATTTGTGAAAGGAGGAGGTCTATCCGACACTGTGTAACTTATTGTCCTTTGTTTGCTCAGGTCACTCTTTTATTTTATTAACCAATGTTAATGTCCAGATTCTATATCCATTGTTGTCTCTGTTGATTGTATCTGTTAATGTGCCTCTTGTTCCTGTTGTTCTGTTTTTGTGCATATGTGCTTGTTTGCTAATTAAGTGAAAAATCAATAAAGATACTTGTCAAAAAAAAAAAAAAAGTATGCCGTGAGAAGAATTTGAAGGATGCTACGATAACAAGAAGTTCTACAAACGTGATAACTCAAATAGCATCTGAAACTCCCTCCAACAGCACTTTTTCCACATCTGAAGTTGTGGGGGCTGCTGATAATGAATAATTATACATTATGTTGAAATACAGAAGAGCAGACTTGCGTCATTTAAAATAAACTAATGGGCTCCATGTCTTGAAGAACAGGTCTTGGTATCAGAGAGTCTAAATGTGACGGGTTCATGTTTTTCTATGTTGGATGAGAGTTTAATCTCTGCGATGCAGGTGTGACTAGTTTCCACTGTTACCATTACACTATGTATCCAAACATCTGTAGACGTTTAGAAATAAAACCCAGCATGCAGAGCGTGAGGTTGTTAGACATACATACATACATATTGTTTCCAGTTCAAGCTGTTACGATGGGGCATGAGGCGTCATCACATGATCAAATAGACAGTCCCTGAAATCTGTGAATCTGAGAGTCTTTGTCTCCTCGTGTACTCAGGTGGGTCACGTGGACGGCTCCGGCCGGTGTGTGTTGGTTCACGCGGCTCAGCGAGGCCACCTCGAGGTGCTGCGCTTCTTGCTGAAGCGCGCCGAGTGGAGTTGCACTTCCTGCTGCGGGCAGAGGGGGGCGAGCAGGTGCCAGGCAGTGCAACAGGCTCTGATCGCGGCGGCCAGCATGGGCCACACAGAGGTCAGCTACACACACACACACACACACCTTTTATTATAATGTATGTTACTGAATTGTGAACTGATATTCATGATGTGTTTGTAAAATCATTTGTTTTGTTATCGTGTCCTGTGTGTGTGTGTGTGTGTGTGTGTGTGTGTGTGTGTGTGTGTGTGTGTGTGTGTGTGTGTGTGTGTGTGTGTGTGTGTGTGTGTATGTGTGTAGACGGTGTCATACCTGCTGGATCTTCCAGAGGAAGATGAGGAAGATGAGGAGAGACCTGAAATCAACACACCTGACAGTCTGTGGGGAGAGACAGGTACAAGAAGTACACCACAAATACTACAAACACTACAAATACTGCTTATTACTAATAAATATCTGATACTAATATATTTGGTACTTCAGGATTATTGCTGATTCTGCATTAATGCCACATACCCAGGGGCGGACTGGGACAAAAAATCGGCCCTGGCATTTTGGACCAGACTGGCCCACAACATTTGATAACACACCTTCGTTTTTTCAGTGCAACTGTGCAAGTCTTTAAAACAACCTAGCTCAACGGGACATAAATAATCAAATCGTATCAAATCAATTTTATTTGTATAGCCCGAAGTCAAAAAGCCCATTTTCCTCTGAGGCTTTACAATGTGTACAGGGAGTGACTCCCTCTGTCCTTAGACCCTCGGTTCGAGTAACAGGAAAAAATCTGGAAGAAACCTCAGGAAGAGCCACAGAGGAGGGATCCCTCTCCCAGGACGGACAGACGTGCAATAGATGTCACGTGTACAGGACAAATCAACACAAACATATTGTACAATTACAATGACTGATAAAATACAACCTGTTTATAATATATTTATATAAACAAACACACAGCTGCATTGACATAACACTAGCAATGAACAAAATTATGTCATTTTAAAAAGTGCTATTTTCTTTATTTGTAGGCTAACTTACATTGTCTTTAGCCACCTAGCTACATAAAACAGCCCATTGTTTTCCAGGCCTAAATAGGAGCTTACCCGAGGACGAAAAAAATAAAATTCAGACATTGAAAAAATTCAGTTGAACAAAAAAATTGAAAGTGCTGACTCTTCACTTTTAACTCACATTTTTGGTGAGTGGTGGTGGCTTTTAATATGCCTAGGCTGGAATTACTGGAATGTACAGATACCTGCAGCTGCATTCACATAACATAGACAAAATGATATTATTTTTAAAAGTGAGATTTTCTATCAGTTATGTAGCCTATATTGTCCCTACCACCTAGGCTACATAAAGAGCTGCTATATCTGCAGGACAAAAAAGCAACTTAGCCAATAGGCCAGCCTAGTACTCACCCCACAGACAATAATAGTCTAATTAGAAATTAGAACGCTGTCCACTGACTTATTGTTATTGTTGGTGAATGGTGAACACGTTTTCTCACATTAAAGACTATTTCATTTAGAATAAAAGACATAAAAAGTAGGCTACTGAGCTAGGCTTATTTTCTCTTCCAGCCAGTGTAGCCTACAATGTATTGTAGCGACCCTGCAGTAATGTGTTGTGTTACAATGTGAGTACTGTGGTTTCCCATGGTCCATAAATGCACCTGTATGAGAGCAAGGGGGCAGGTGAGCAGGTGAGGGAGAGCGCGTGTATGTGAGCGTGTGTGGAGAGACGGCACGAGTGAGGCTGCAGAGTGGGACCTGTTATGTGTTCCTGGCGTGGTTATGGCCTACAATAACCAAGTTCTGTAACAAGACTGTTGGCAATAAAAGCCAGTTTGCTAAATAACGCCTCGTTATTCCTGACGCGTCCGGCCGGACGCCACAGTATGTTTTATCATATTCATTAAGGGGTTGGGTGGCTTTATCCTACTCGTTGCATTTCATACATGTTCTGACAGTAGTCCAGTCCAGCTTACCGCAGGTTCAACAACATGTTGAGTGCCACTGCCACCGGCACCACTGTCAGCAGCGATGGGAGCTGATGAAGCCCTGCTGTGGCAAACATGTCAGTGATTTTAACACACTTAGCAGCATCTGCCTGAAGAACAAGTTTCTTCTTATCGCGTTTTTCTGCGCCACCTTTGCGTTTTCTCTCCATCTTTATCTGATAGCGTTTCACCCATCAACAAACTGCACACCGGCGCATCAAGCCAAAGGGGGGAGGTGTTTCATGATGTGATTGGGCTGTCAGTCAGCGTGTAAGGGCCGGTGGTAAGGAAACAAAGTCTTGCACAGCCTTTTCTCTCTTTTTTGTGCCTGTAGGCGGGACCAAAGCGTACAGAGTGGTTGTTCAACAGTGTGTTTGGGCTGCGTGATCTACTCGTTATGGGCGGGTCAGACCAATATATTAAAAAAAATAAATAAATCAGGATTTATCGGCCTAAATAGCACGTCGGCCCGGTATGCCAGATTGCCAATCCGTCCCTGCACATACCTGATCTCATTTCCTAATGTAAAAGTATTTTTTTATTTTTAATATTAAACATGTACAAAATACCAACAAAGACCTAAGATGTACATTCAAAGTTCAAACACAGAAGTTTAACTGTGTTTATGACTTACTGACAGTGATGGACTGAGGTGTTCATTGGCTGTAAGGCTCACTTTGAGCATGTTAAATCACATACATGTGAGCAAGGGAGTGCACGTACAAACAGCCACAGGCTGTAAACACGGCAGTACATCCTCGTGTGCAGACTCAGGTTTAAGATTTATATTAAAATGAAATAGGCGCAATAAGAATCCCCAAAAATATCACAATACCTGAAAATGGACTTACAACATGATGTTTAAAACTACAAATCCCATCAACCATCAAGATTGTATTAACTTATTCTGCTGTTATTAAAATATTACTGAATCAAAGCTGAAGTTATGTTTCAGATTGTGTGCATCTTGTGGCGTAGCTACACTGTAGTTTAGGGTGTGACTACCTCCAGGTTGACTGGTTCATCTTAGTCATTTAGACAAAGTATGATCAACACATCTGGCATAATTAGGAAAATAATACCGTTAATTATTCTTTAAACTCTCTTTTGGCTTGCTGTGTTTATTTTGAACTGTTGAGAGGTTTCCAAAGATGTACAAGATACAGTTCCAAGACGTAAATCTTTTTTCAAATGAATTCCTACTCAACCAGACAGTCTTTTAATATTCACAAATTCATGGATCTTTTCTTCTCATTTGGTACAAAATAATATCAGCTACTTTAAAGACAGGGTAAGTTTTTATTATCTTACAGTCTTTTCAGTTTGAAGCGTACATGTTTGTAAACCTTTGCTTCTGTCGTGTGTGTGTGTGTGTGTGTGTGTGTGTGTGTGTGTGTGTGTGTGTGTGTGTCAGCTCTGACAGCAGCATCAGGAAGTGGCCGGCTGGTTGTCTGCAGGCTGTTGTTGGATCAGGGAGCTGCTGTTGAACAAGGCAACAGGAAGGGTGTCACACCTCTCTTCAGTGCTGTGAGACGTGACCACTGGCAGGTATGGTGGAACACACACACACACACACACACACACACCTTTTAGTTTAATTCCTGCTCCACAGAAGTTGAGTGTCTGTCTCTGTCAGGTGGTTGAGCTGTTATTAAATCACGGCGTGGAGGTGAACATGGTCGACCAGCAGGGCCGAACAGCTCTGATGACAGCAGCCTCAGAGGGACATATGACCACCGGCCAGCTGCTACTGGATCATGGTAACCCCCCGTGCACTGATGATGAAGCATTAACAACCACAGTAACAATGTTCATTACAAAATTCAAAATATTCATCATCATATTTAGGTCAGAAATCAGTGAGTACAACAAGAGAGTCATAGTCACTACTCCTAGTTGGGTACAAATGTATACTCTAATACTCTGTTTGTATAATATATTTCAATATGAAGCAGCAAAACAAACTATTATCTGTGTCTGTGGACAATTACTCTGTGTTTGATGAACGTTAGTGCTCAATGCTCATTTCACTGACACATCACATTTCCTGTAACTGCTTCATAATAAAATAAAATCCAACTAGTGTTTCACCAGTTAAATGCTTTTAAGGTGAAGCTGCAGATGACAGTATTTTTTTGGGGGGGTGTGGTGTCACCACCAGCATCCTTTCCTCAGCAGGCCGTTGTGTTACGTCATTTGCTGATAGATAGTGAGTCAACAGACATTTATTTAGATGAAAGTCTTATTATTATTTTAAAGGAGCAATGTGTAGGATTTAGTGACATCTTGTTGTGCAGATTGCAACCAGCTGAATACCCCTCGCCTCACCCGTTCCCTTCCAAGCGTGAAGAAAAATCCACAGTGACTTTAAAAAAATGTTGAAAAGGTGTTCAAGTTTGTCCATTCTGGGCTACTGTAAAAACATGGCGGACTCTGTGTAAGAGGACCCCGCTCCTTCTGTGGATATTAAAAGGCTCGTTCTAACGAAAGGTGATTCTTATTTTCAGGTGATTGTCCATTTATGAAGACATATGTATGAATTTGATACCCCCCCCCCCCCTCCCCCATATCTGACACACTGGACAGAATCTGTTGCCTTGTGTTAAAAAATGATGTGAATTGACGAGTTAGGATGATCGATTGTGTTTGATGGAGAATATTATGAAATGATGAGTTATATGTTCTGTATGTATAGTCATTAGTTTTTTCTCCTGTAACAGTGATGGTATTTTGTAAATCTTTTTTTTAACAGATAAAGATTTGTTTTAATGCAGTAAGAGCATCATACCTCTGACCCCAACATGATCTTTGATCCTAACACACACTCTCTCTCTCTCTCTTCTCTCTCTCTCTCTCTCTCTCTCTCTCTCTCTCTCTCTCTCTCTCTCTCTCTCTCTCTCTCTCTCTCTCTCTCTCTCTCTCTCTCTCTCTCTCTGTTTCCAGGAGCCTCTCTCGACCAGACTGACAGAGAAGGCTTAACGGCGCTCAGTTGGGCGTGTCTGAAAGGGAAGCTCCAATTGGTCAAAGAGCTGGTGGCGAGAGGTGCAGCCACAACTCACGCTGACCGCAGTGGACGGACGCCACTGGATCTGGCTGCCTTCTGCGGCGACCCAGAAGTGGTGCGTAAGAACAGATGCAGTCATCACTTTATTTTAAATCTTTATTATTTACCAGATTTTAGAAAGAGCAGCTCTCAGAGCCTGTGGAGGATAGTTTATGTTTGAGTATACTCTGATTTACTGCTGTTTTTAGCAGTAATTATTGATAGCAAGAGTAAAGGACGCTGGTGGAAAGAATTTCAAACTCCATTTCCTGTCAGTAAATAATGCTAAACGTAGCTGGTGTTTGTTGTTCGTGTCCCTTTCCTGTCTTAGGTGCAGTACTTGGTGGATCATGGTGCATCGGTGGAGCACGTGGACTGCAGCGGGATGCGTCCTCTGGACCGAGCGGTCGGCTGCAGAAACACTTCAGCAGTCATCGCTCTGCTCAAAAAGGGTGCCAAAATAGGTAGAAAACATGACTCAGTAATGCTATCCCAATGTTTTTTTATTAGAAATGCAGACAGAAGTGAGAGCAAAAGAGAAGAATTACATGTAAGAAAAGTCCCAAATCGGATTAAACCAGGGATGTTGTGGTTGTGGTCCTTTATGGCTGGTATCACATTATGTATTTGTTTGTGTAGGACCAGCGACCTGGGCCATGGCAACCTCTAAACCAGATATCTTAATGGTCCTGCTCAGTAAATTGATCCAGGAGGGAGACAGACTGTACAAGGTAACACACTCAACCACACGCAAACTCAATCCCAAACCCAAACGCACATTTAATTAACCAGACGGGGGCACATTCATTACATATTCTAAATATTCGACGTGTGCATTTGCAGCAATCTAAAGTGAGAGAAGCTGCTCATTCCTACCAGTCGGCTCTCCAGAAGTTTCCAGGGGACGAGCTGAAAACGTTCAGACAGCTGAGAGTGTGTGTGCTGCTCAACCTGTCACGCTGCCACCGCAAGATGAACGTGAGTCTCTTTCTCTCTCTCCCACACACACACATACAACCACACGGGTAAAATTCCTCCTAATTTACAATAGCTGCCACTCAGAATTGCCGCCACCAGCCAGCTACCAGATGTATCCATTCATTCCATTCAGATAAACAAGAGCTTGTCACCAGCTGGAAATTCTAGGTGGCTGCATCTGTAATTGTAATACATGAAGTGAAGTGAATGTTTTTTTTGTTGTTGTTTTTTTAATGTACTATCATGAATCATTTTATTTTCTTTCAGGATTTTGGCCTTGCTGAGGAGTTTGCTACCAAGGCGCTAGAGCTGAAAGCTAAATCATACGAAGCCTTTTATGCCCGAGCTCGAGCCAAACGCAGCCGCAGGTAAGCAGAGCGACATGACATGAATTGAACAGCTGCACACTTCAAATGTGTTATGCATTAATCAACAACACGTCTTTCTTCTTAATGTCCAGCTGAATATCATTATATCGATGCTTTCAGCAATATCTCCAATATGACCACCACTCAGGTTTAGGGTCTTTGGTTGTTACAGAATGTAGCTTCCACAGTTTTGCATCCTTCCACCATTACTTCATATGAAAGAGAAACTAGTTCTTTTTCTCAGGAAATTCTGCTAAGTAAAAGCAACTTTACAGGTGACTAACATGAAAAAAATGTGTGGAAGAGTTGCACAGATTCAGCTTCACTCCCTTCTGGAGAACTGGAGAGGAGCCCGGAGGCAAGGACTTGCCAGGGTTTACTCCCTTTGCCTGCCCCTCTCTTGACCTAATAGTTAGCTATTTGACTAAGGACACATGTCCGGAAACTTTCCAGAAACTTTGCAAGTTAAGCTCGGGAATTTTAGAAATATTTCAAATCGGACGCTCCATTTGAATTTTGGAAAGTAGAACTTTATCAAGTTTCAAGTATTATTTTATTAAACAGTATGGGTTATGTTCATGTGATAGTAAATACTCAATCTAGTTGTTTTAGTCAGGATTATGCTAAAATATATTTAACTATATTTAAGTTCCTTGTTAAGGGCCAGCCTTCCCAGTTTATTTCCATTAATTCCCATGAAAATTCTCCAACTTAAAAATTCACAATATTTTGCAACCCTAGTTGGCTCAACCATGACACATTCCTTTATTACTTTTTGCTGTGGTTGATTTCTGCAAGTTTGAAGCCACAGACTTCTGAATTCTTAATTCTGTCTTTTGCTGTCTCTCAACATTCAGACAGTTCCATGCAGCCCTGGAGGACCTAATTGAGGCCAGTCGACTGTGCCCGTCCAACCGGGAGATCCAGCGTCTGCTTTCCCGGGTCAAAGAAGAGTGTCGGCAGGTGGCACACCAACAAGACTCTCCCCCTCCTTCATCACATCATGTTTACCAACAAAATGTGTCCATCAATGAGGCCAGGTGCAGAGATTCCGGTTGTCTGCAGGTGCAGGACAGGGAGGGGCTTACAGAGGAAGAGGAGGAGGAGAGTTACAGAGAAGAAGATGCTCTTCCTCACTCCTCCTCTTTTCATCCTCCACCTGTGATTCAAAGTCTTGACACCCACTGCCACCCTGGGGGGCCATCACCCTCTTCTCTCTCGCCAACTCATCTGTACCGTCACCTCCCCAGCCCCACCCACTTACCCTCCTCCTCTTCTCACTCTGCGCCTCCTCCTCCATCCGCCTCTTATCGCCATTTCAGCCCTCCTCCCTCCCCAATGCAGCATCAGCAGCGAGCCAGTCCAATGTCAGAAAGTATGCCTGCATTATCAGGAAATGGAGGTCTTCACCACCATCCACAGTCCATTTCAGCCCTCCACCATTCAGACCAGCAGCAGCACCATCATATGTCCAATCAGCGATCATTCCAGAAGCAGAACCCTGTTCAAGGCCAGTGGCTCCAACCAGCCAAGGTTCAGGTTGTCAGAACCAGTCAGCCCACTTCTGCGGCCCACTCCAGCATGATTTTGGGAAGTTCTGCCTACTCCCAGTTTGGCCAACTACCCCAAGAACTGGCCGAGCTGGGGGAAGGCATTTGCCCAAACCCCCTAGATATCAGGCCAGGTCTGCAGGTCCAGGCTGGTCTGAGCTCTGGAGCTTCATATCCGCTAGATGATGTGGATGGTGACTTCGTTTGTCAGGCAAGATCTGGATCTGCCTACGGGAGAGAAGGTGGAGGGGAGAGGGCAGGAATAAATCGATTTGGTCAGGCCCGTCAGTTAAGCCGCAACCAAACCAAAGCAGCATACTACCCCATGGAAGTAACTGAAGCGACAATGGGACATCCTGACAGCATTCTACCATCAAACGATTATCAATACCACCCAGGGGGACTACGACGCCCACTCAGTGCCCACCCAACCTCCTCTCAAGCTCCACCCTCCAGGCCTCTTGTCCACTCGCAAAGTATCAGTGTCCGTTTTTCCACCAGCAGTGGCAGCCTTGCTGGTGGGCAACCAGTTAATCATGGCCAAGGCTTCAGGACCTCTGCCTCCGTCCAGCAGATGGATTTACCATCAGATCTGGCCCCTGTGGGAGAGGTTACTGGTTACCATGACGATCTATTTCTGATCTCCTCTCCTCAGTCAGAAATATGCATGGTAGGAGGTGGAACCTATCCTGGAGAGGCAGGGCGTTCATCCAGGAATACTCCTTTCATGGGCATTATCGACAGGACTGCGAGAGTGCACCAACAATATCAACAACAAGCTCCTTCCAGTTCAGCATCCTGTCTCAGTCCTTCTCGGTCCTGGGCTGTTTCTTCAGTGGACACAGTCATTACCTCACCTAGCAAAATGCCTCCCAATCAAGGCTTCAGCCAGCTCCAGCCATCCTCTATTGCTTACCACAACCGCAGCAACAACAATGCCCACAATGGTCACGTCATCCATGACAACCACCTTGACTACTATGAGGTGCTGCCGGGCAGCAGTCTTCAGAGTGAAGGCTCAGTGCAGGTTGCCAGTCAGAATCCTTCTTACCTGGACGTGAAGCTGGCTCGAACAATGCCGGTGATCCATAGCTGCTCAGACAGACCAAGCGACAGACAGACAGGCCCTACCTCTCCTGTCAAACCAAAAAGACCCTTCGTAGAATCCAATGTATAGAGAAAACCTTAAATGTTAAGTTAAAGGCAAGGGAGAAGGGTTAATGAAGAGTTATTAAAGAGAAATGAGTGCACTTCCAAGATTCACTGGGGCTATGGAATTATTGAGTCCTGCACAAGACCTAAACAAACTAGTTTGTACAACATGTTGTGTGTACAACACATAGTTGGTAAAACATTAAGAGGGACAAGACGCAATAATCGTTCAAAACAGGGACAACAGCATATACTTTCAGTCTCTCTTTGAGGGTCTTTTGCATGAAAGCAAGAGAGCTTGACAAAGAAGTTCCTGCCTTCGTTTCCCTGCGCAACCGACCAATCGCTGCAGGAGGTAGGCGTGCTTGTCGGATCAGTTTCGGAAATCACTTCATTTGAAGGATACCGACTCCTTTATTGTTTAGAAAAGACAGTTGGATATGGAACGTATTGCCTGTTACAGGTCAGGTCTGTCAGTTAAGCTGCCAGAGACAAAGAAAAGAAGCAAGGATGAAGGGAACAAGGAAAGGACGAGACTTCTTACATGACTTTAACATAAGACGCACGCCATTACAAAGCACAACAAGGAAGAGAAAGATTTCAGACACCAAGTAGCACTAGAACATTCTTCCTTCCCTCCGTTTTCATCTCTGGTTTAAAGTAGGTTTCTAAAACTGAAATCTCACTGAATGTCCATAGTGCTCTGCTCTAGAGTTTTTTTTCTGCCAAGTTCACATATGCAACTCTAGATGGTGGCATTCAATCAGAGAAGAGGGACGAAAAAGCACCACTATTACCTTCTTTCGATGCTGACGCCTTCAATGAAGATTTTCATTTCAAGTTCGAAGCGCTTAAATGATACAAGGACTGGAAACCTGGATACAGCCACTGCGGGATCCGGGCTCTAAAACTTGTACAAGTCAGATGCTGGTCAGTGACCTGGTCCCAAGCCATAGTTTGAGAAACTAGGATAATGCTGTCATTGAACAAGCACTGACTTGCTGTATATAAAACAAAAATAAGTGATATTTATCTTTTTTAAGTTATACCTGTATTAAACTGTATAAATATCATTTCTCTTAATGCTGTATATTCCTTTTGGATTTGCTTTTATTGTTTATATGTTTTGTTTTTTCCACACAGAACATAGAAATGGGAAACTTTTCAAAGCAAGAGTTGAAGTTTAGCTTTACTCAGGGTTGGGTTAACATCTCCTCCTGCTGGCGTATGGTGGCATTGGTCTGCTGTGAATATCCTGTAAAAAATGACTTAATGTTTTTGAATTTTTGAATTATTATTATTATTTTTTTGCTTCAAGGGGGCTTTTTGTTTTTTTCTATGAAGGTCTTTTGTATTATGTAGTCCTAAAAGTCCTAATTTATGCAAACCACAAGGATCCCAGCTGATCTACTAGGGCCCTTTACATTGCCGTAGAACAGTGCTTACATGGGATTAGCTCCTTCTACTGTCAATAACTTAGTAAAAAACAACTGCCTGTTAGTTGACCCCCTCCCCGTTGCATATTTAGGATACCTTTTGCAAGATTTGAAAAAGTCAGATGAAGATGTTTATGAGGAAGCTACAGCTGATAAAATCAGCCTGTGACGGTTTGTATTTCAGGTGTCGAAATAAGGAACCTGCTTTTTTTTTAGCTTGTCTGAAATCAAGAACCCATTATTTAAAACATTCTGAATTCAAGTGCTTAATATGTGGTGCCCCGCCATTGTTCTGATGGCCCATTATTCCAAAATCCCGATAGTCACCCTGAAAACACACATACAAACGCCACATGACGGTGTAATGGCGTGATACCAGGGTACCACTTTGCCGTGATGCCGTGTTGCATTTTAACCCAGAAGTAGTTTTGGTGCAACCATCTAACAGGATGTTGCATATTTATTATTGCTAACTTGACCACACTGGAGGATACCGTGTCAATGCCACCTGTTGGACAATTGGACTTTTGGTCCGATTGGACTATTGCGAAATAATAATAATAATGGGACATCAGCGCAATGGACAGTCCTCACGTCTGTCACTCTCATTATAGTAAACACGACAGTCACAAGAGGAAGGGGTTAGCTAACAATCCATTCCAGGGGGTTTTTCAGAGGGGGTGCAACTTAAAGATGGTATTCACAACAGTTGGACTGTTTCTTTCATTTTTAACTGTATTTTATGCACACAAATGCCTGATTTTTGTACATTTCTTTTTATGCTTCTAATGAATCAGCAGCTTGGTTTCAGAGCTGCTGATACCGATGGAACCTATGACCTCTGACCTCTCTGTCACGGTACAGTCTCTGTGACCACTGCCCTTATTTCTTACTGCTCAGGAGTTACCAGCTGTGAGAACATGTGGTAATACTTAACCACCCCGGTTCACAAGCCATTTTCACAATCGAACTGCTGGGTAATTCTGGCCGTTTTAGAATGGTGACGTACATTATTAGCAAGCTGATTGGATATTGGAGTGTAGCTTAAAATGATAAAGCGTGGAAACGGCTCGTCATAGTGTGCATCAGTGTTGCTTTAACCTGATGAGCTGGATGACAGATGTGTTGTCTGTCAGTTAGAACATGTGTTGTGCTGTACATGTAGGATGTAACCCCCAACCTGCCTAGGGGTCCTGAGCCCAGAGTTTGAAACACCACAGGTAATTCAGCAGTAATCCAGCATTACTTGATGTTGAGTGTGTGTGCTCCCTGTTAGTGGGTTTACTGTGGGCTTTTTCTCACTGTGTGTAACATAGGTCAATATTTAAAACCCAGGATGGTTATAACAATAAGAGGAACGTCTTTATTAAACATTTAAAACATGAATGTGTCAGCTCATGTGAAATTACTGACTGCTGATTTATCATTACAAAGAGGAATAAAGCTGAATGAAAGACAGATTAAGTCTCTCTCTTTCTCTCTCTCTGTGGGTGTGTTAAGGGACTGATGCTACAGTCGTCAATGTGGATACTATCTCACTTTCGTACCATCGATTGTGGTCATGCATTAATTATCTTAAAGCTTCATAGACATATATGTTTATGTATTTGTCAATTGGGGCTGTAGAACAAGCAGTTAACAAAATATCAGCATTCTTTGGGAGTCATTTATTGCTAACTGACAAATGGAAGTTATCCACTCTCCTATTTTTTTAGTAGTGGTGGAAGAAGTACTCGGGTCCTTGGATACTTGGACGCAAATAAAAGTAGTTATACTCAAGTCCCACATTTTGAATTTAAAGTAGTATTTAAAGAAGTAAAAGAACACAAGTATTAGGGAAAATCGCAGTATGAGAAGAAGTAACAAACAGTTTAAATTGGTCTTGGGTTGTTCACATAAGCATATGTTCTTCTGTCACCGTGCATAGGTGGGCAGGATGTGCTGTGCAGAGCCTCCCAAATTATGCAAACACGCCACCTCCCCTCATGTCAAAGCAGGTGTTAAACTATACAACTTCAATAAGGCAGAGAAGGTGAGCTATCCTCCTGGTCAAGAAAAGAAAAAACACAAGAGTGAATTGTGGGAACAGCAAACTTCTCTACGATGTCAGTAAATAACATAATTCTTCGTTTCCTAAACGGCAACAGTGCTTATCAACTGCAGCCCGGAAAGAGAAATGCGTTGAGTTTGAGCAATAGATGACATGGATGTAGTATCCATGGCATCACCCACAGGTTTCGGAAAAGCTGTTGTGGAGCTCAAAGTGTGGTGGCTGTCCTGCCTCTGCCAGCACCTGGCTAATCTAAAAATGTAGATTGTAGAGCATGGGTGGAAGACTGAAGCTTGGTTGCTCAAATAAGCCATCTGTAACGGCACCTCCCTGTCAATCAAATTCTGCATAACTTAAAGCCTTAATATAATGTGAACAGGTGAGTTGTATATAAATTCACCATCAGTACAGTTGTCATGAACGGGGAAATTAGCTACAGAGACCAAAACTGTTTTTTGTACCAGGCTGTAAACATGTTTATTTCTGCTGTGAAGTTGGACATTTGAACATGGGGACTTATGAAGACTAACTCACTTCTGGAGCCAGCCTCAAGTGGACGTTCGAGGAGCTGCAGTTTTTAGTACTTCTGTGTTATACATATTCATGGACGTGGCAACTTGGTTCAGATATTAAATGGACGTGGCGGCACTCCAGTGTTGCCATGCTACTGGACAAGGAGGGAAAAATACCATAAGCAGAGGTTGAAAAAAATGGGGAATACCATCTACTTTGTGTGTTGTGACTTATTTCTGCTAATATCAACCTCTTCCCTCTGTCCCACCATTCCTATCACAACTACTTGCATCAACAGGAAGGGTGTAGTCAAGTAGCAGTTTAATCTTTGAAAATAATTGTATTTGTTAATCATTTGTATGTAAAACATGTTCCTGCAAGGGAGCCAGTCAGTGATGTAGTGGAATAGAAATACATTATGCAGAAAATGTTACCTACACCTGATTCAGCTTTAACATCTAGAATTATACCAGAAGTTTAAGTCAGGACAAAATCACACCTGGACAAAGTTGCTGTTGCACACATTTTTATTTAATACAGGTTGGCCCAGTTATAATAAGACTTCCCTTTAAAAGAAGACACTGTCAAAGACAAACAACATTGGTAAAAGCTTTGTGTTAGGCACTAGTGCTGAGTCCTGAAGTTACACCAAAAAATTATAATAATTTGTTTAAACAGTTCAAAGATATAAATTTAACAGCTGTAGGTAAAAATAAAACTCTAATAACACACATCTGAATAAACACTGAACAAATATTCCTTTCAGTCCATTTAAATACAGCTTACTTACATTATGGAACGTCTGGAGGACGGATTGCTTATGCATTATGTTTTATAGACAATCTGTTCTGACCAGGCTTCTCGTCACTTGGATCTGGGACAGGTAAAGATACTGTGGGACATCAGACTTCATTAGAATACAACTGATAGTGTTGGCCTACAAAAGTAGTGTGGTGTTAATTATTATCACAAAGGCTAAATCTTCTGAGACATTTTCTTATGACTTTTAAAAGTGTACAGCTTGTACTGATATCATTATAGAGTTTTGACAATACTATCCGTTGGATCTTGATTTTTGGATGACAATATATCGTAATTTTTTAATTTCAATTAATTAATATATTTCTAATGATCCCAATCAGTTAGCGATTTAAAAAAAGATGAAACTTAGACCTGGGTGTTTTCAAATGGAATGTGTCGATCAAATGTGATGTTTAGCATCACTTTGACTTTTGGTGTAACAAAGCCAAACAGTATCTGAGTTTAATATTCTGTCATCTGCCAAGTCCAATCAAATTTTAACGACACAGCCACAGTGAACATCCAAGGAACAACTCAACTCAAAAAGTAATAATTCATGCCAAAGATGCTCAACACAAACAATAAAAACAATTCTATACATAGCAGCAGAAAATATGCAAAATTTGATTAGATACACATCCAGCACACTGAAATAAACAGGTGTAGACTAATTTGGCACACCATATTTTTACAAGCTTCTAGATCCAACTATTAAAACTATTCAATTGTTAACCATTAAATTATTAGCTTTATACGAATAAAAGTTTAACTGGGAGAATGTGACTTCTGATCAATCAACAGAGTGACACGTCTTTACCACCAACAGTATAAAGAATGTACAACACATGTGTAACACCACCAGTAGGTTTCTGAAGAGCTGTTCTGAAGCTCGGAATCTCGTGCCTCCAGGCTAATCTAAAGATTAGCAAAGATGTGGCTCCTAGGTGGAGCTAAGGTGGGCTGAATGAAGCCTGGTTGCTCAAACTAGCCATATGCAATGACACCTACCTGTCATTTAAAGTAGCCATGTTGTTAATCCTGCATAACTTTAAGCCTGAATATAATGTGAACAGGTGAGTTGTATATAAATTTACCCTCAGTACAGTTGTCATGAACGGGGAAATTAGCTATAGACCAAAACTGTTTTTTGTATCAGGCTGTAAACATGTTTATTTCTGCTGTGAAGTTGGACATTTGAACATGGGGACTTATGGAGACTGACTCAAGTGCAAGTCTTTGGCTTCACTTCACAGCCACAAAGGTTGCTGCTTGGTCTTTACTCAAGAAGACATATCACTCTGTAGATTTGTCGGCGTCAGAATTTGGCGAATCCATGTATTCTGCTGATTCAGGTATCAAAACTCTGAATCAGTAGTATCAGTGCAGCCAAATTATTTTGACATTCACACACTTTGCTACACTAACAGGCTGAGGTGGGCACACAGTAACACAGTACGGTAAAGACAGGATCGGAATTTGATGGGTTTTATCTGAGCTGATACTCGTTCTGAAGTTCGGGTTGTTGACATTTTCCTACAAATAAACACAAACAGGAGAGAGATATCATTAAAGTTTCTTGTCGATTTCATGGACTGAACTGAACCGGTTAGTGTCCAGATTAGGGAGCGTGTAGACGGTGTCGGGCTTCTCGTGCGTCAAGGCGTTGTGGGTGACCCCCCTTCAGTCAGGGTCTTAAAGTGGACAGACAGAGACTCTTCCTCTGGGTTTGGTGGACGTCTGTACTCTTCCCTGGTGATCAAGTAGCCCAGCAGCACCCCAAAACACATCAGCAAGATCCCCAAGATGTTGGCCAGAACACCCTCTGGGGTGAACAGTGAGTAGGTTGACCTGAGATCAGACAGAGACCAAGAGACGTACATCAGATATAAATCGAACTCTCAGGATTGTCAAATATGTTTTTTTTTTTTTAAATAATGACGAGAGAGTAGAGAGACAGACAGATAGACAGACAGACAGTCAGACAGACATACATGATGCTGAAGAGGAGTTTCTCCGTGATGCCGAGAAGGCTGGTCCCTATGGCCATAACAAGCAGAGCCACGCCACAGAACACATGGATGGGGAGATACGAGGCTCGTAACCATGACGACGCAACAGGAAACAGGAAGAACAGCAAACCCATCACCCACTAGGAGAAATATGGTGGTGAAAAGTTAGTTTCACTGTTTTAGTCCACATTACACTTAAGCTATATATATATAGAGAGAGTGTGTGTGTGTGTGTGTGTGTGTGTGTGTGTGTGTGTGTGTGTGTGTGTGTGTGTGTGTGTGTGTGTGTGTGTGTGTACCTGTATACAGAATAAGACTAAGGTAGCCATGCCGCACCAGCTGTGTAGAGAGTACATGTCTGGAATCTTTGATTGTCTGTGGAAGTCAAACACAGCTACAAAACCTACACACACACACACACACACACACACACACACACACACACACACACACACACACACACACACACACACACACACACACAGATACAATAATTTAGTCAGTCTTTCACATACATACACATATATATGCAAGTGCTTGCTCATTGTTGGAATTGTTGGGTCTCCATAATTAATATTATAGAGAGTAGGGTCTAGACCTGCTCTGTATGATCTATTGATCTGGAGGTATAGAAATAAATTGAAATGAATACACATCTCTATCTCTCTCACCTATAATGCTGATGATGAGGGCGAGCAGGTGGATGATGCCATGAAGCATCTTGACATTCCGCTTTGCCTCATTTCGAAATACTCTGTAGACCAGGATGGCTGGAGAGGGAGAGAGAGCACTGTCAGTCAGCACTGAATTAATTAAAGCCACAGATTCTCAGTCATGGTCTGTCATCAGGCATTAATTCACAAACACATCTTTAAACTGAAGGCCAAGACAATTACCATAACTCCATCATATCAATCATTTCTGAAACATTTCTAGACAAACTAGATGAGATTACCAGGTTTCCTAACCACAGTGCTACTATCTTTGTAATCTTAACGTCATGATTTTGGGGTTGTGGTGTTTGCTCTTGTTTCGTCTTGTTTCTTTGTGTCAAGCGTTCAGCTCTATAGTTTGGCCTTGCGTTTTTGGATCTTGGTTTATCTTGCCTTTTCATTTTGATTTTTACCCTTGCCTGTCTCACCAATCTGTAACTCTTTTGTGTTATTAAATTATTTTTTTTGGACTGCACAAGCTCTGCTTTTCCTCCTGAGTTACCCTGCTTAGACAGTCATGACAAATAAAGAAAAACAAGTGGAAGGAATCAATTACTGTGAAGGATATACTAATAATAATAATACAATTATTACACAACATATGGCCAATAGTTCAATTCAACTGTAAAAGTAATGGATATTGTTTCAGGACATATTACATATTATAAATTAAGTAACAAAAACTATGCATGAGGATAAGAAATAATCAAAATATCAGCATATAAGCAAGACATTATTCATGATTGCAGCATGTAGAATGTTCTAACAGGCCTACAGAGAACATACACACAGAAGCCGAACCTCCAGCTGCTCTATTTCCTAAATTACTGTTCAGTTCAAATCCTTTCTTTGAGGCACCTGTGCCAACAGCTTTGTACCATTCCCACTAAGCAGCTTCACACGTTTTCCTCTGTGAAGTGTAGTTTGCATTTTACAGAGCGAGCATCAAGACCACACTGAGTCTGATTCAAAGCTGCTGATTAAAGTCTGGGTACAGAAAAATATTAGCTGTGAGATGTATTCACATAAGCGTGGACGTGGTCTGAGGCAACAACAGCAAACTAAATCACAGCGAATCAGCTTTGAGGTGTGTGTTTATGTTTGTGTGTGAGGACCTCCCTAGGGTGTTTCCATTTCTTACCAACCCCCCTTCATCAGTCCCCATTTAATGTCCAGCTGACCTTTGCTTGTATTGCTCTAATGCAATCCAGCCCTGTAACGGACAGCTGTGAACCAGTTGAACTAATCTGATTACTCTCATTAGGAAAAGTACCCAGAGCTGCAGGCGTGAAACAGAGGAGGAAAAAACAGAGACATCTCACTTTGTCCTTATTTCTGGAACCACAGACACCGCCGGGATTTGCTGCAGTGTGAGCAAGAAGCATGAATGCATTATGGAAAACATGGACAGCATGGACACCATTTTAAATTTTGCTCTGAGGAAAATCAGTGCGGAGGAAACTTTATCAAGACATATGATAAGTTAGTGGTTAGGTCCAACAGTATTTGTTTGCTCATGTTCCAAATTCAGTTTTTTAACAGCGTGTTAGAAATTAAAAATGTAAATGACTTGACCAAACTCTCTTTATCGACTTAAACTTCCTCAAATTGTTCTCATAAAAACAAGTTATCTTTGTCTCTTTAAGTTGGTGGAATGCAGTGTGCATGATGAGGCTTAGCTTTTTTTGATTAAAATTAGCTAGTTTGTATAAATGTGTCGTTCAGTCACATCTGAAGGCAACACCTTTGAACAGTCTGTTGCACTCAGCTGTTTGTCTACTTACAAAAATGTAGTAAAGGAAAAATGATAAAAGAGAGCGTCAGCTCATTAGCCGGGTTCTCCTCGAGGTTTCCACCTCTTTTCCTTGTCACTTTCGCCAGGTACTTGCTCATGGTAGGAATTGTTGAGTCTCTGTAAATAATATACAAGAGTATGGTCTATTTCATGTGTCTTCATGAAATATTTGGTTCTCGAGGCTTGGTGATGTAGGAGCCAGGAACAAGCTAGTGCTAGCATATCATGTATCCTTATTGCCCTTCTCTTATATGTTCTTCCTTATCTATTTTCTCTGTTCTGTGCCATTAACTGTGCCCCTGAAATTTTATTTACATGACTGTAAATTTGGGCTGGGTATCGATTCAAATTCCAAGAATCGATTCGATTCCGATTCTCAAGACTAAGAATCGATTATCATAATCCGATCTGATCTGATCTGAACCGA
Source organism: Collichthys lucidus (assembly GCA_004119915.2). NCBI lineage: Eukaryota > Metazoa > Chordata > Actinopteri > Sciaenidae > Collichthys > Collichthys lucidus. Next base: position 25,154,349 of record CM014100.1, read on the forward strand.
TCTTGATTCGAGTTAGTGTTATTAAAACCATTTTTTTGGTCGCCTGAAGCCCTCGTTTTCAACAACGGAATACGGGCGCATTACTTTGCAAATGTAACCCGGTTATTTTAAGAGAACGTACAGAAGTGGCTGGTAGTTGTAGAGTTTTCCTTGAGTGTTCTTTTGTCTGTAGTTTTATTATATTTCCAGTGAATTTCCATTTTTCCCACATTGTCGAACGCATCATAGTCATTCCGACGGCCATTGAACGCACTTCGCATGTGTGAGACGCCGTAGTGTAGTTTAAACACAATGCACGCCTGCTTCAATACAATGATGCGACTAGTGGGGTTAAAGAAAATGTACTAAAATTTTAATTTATTTAAATCGATCTTTGGATGTACGAATCGGTCTTAAGGGATTTAATATGCAAATCGATTCAGAATCGTGAAATCGATTTTTTCAACAGAGGCCTACTGTAGATGTAATTTTACTTAAAGGTCTACTGAGAAGAGAAGAAAAGCTAATAAGCTGTTGCTAATTGTTAGTTAGCAAGCTCATTAACTCAGTCACTGAGAGAATACCAGTTCACACTGTTTATTCGGAAGATATTTGTATCATCAGCTCTTGTCTCATAACCATCCGTAAACTGTTCAGAGCAGTTTATATGATGACAACTGAGGGCTTAAACAAAATTGGATGGTGCAACACAATAAGCTACGATAGCTTCTTCCATTTTGGTCTCTCTGGCTCTGTTCCCTCACAGGTCAACAGGGACAAGATAGCTTGTCAGTAGTGGAAATTCAAGGGCTAGTTAGTTGTTAAGCCAAATATTACCAGTGCCACTCCTCAAATGTTGTATTCAAATGGATTAACACAACAGCAGGGACAAACTAGAGAGTCCGGTTTAATAAGGGCGTCATTGGTCAAACGTAGATTTAATCAAGGCAGAGAAAGAGTTTTGCTGACTGGCTCTTCCTGTGCAAGTCATTGGTGCCATTTCCTTTTGTCAAAGCTTCACTTGATATGTCCCAAACGCACACACACACAGACACACACACACACACACACACACAAACTGGCATGTTTCTCCATCACTCTGTATAAATCAGTCTCGCTGGGGGGGTGGGGGTGGGGAGGGGATGTGTGTCTGGGTAGCGTTGACTTAATGCAACAGGTCAGCAAACACAACGCTTCAGGCACACACACATACGCAGACACACTCATAACCGCAGACACACACCAACAGGCTGACATGTTCTGCAGACCTCTGCTTTCAGTATCACTCAATTTACGGAAAATTATCCAAAAATGATTTGGCATAACCATGACAACAAACGTAAAACCAAATCTGAAGATATCAGTGATGTCAGCTATTGGACTTTAGTCTATCTGATTGTTTTTAGCCATGTGCATGATGTGGCTCTAGGAATTGTAACATGTTTCTGACAGTCACCGTAATAGTCAACCATTCTGGTCATTTGATGGATTGTTAAAAAATTTGGTAGAGACACCTAACACTACAATGTGAGTCATACTGTATTCATAGGTTAAATGTCACAATGAGAAAAGATGCAAAACATGCAAATCTATCTATCTAACAAAACCAAGTTACAATGATGTAAACATCAGCATTGGTATCTTGCCTGAAATATGTATATATTTTTTCTGCGCTCACAAAGGAACCATTCAACTTTGCTATGATCACAGAGGTTCCAGTTTCTAATGGCAGGTGCTGAATCTGGATGTGATGTCAGGACTTTGAACCTGATAGTGTGTCTGTGTCTGTGTGCCATACTGGTGTTTGCATTTAGCTTTAACCACCTTTGTGCCTAACACCTGTGCCTACAGCCCAGAGCTACTAGAGTGGCTGTACACTTTGTAGAGTCTGTTTTTCCTCACTCGTCTGATTTTGTTATGCTTTGTACGCAGTTTGAAATAAAAGTTTTTTGTGTGAATGTGATGGTATGAAGCAGATCATTCAGTTTTATGTGCCTCTCAACCACGTTTGCTTCAGTACAGTCTGTTTTTTCAGCAAACCTTTGTTGGTTCCAGCAATTTTGGTCAGTAAGTTGGTTGTTCTATTTCTACCAATGTGAAGTTTTATGTCGTGACATTTGGTATGGACATCCACGAAGATTATGAATCCTGCAACATGTAGCACCACCAAATGGTCAAGACTTATGCTTGTCTAGGATAGAACTAATGGTGATGTGATGTGTCAACAGTTGCAAACTAGCAGCTCAGGAGGTAGAATCAGTGTTTCACCAATCAGAAAATCAGTCGCCTGATCCCGGTCTCTTCCAGTTTTCATTTTGAAGGTTCCTTGAGCAAGATACAGAACCTAAATTGTCACCAAAGGTGCATGAATGTGATAAGGTACTTTCTGAGGAGCAGTTGGCACCTGGAATGGGTGAATACGATGTGTGGTGTAAAAGCACCTTGAGTGGTTGAAAGACCAGAAAGGTTCTATGCAAGTACAGTCCTTTTACCATTTGTTCTAAACGTATGTATGTACAAGGTGGTGGCAAGAAAGATTCCAGACACTTCAATCATCGGTTTCACCATCTACAGACATTTATCTGCACCCTAGAAAGACCAAACAAATTTGACCACCCCTTCCCTTCTTTGCGTGTTGCTGGTTATTCTTCGTTTTCATAATTGGTTGGTCCACAATAATTGGGCCATCACTTTTTGATGATATAATACACAAAGAAACATACAGACATTGTCTTTGACACTCAATACCTACATAGTGTTAACAAATGGCCACTGATACCAACCTCAGTATGAACTTACCATCACCGTGAAGGAAGACCAACCCCAGCACCATGCACAATGGGTGCAGGTTGAACTCCTGCGCTGAACCATCCCAGGCGAAGCCCCCACGGTAGTGACCCATCCACACACCGGTCAGCACCACTGATGTCAAACCCAGTACTTGTGATGCTCCCACCAGCCACGCAAATGTAGCGCGACCAGAACGTGGAGCAGAATCATCCATGATCTGAGAACAACACAGAAAGATCAGTAAGTGCAACTGATGCCTTGGGCTGTACTGTTGTTTTTGTTGAGCTTGACTGAACACAATTAAATTAGAAAGGGAAAATTAGAAAAAGACAAAGACAGAACGTCACATGCAGAAGTCATCAGGTTTCTTCAGCAAAAATTTAGATGTAGTAAATGTTTTTTTTTTTTTTCATCTTTAATTTTGTAGTTAATTAAGTCATTTCAGTTTTAGACTGGAACAAAACCTTTCACACATTTAACTCTGTGAAGCCTTGGATCTAAGGTTGGGTCGGGCTAATCTGACCATGCTAAAGGAAATTCAGTTGGAGAGTGTTTGAATCCCACAAAGATCAATGAATGCCTAAAGAGCGATTCCTTCCTATAACCACAGTAAAGCTAAGACCATTAGCTTCCATTGCAGTATAGTCAACGAACAATATCCAGACAAATACAATTATTGTAAATCCCTTGTGTCATCTGTCATCTGTCATTGCTGTAAAACCAGAAAATACAGGAGCAATTCCAGTAATAGATCCGTCCTCCCAGTGTCCACACTCACTGTTGCACACTGACACTGATAAGGACCATTACCTGTTATCACACCACACCTGAAAGTGAGTCACTTTCCTACTGTTTGTCCATTTGTAGTGCGATGCATGCTTTAACTTTCCATTCATCTAATATACATGCATTGTATTCATGTGTGCTTGTGATACACAGGTGCATCTTTCTGGATCAGCACTTTCATTCACATGCTACATAATCAATCATTACAATGTAAATATCATATATGTAGAGATTTTTGATGTTTGAATCTTTAGTACTTAGTAGTTTATCATCATGTCATCTTGGAGAGAGAAGTATTTAGGTAATTTACTGAAGTATCACAATGCAAGATGTTCTATTACTTATTATCTTGGTGCACTACATTATATTAATTTAAGTTTTACCGCATTGTAAAGTTGACTTATCTTACTTGAGTAAAAGTATTAAACAGTATCAAAAGTGAAATAACTCAATACAAAGACATAAGCACAACATTAGCACCTACATTAAACAAGAAAAAACTAACAGTTCATTGCAAAGAAGGTCTAGACAAAATATTGCGAATTCCAATGGAAGATATCAACTTCAACCTCTTGGAGAGTGTTTGGCTGAGAGTGTTATATTTTATCACACATATTCAGCAGTCTCATCACTCAGGGCACTTTTGGTGAGGTATGTGGCTGTCAGAAAGCAAACCAGTATCACCTGTTCTGGGCCTATTTAGATGTAAATGCTTTCTGGTGTAAGATCTACACAGAATTAGTACTTTAGACAATATTTAGGAGATAATTGCTTTCAATTGGGATGAGACCTCTTTGGATTTCTACATTCTGCAAATATTAAAAACAAAATACTGTTTGCTTTACTGAGTGTATGCTAGAAAAGAACTTCTACATGGTCTGTTATTATTTATGAAATCTTTTTAATGGAAAGACTCGCTTTCTCTGTGAAACTACAGAAAACTCAATTTGAGGAAACTTTGGGGTAAATGAAAGTGTATATCGCCGCTAAACTCTTTTAACGTTTTGTGTTTGTTTTTTCTTTCTTCTTCTTCTCAACATATCTGCTATGCTCAATTGAAACACACCATGTTTGTTTTATGAAAAATTGTAAGGATGAATCTCTGAGTAATTATATCAAGAAATGATAATCGTGCAAAGTGCTGATAATATGTAATTCCAAATAAAGAAAAAATGAAAATAAATCTCATTATAAAGAATGACATCTGCCAATGTTCAGCCTTTATTATTATAATACTGCTTCATTATTATTGATGCAATAATATATATGTAGCATTTTATTGTTGTAGTTAGTCGAGGTGGAGATATTTTGGCTACTTTTTTACTGCTGGGTAGTTCAATTTATAACAAGTCATCACATTATATATTCTGGTCATATGATTTTAAGATACTTAATACTAAAATACTTTCTATGTAAAACGTATTTGTATGAAAGTATGGAAGTAAGCTGAAATGTGTATTCTCTTAAGTAAAATACTTCATAATGACTTACTTTCACTGTGAACTCCAGTGAGGTGGGTTTCATAGGCTGATTAATAAAAGTAAAATTACTAATATAAAAATATCAAAAGTACACATAAAGGCTGCTTCAGAATGAACTCTTTATGTCCTTGACTAATGAATGGTGAATCAGGGTGAGTGCTCCTTCATAAAGCCACGGAACCATCATGTGCTGCTCTTATCATGTTCTCCATCAGCCGAAGAGTCAAACAACACAAACATGACGTGCGGATTACATGCAGGAAGTGTCGCACGGAGTCAGGCTGCAGCCTCCGAGGACGCAAACACCAATGAACCCCAATCAAACAGCTCTCTGCCCGCTGCAGCAGCTCCTGCACACCGTCTTGATTATTATAACCTCACCTGAGTCGGTCATGAGAGTCCTGACATATCACACTGCTCTTACTACTCTCTCACACACAAACACACTGACACAACCACAGGCATTTTCCAGAGAATTACAGCTGCTTTGGCTCCGACACTGAGCTGTCACCTGTTACCTGCCTCGGTGAGAGATCAGCATGACTCTCCTCTAAACATATGATTTCACTCATTGTGAGGAAAGATGAGTGTCATAATAAAGATCTTTACACTCACTGCGCTGCAGGCTCCGCTCCGCTTCGCTCTGCTCTGCCGAGGAAGTCCTGGAGTCTAGCCTACTTAGATCCGCCTTCCTCCACCCTCTGACCGTGCGGATGCGTGTGCGTGTGCGTCTGTGTGTGTGTTTTGGATGCCCTCCCAAACAAGCCCAACCCATGTGACAGCAGGCCTGCGAGGGAATAACTAAATGCACTGTTATACTACCTGTTATTATCCTTCTATTGTGATGCTGCTTTATTATTAATATACTTTCCTACAGTCAAACTCACGCATATACTTATCTGTCTATCTAATAATTAAGATTAAAGTGGACACGTCACATAAACGTCACAGTAACGTCAGGAGATAGAGGGGTGGGTGGTGGACTGTGTGGATTGATGACTAACAGCTCCAGTGTATAAAGGTTTGTTGCCTTGACAACACTGCAAGTGGGCCTGGGGGTGATGGGGGATGATGGAGAGGAAAAGGAGGAGGTGGAGGAGGGGCAGGATGGGAGTGTCTGTCAGTGAATCAGAGCTGGTCATTAGAGGCAGATCAGAACAATCAGCAACTGAATTAATGAACCTGAAGACCCTGTGATACTGCTGCTACCATTACTACATATACTGCTGCTACCATTACTACATCTACTGCTGCTACCATTACTACATCTACTTCTGCTATCATTACTACATCTAATACTGCTACCATTACTACATCTAATACTGCTGCTACCATACATCTACTTCTGCTACCATTATTACATCTGATACTGCTGCTACCATTACTACATCTACTGCTGCTACCATTACTACATCTGATACTGCTGCTACCATTACTACATCTACTGCTGCTACCATTACTACATCTACTGCTGCTACCATTACTACATCTGCTACTGCTGCTACCATTATTACATCTGATACTGCTGCTACCATTACTACATCTGATACTGCTGCTACCATTACTACATCTGATACTGCTGCTACCATTACTACATCCGATACTGCTGCTACCATTACTACATCTACTGCTGCTACCATTACTACATCTGATACTGCTGCTACCATTACTACATCTAATACTGCTACCATTACTACATCTGATACTGCTGCTACCATTACTACATCTAATACTGCTACCATTACTACATCTGATACTGCTGCTACCATTACTGCATCTACTGCTGCTACCATTACTACATCTGATACTGCTGCTACCATTACTACATCTACTGCTGCTACCATTACTACATCTACTGCTGCTACCATTACTACATCTACTGCTGCTACCATTACTACATCTGATACTGCTGCTACCATTACTACATCTAATACTGCTACCATTACTACATCTGATACTGCTGCTACCATTACTACATCTAATACTGCTACCATTACTACATCTGATACTGCTGCTACCATTACTGCATCTACTGCTGCTACCATTACTACATCTGATACTGCTGCTACCATTACTACATCTACTGCTGCTACCATTACTACATCTACTGCTGCTACCATTACTACATCTGATACTGCTGCTACCATTACTACATCTACTGCTGCTACCATTACTACATCTACTGCTGCTACCATTACTACATCTATACTGCTGCTACCATTACTACATACTGCTGCTACCATTACTACATCTACTGCTGCTACCATTACTACATCTGATACTGCTGCTACCATTACTACATCTCTAATACTGCTGCTACCATTACTACATCTGATACTGCTGCTACCATTACTACACTAACATCTATACTGCTACCATTACTACATCTACTGCTGCTATTATTACTACATCTGATACTGCTGCTACCATTACTACATCTGCTACTGCTGCTACCATTATTACATCTGATACTGCTGCTACCATTACTACATCTGATACTGCTGCTACCATTACTACATCTGATACTGCTGCTACCATTACTACATCCGATACTGCTGCTACCATTACTACATCTACTGCTGCTACCATTACTACATCTGATACTGCTGCTACCATTACTACATCTAATACTGCTACCATTACTACATCTGATACTGCTGCTACCATTACTACATCTAATACTGCTACCATTACTACATCTGATACTGCTGCTAACATTACTACATCTACTGCTGCTACCATTACTACATCTACTGCTGCTACCATTACTACATCTGATACTGCTGCTACCATTACTACATCTACTGCTGCTACCATTACTACATCTACTGCTGCTACCATTACTACATCTGATACTGCTGCTACCATTACTACATCTACTACTGCTGCTACCATTACTACATCTACTGCTGCTACCATTACTACTATACTGCTGCTACCATTACTACATCTGATACTGCTGCTAATTACTACATCTAATACTGCTACCATTACTACATCTACTGCTGCTATTATTACTACATCTGATACTGCTGCTACCATTACTACATCTGATACTGCTGCTACCATTACTACATCTACTGCTGCTACCATAATGGTAGCAGCAGTAGATGTAGTAATGGTAGCAGCAGTAGATGTAGTAATGGTAGCAGCAGTATCAGATGTAGTAAATTACTACATCTGATACTGCTGCTACCATTACTACATCTGATACTGCTGCTACCATTACTACATCACTGCTGCTACCATTACTACATCTGATACTGCTGCTACCATTACTACATCTGATACTGCTGCTACCATTACTACATCTAATACTGCTACCATTACTACATCTACTGCTGCTATTATTACTACATCTGATACTGCTGCTACCATTACTACATCTGATACTGCTGCTACCATTACTACATCTGATACTGCTGCTACCATTACTACATCTAATACTGCTACCATTACTACATCTGATACTGCTGCTACCATTACTACATCTACTGCTGCTACCATTACTACATCTACTGCTGCTACCATTACTACATCTGATACTGCTGCTACCATTACTACATCTACTGCTGCTACCATTACTACATCTACTGCTGCTACCATTACTACATCTAATACTGCTGCTACCATTACTACATCTGATACTGCTGCTACCATTACTACATCTAATACTGCTACCATTACTACATCTACTGCTGCTATTATTACTACATCTGATACTGCTGCTACCATTACTACATCTGATACTGCTGCTACCATTACTACATCACTGCTGCTACCATTACTACATCTACTGCTGCTACCATTACTACATCTGATACTGCTGCTACCATTACTACATCTACTGCTGCTACCATTACTACATCTGATACTGCTGCTACCATTACTACATCTGATACTGCTGCTACCATTACTACATCTGATACTGCTGCTACCATTACTACATCTGATACTGCTGGTACCATTACTACATCTAATACTGCTACCATTACTACATCTGATACTGCTGCTACCATTACTACATCTGATACTGCTGCTACCATTACTACATCTACTGCTGCTACCATTACTACATCTGATACTGCTGCTACCATTACTACATCTACTGCTGCTACCATTACTACATCTGATACTGCTGCTACCATTACTACATCTGATACTGCTGCTACCATTACTACATCTGATACTGCTGCTACCATGACTACATCTACTGCTGCTACCATTACTACATCTGATACTGCTGCTACCATTACTACATCTGATACTGCTGCTACCATTACTACATCTACTGCTGCTACCATTACTACATCTGATACTGCTGCTTCCATTACTACATCTGATACTGCTGCTACCATTACTACATCTGATACTGCTGCTACCATTACTACATCTGATACTGCTGCTACCATTACCATTCTTTTTTTAAATTTAATTTTATTTCTTTACCTGCCCCATGTTGTTGACCACCTTTCACCTGTCTATTTATATGTTTTAATGTGTTTTATTATGATTATCATTTCATTCAATCTTCTTTGCCTGTGTCTAGTATTTCCTTACTTTAAAATGCTGATTGACTGATTGATTCATTGATAGTAATCCCACTCATTCACAGGATGTTTGAAGTGGTGAGACTCACTCATTCACTTTACTTCTTAACAGAAGCAATAAATAAAGTACAGTAAATACCAGAAGTATGTATCATGAGCAAGTAGAGGAGGGTAGAAGTATACTGAAATGTAGAAATGTAGTAGGATCAGAGTGGTCTGCTTGCATCGGCAGTATGAGTGTACCCATCGTCACTCTAATCTAAAGTTCCTTTTTCACTTAAACGCCTGCAGCCATCAGAAGCTCCAGCTGTTGATGAACAGTGTCTACCTTCATTTGTTCATTGCTTGTTGACAGGATATTTCTGCTGTTCAAGTTTTCAAGTTGTAATTTCCTTTTAGGCAAATCTTCAGAGCACACTAGATGATGTTATGCACATTTCTACCCTCATGTGAGTAATGCAGCCCTTTAAAACAGACTAATAATGGAAACAAAAAGAACTTTAATTTTCTTCTAAAATGTCTTGGAGATGCAGAAAGAAACTTAGTCTATTTAATGATGTTACACAACATGCTCATACAAAACTACAGATCTACTGAAATTCATTTAATCAGCAATGTGACTGTTCATATGAGACACCTGTCACTGTTTACTGTTGACAGCTGTAACAGCTGCAACTGGAGAATCAAGGTCGGGAGAGTACATTACTGTTAAACCTCACAAAATTAGAACATGATAAATGTATCTGCCTTATTAAATCTAAACCCACATCACACATCCTGTTTTGCTACACGACAGTACTCTAGCTGTAGCTGGTTGAATTGAACTCTCCGGGTCAGTCTGACCACAGGCCCTGACACCTTTGGTCACTTTGATTCAGTGGGACACTCCGAGCTTCTTAAAGCACCACGCTGTGCCCACATGTGAGAGATCAAACCTGTCTTGCCTCAACCTGGCTTGGAAATTAGGTTGAACTCCCCTCAATTTAGTTTAATTTATATAGCGCAAAATCATTATCTGAGTTATCTCATGACACTTTCCATATAGAACAGGTCTAGACTGTAATATCATCTACAGAGACAACAATTCCAACCATGAGCCTGTGGTTGGTGACAGTGGCAAGAAAAAAAACTTCCTTTCAGAGGCAGAAACCTCAAGCAAAACCAAGCGCATTGATAGGCAGCCATCTGCTGCAGAAGTTAAATATCAGAATAAAATATATAAAACAAGATATAATACTAATGTAGACAGTTTGTAGCCACTAAGGGAACTGGTGGGATTATATTCCACTGTGATTGTACCTTATAAGATTACATGTGACAAAATAAAGTTGATAAAGACTGATTGTAATATGAATACATTGTAATTTAAACAGTGCAGTAATGTAGTAAATGTATATGAATGTGAGAACCAATTTTAGAAATACTGTATAATACTATAGGAACAAATGTATGATGCAGTAATAAATATACCATACATTCATTTGGGAAGCTGTATATTTTAATGAGAAGTTCAGTATATCAATATCATATATGTTAATAAACTGCTGACAGAGGCTCCGGATATTAATCTTTGGGGTTCTGTATATTTTTGCCTCATAAAAACAGTTTTCTAAAGTGTGTGCCCATGCCAACCATGATCATATTTAATTTGCTGATGTTTTATGTATGTAAAATCTGAACAACACTAAAGTGATCAAATTAATTAGGTGTACTGAACAGGATAATATTCCTTTTTAAAATGTACACAAAGTAACATAAGTAACATAGTAAAGTAACATAAGTAACATAAGTGCAAGTACTGAAATTTTGTGCCTAAATTTAATAACCACGTTGTAAACTATATAATTGTACTTCTACAGCTACTTATTGCGATAAATTCACTGTAATATATAGTAATTATTTTACAGTATTATATATAATTCACAGTATTGCACTATGTTTTTTAAACAGACACAATAGTACTGTAAAAGAAATCAACTCTGTAGACAGTAAATTCCTGTAAATTTACAGGTTCTACATGAAAGTACTGTAATATTACAAGGAAACTGTATCTTTACATGTTTTTGATGCCGCTTCAGAATATTCCAAATAATTATCCATCATGCATTGCAAAAGTGTAATTCCAGTAGTTTATTGTGAGAATTTAGTGTGAAAACCTGTGTAAGTATATTTACTCAAGTAAAGTAATCTTTGTGAGGACACTTGAGGTAATCATAGGTAATCATACAGTAAAGACCATGCACTCTTCCTTTCTCTCCTCTTGAGGGCGCTGCAGTCTTGGATAATTTGGCTTATCAGGCTGAAGTGCAGCATTTAATGCAGCAGCGGGATCAGTGGTGTTCACCCTGAGGTCTATGGACCAGCAGGGGACTTGAAGGTCTCAGAGGGCAACGCAGGACGATGGAGAATTATGGAGGAGCTTTCTTTCACCATTAGGTGTCCGTCTGAAGTCTGTAGGTAAAATTTTATTAGATGTCTGTAAAAGTGGGGCTGCACTGTGATCTGTGTGTGTGTATGTGTGTCTGTGTGTGTCAAACCTTCCATTCTTACTTTAACTCAGAAGGTGGAAAGAGAACAGTTGTCAAGGCTATCTTCATTAATGTCAGAAACTGGTGGCCACAGCTGCGTGTGTGTGTGTGTACGTGTGTGTGTATGCACTCTTTTTCTGTCTGACATTTCTGGTTTCTCCTGTGACTCACAGTAGGCTGACTCACCACTGCTCCTTTTGCTGTGTGTGTGTGTGTGTGTGTGTGTGTGTGTGTGTGTGTGTGTGTGTGTGTGTGTGTGTGTGTGTGTGTGTGTGTGTGTGTTACATATTGACATGTTATTCGTTCATATTTTTCATCATTCTCTCTCTCCCTTTCTCTCAGTCTCTTCATCTTTTAATGACACCAGTGGACCCACATTTGCTCCACTTTTTCTCCACAAGTCATTGGCTCTCCTTCAGTATGACTGGACACATTTCTACCTGTGTGTGGGCTTGAACCTGTGACGCTTCTATTAGTCTGAGATTTTTATATCCACCCACCGGTGCGGGATGAGGTCACAATTGAAGAACCACGGATTTCGAGAGGGAAATTAAATGTGTGAAACATGGTGTGTGTGATTTTGTAAATTTCCGTTTGACCATCTTAATTAGCCCAGGCTGAATAGGTGTGTTGTATATTTGTGTGAGAGTGTGAATTCAAAATTCCACCCTCATAAACAAACTCTAGCTCTTGATCAGACATTATTACCTACGGTCATGGTGAACTTTTGAAAATATAATGTAGATCCCAGAGCACCCGTCATTTTAAAATCATTCCCAGTGCAACAAAACATGGAAAATAAGGTCCTGAGCTTTGTATTGTAGACCATTTAAGTTGTCATCAATAACCAGAACTGGAATGCATCATAAAGTTGATATCTATGATAATTTTCGTGGGTTTACACCTAAAAAACCTCTTTTAGCTCCATTTTTGCACTCCACCAACTGTAGAGTCTGTGATAATTCACTGTGCGTTTGTTACAACAGGCCCTTTAACATATGCTACACATACTCATGTGATCCATTGTTTATATAAAAATATTGACTAGAGATACTTCAATGTAAACAAAGGCCTCTTGAAGGTTTCTTTAAACTGAGCACAGTGTGTAGGTGTAGCTCTTAAGACATGTTTTTCTTTGGGCAGTATATTATTTTTAGCTTTATTTGAATTCACTTCATGACTCAGAGATTAACAAGCAATGGAAGGGGGAAGCAGAAAAGGAGGAGGAGATGATAAAGCATTCGAAGGGTAACGGGATACAAAGGAATGACCTTTAACCTTCACCTAGCTCAACCAATCTATAGTCCTCTGTTTAAAAGACCTCCACCAATCAGTGAAGTCCTTTAAAAATACCCACAAGGCACCTGTGGAGTAGACTGACTGAGGAAAGCGTCTCCATGGCAACAACATCATTACCAGAATAGCTCTTTCTTTCTGTCTTTCTCTCTATTTCTGTCTCTCACTCTCACTGTCCTTTCATTCCACCTCCGCTCTCTTTCTCTTTGCTCTTGTTCTTTTCCTCTGTTCAGAATATTTCTCCTCTCTTTTTTCTGGTTCTCTATCCTCCCATCTCCTTCATATTTCCTTTCTCCCTATCCTTCCATTCCCTAACTTACCGTTGTTCCTTTCTTCCCCAGTCCCTCCCCCTCTCTCCCTCATCTTTTCCCCATCCTCCCTGCCCTGTCGCATTCTCTCACCCTTTTTCCTCCCTCATTTTTACCAATCTCCCTCACTTCTGTTCCCTTCACCTCCGCCACCTTCTCCTCCTCCTCCACCTCCTCCTCCTCCTCCTCATCTATCTGTTTTGCAGTCACATTGTGCTAAGAGTAGAGATATTTATAGCTTCAACTATGATTCCTCCTCTCCTCTCTCTTCCTCTCCTCTCCTTATATTGTAAACAGTGATGAATGAAAATGAGATCTTGCCTTTTTCCTTTCCATCTTAATCTTGTCACTGTCAAGCCTGGTGGTTATTTTTACCTGTAAGCATCACAATTAAAGTTATTTTTAAATCTGTTTTGACAAACCCCCACAGCCGTTTCCCCAAACCAAGCCAAAATCCCACCGCAGTTTTGCTGTGCTAGATTAGATTCTGCGATGCATTTTTGCAATGTATTTACATTTTTGTTTTTTTGGTACTCAGTGGGTACAACCCTTTGACTGTCTCACAGTGAGTAGCTGTCCACACAGTTACTTATGATGACAAAGAGAGCTAAAATTCACGCCTATAGGAATGTTGGAAATGCTTTAATTCTACAAAAGAACATACATTTGTTAAAACTGCTAAGTTATGGAACTCTAGCATCCAACAGGACCTTTACCGTTTTTTCTTGGTATCTAAAACACGGAATATTTTCATTTAAATCATGCAGGGAACACACTGGTTCAAGCAAATGTAGACTTCCTGACAATCAGCTTCATCAGTCTGCATTGCTGCTGGGCAAATTACTGATGTAATGTGATTTCCGAAGCTGGATTACCAACCGGGCAACTCCCACAGGACCCCCTACCCTCCTCAGACCGTGAGAGCTCAAGACTTACTGTGTCTCAACTGACTCCTGCTTATTTAATTGATGTTTGGGGATATATACTACTAAAACCACATAAACACACTAAATCTCTGCTTGACAGGATGTGGGGCCTTAAAGTGAGACTATATAACTTTTGCTAAACGGTGGCTGCTGTGGCTGAAAGTGACAATTATGGGATAATGGTGAAGACTATAAGATGGTGCAACAGTAGCACAAATAGAGAAGAGATGTTAACATCACCCACCACAGGCTACCGGCTGTAACAGACCGTGTAAAGGCTGTAGCAACGAAACTTTGAGTGTGTTGAGCTGATCGTGGGTGTGTTTTTGTGTTTACCTTTGCATTTGTGCAACAAATGTGATATTTCTTTTTTTCAAAATGTAGTCTCACTTAGGTACTCAGTTATGTGCTTGTATGTTTCATAATCCTGTGGTTAGTTGAAGAAAGGAGCAGGGTGGGGCATATTGGAGCTGCCTGGCAGGTTAATTTGTCCATGTGGAAACAGAGATGTGTTGATTAGTGGTATTATAACATGTACAAACAAAATATTCCTACAATGTGTCATCTAAGATATAATTTTTGTACGTAATACATTTTCAACATGTCCAGGGTTCAATCTGCTTGTTTTGGTCAGCCAACACTCCCAAAGCTAAATATAACGAATTCATGTACAACAAAGAAAAGCCATGGCTGGATTAACCTGCTGGGGGGGCCTTGAGGAAAACAGACCTGCTGGGCCTTTATTAATACCAGCATTCCCCCTACTGCAACGTCCCTGCAACGTGTACACGTTGTTTGGCCCTATAGGTTTACTATGTGGTACGAGGACAAAACCAAAATAATAAGATTTTAATAATAAGATCTCTTATTTATGGAATAAAAGTGTGTAAGAATTAGGGGACTTTATTGGCCAAATATGGAATATACAAGTATGTTTTCATTTGTTTAGAAGCACCAGGAAATAAGAGTCAATATGTTTTTGTTACCTTAGAGCGAGTCTTTATATCTGTAGAGGGAGTGGGTCTTCCACGGAGTCCACCATGTTGTATCACCATGGTTCTATAGTAGCCTAGAAAGGACAAACCAAATACTAGCTCAAGATAGTTCCATTCATGTTTTTCCCAAATGGCAAGCTCAGTGTCTGTGAAGTAAACACAATGTGGAAGTGCTAAAGTTCCTCAAACGTCCACTTAAGGCTGGCTACGGAACGTTAATCCCCAAAGGCAAATGTTCAAATGTCCAACTTCACAGCAGAAATAAACATGTTTACAGCCTGGTACAAAAAACAGTTTTGGTCTCTGTAGCTAATTTCCCCGTTCATGACAACTGTACTGAGGGTGAATTTGTATTGATTCATTATATTAAGGCTTAAAGTTATGCAGAATTAACGGCGTGGCCACTTTGATCGACAGGTAGGTGCCATTCCAGATGGCTTGTTTGAGCAACCAGTCATCACACAGAGATTTTGAGGATTAACCTGAAGGTGGAAGAGGCAGCACTGGACCTTTATAGCTGGTTCCATATTAAGATCCTAATACTGTGCTTTAGTGATACATATACTCATATTTTCTCATCAAATCTCTAAACCTGGGGCTTTTTCAGGGCCCCTGGGGGGCCGTGAGCTTGAATATTTATTCATCCAGATGGCTTGGAGAGCCTCTGAGGATTCTGAAAATACCCCCGGGTCAGCGCTGAGTGTTGTTAAGGATTGCAGTTTTATGTTGTATAAAATGTGATGCGCGGCTCTGTAACCTGAATCCAGTAAATCCCAGAAAGCCAGTGAAGCAGCTGCAGGAAAAGCAGAAGCCCTTGTGCATTTTTTGCTCAATAAATCAGCTGATTGCTTCAATTGTTTTCTTTTAATTGAGCTGTTGACTAATCACCTACTTGTTTGAGCGTTGCTGGTGTTGCTCAAGTGATTGGGAACAGTCTAAACTCTGAGAGTGAGCAGTCTAATCTGTGTGTACGGAGGCTTCATACTGGTAGAAAACTTAAGAACATGAGGTGAAGCAGACACGAAACACACACAACTAAAACAGCGAATCTGTCTGCCTGCCTGTCTGTCTATCCCTGCCATGTCTGTCTGCCTCCATTGCTTTCTATTGAGTCTATTTTTAGCCCCAGCAGACTGGTCACGTGGCAGGAGGAGGACGTCAATAATGTTGTTGTTGGTGGTGGGAGAGAGAGAGAGAGAGAGAGAGAGAGAGAGAGAGAGAGAGAGAGAGAGAGAGAGAGAGAGAGAGAGAGAGACTGTAAATATGGAGGAGGTGAAACGATAGGAGGTGAGAGTCGTCCTGCTTGGTGAATTACGCGTTTACCGCGTGAAATTAAAGCGCGGAGAGGAGCTCTACGGAGGAGGCGGAGGAGCTGGAGGGGTGGTGGGGGGGGGGACACACACACCGAGGCTCGGCGGAAACCGAAGCCGGGAGGAAGCGACCTCTGCGCTAATACGCGTTCCAGGAGGAACCGCCGACATCCACGGTACTGTGCGGTTTGACGAGAGAGCGCGTGCGCGTGTGTGTGTGTGCGTGTTTTGCGTGACTGTAAGAGAAGCTACCGACAGTTTTAAGTTGTTTTATTTATTTATTTATTTATTTATTTATTTATTTATCTATTTATTTATATATATATATATATATATATATATATATATATATATATATATAAAATAATAATAACGCTAGCAGAACGAGACGTGAAAACTGTGTGCGCCTCCACTCGCACTGTGCAGCGAAGAAGTGTTAGCTAACTTCCAAACTGTTCCCATGTCACTGCAGCTAACTAGCCGCCAGACAGGTAACACTTGACGGCTATCATCTGCTCTCACACAGCAGCACGGGAGCTAACTGGGACACAGCGAGCAAGAGTACCACAGGAGAAGCCTGAAGCTAACAAGAGGACAGTATTTAACCCTGTACATAATGATAATAGGTGGTTAGTGGATGGCTACAAGCCAGCAGTGACTTGCCAATGGCTAACTAAATAACAGGACAGATACTAACCAGCAGTAAGAAGTCACTCTCTGGCTGCTTGAAGGTGTCTGTAAACCAGTGTGTGTTACATACACCTATATCTATGAATGAGGTCCTTATTAGAGCCTGACATATAGCCACATTGCTCACACAGCCAGCTCAGACAGCAGCTTCTTCTTCCAAATGAGCAACTTCACGCCCGGCAAGAACCGTGACAGCCCTTTTATTTATTTTTTTACTTTGCGACCTGTCACTTGTCTGCCGGCTGGAAAATATCTCGCACAGTGTTTGTACATTTTTAGCTGTCAGGTTGCATATCGTACCGGCGTGTTGTTGTCTGGAACATTTACCTGTGTGTGTGTGTGTGTGTGTGGGGCCGGTTGAGGAATGAGGGAACAGAACTGTCAAAAAAAAGAAAAGCTCCTGACTTTGTCATATTTGTGAATTGCAAAGAATCCCCAAAAAAAAGTATGGGAGTACGGGGGATAATGTTTTTGTTCATTACATAACAAAGCATGCATTGGCTGTTATTTTGTGCAAATAGCTCCCAAAAAGATCGATATATCCAGGTGCTAGACCACGGTACCATTAGTTACAAGCAATCTAGGTAAGCAAGCCCAAACATTCTTACGCATATGCTCGTGTTGTCGACGTACGTGTAGTTACAACTATCTTTTCCACTCGAATGGCAAACATTCAAACGCTCAGTTCATTGTAAATCAATGTGATTTAAGTCAGACAACCAAGTAGATTATGTAACGGCATAAAAAGAAGTTAGACGCTAGTGATGGGACTCTTTCTAGTGAGCCAGATCATTTGGCTCAGCTCACCAAGAAGAACCAGCTCTTTCGGCTCACAAATGGCTCTTTATTTTACCACTTATACCTTATGTAATTCAGGCAAATTTAGCACTGTTTTGACTTGTGATTTGTATTTGAACGCATATATCACTTGAATTTCAATAATTTCACTCTAAATTCACTCTAAACTCTTCTCTGTGGTCGTCCCCAAATGGTGGAATTACCTACCAACGGCTACAAGAACTGCAACATCCCTTTCTACCTTTAAAAAACTTCTAACAACCTTTCTGTTTCGAGAATGCTTCCCTGCCTAACAAAACTAACAAACTACTCTGTGCTCCTTTACACCTTTTCAGCTTATGTCCTCCTCTGTAAGTCGCTTTGGATAAAAGTGTCTGCTAAATGCAATGTAATGTAATGTAATGTAATTTGCTCCAGCCAATTGCATTTACAGTTGTAAAATCCTTTGTAACTCCCTGAAACCACCCAAGAACAGTTCTTGGACATCTTTCACTTAAAAGAGCCGGCTCTTTGAACCGGCTCGTTCGCGACCGACACATCACTATTAGATGCACAAGAAAACAATCCACTGAACGTAAATGGCAAAACACCTTTCTAGTCTTCCGACCACTCAGTGTGCTTTTACACTCCATATCTCATTTAAGGTGTCAACTGCTCATCAGTTTTAGGGGTTAACCATTCATATGCATTTACATGCAGTTGGCGAGGCCTTCGGGATACATTTGTGGTTCAATGTCTTGCCCAAGGACACTTTAGCATGCAGACTGGAGGAGCATGGGATCATACAGCCGATCATCTGATTAGTGGACGACTCGCTCTACCATCTGAGCCACAGCCGTCTGTAGCAAGCCTCAAGTGGCCATTCAAAGAACTGCATTCACTTGTATAGGCCAACAATTGTAATCGTTGGTTACAATTCCAATTTTTTTTTATTCGCCACTGTGGCTGCTAGGTTGAGCAAATTGACTTGCCAACTTTTTCTGCCTACTTCTTTCCCACCCACTGGGTTTCATTCAGAGCACTCCATCAGGATTAAGTTGTGCGCAATTTAGGGCTACAACTCGATTATCGTCTGTTGATTTATTTTGTGCTGAAATGGTGATAAATGCCCATTTCAGCTTCCAGATGTTAATTATGATTCATTTTTTAGTTTTTAGATGTCTCGATTTGTTTGACCAACAGTCCAAAACCCAAAGCTGTTCAGGTTACTATAATATAAAAACAAATAAAGCAGATAATCCTCACAATTTAAAAACTGGTGCTTTGTGACCTATTTTTCATGAATTTTGACCTTATGAACGATGGCACACAATCAGACACATCTGGGCCATCTGGACAGTTTAGAAAGAAAAAGCACCAATCTCCAACAACATACAATAAAAGTGTGAGCCCAAATACTGTGAGAGAGATGTAAAAATAAACGTACATAAAATAATGATCATCTTCATTTGACTACTATAGATCACGGCTTTCCTGCATCTGCCTCATCGGTGCCTTTGAACATTCTGTCATCCAAATGAAAGAGGAAATGGGACGAAAGCATCGAGCACAAGCAAAGGAAATAAATAGCAAGAGGAAATAAGAAACAAACAGAGAAAAATACAGGAGGGAGGGCGGCAAAACAAACAGAATCCTATTCTACCCTGACAGGATACCAACCTACATTTAGTCCATCACTTCACAATAGAGTGTACCTTCTCATTCGTCTGCTGTATTACTTTGCTTTTGGATATGTTGGCAACATGCAGATTAGCTGCTGATAATTCAAGATTTTAAATGTCGACAAGATTTTAGTCGCTGTTAACCGTTGGCTGTTTACTCAGTATTGTGGAGAGAACAAAAAAAAGGAGGACTATTATTTATAACTCATAAATATGGCCCCAACTCATAACCCTTGGCTACATTATCTACAAACATGTGCAGAAAGAATGCAGTTATTCCAGCCAGGGAGAAATAATCGGATTTAGCATTTACATGGCTAATAGGTGCAAACTTATTATTAATGAATCCAGTCGGGTTAATCTCCTTCCTGTGGAGGTGGTGTATTACAGAATATTAGGGTCCATGTAAACATACACACACATAGACCCTTACTTAGTACATGTAATAGCAGTAGTAGTGCATTTACAGTACATACAGGTATACTAACGCAAAAAAGGGGGACAAAACTGCAGCTCCTTAAACGTCCACTTGACACTGGCTACAGAACAAGTCAGTCTCCATAAGTCCCCATGTTCAAATGTCCAACTTTACAGCAGAAATAAACATGTTTACAGCCTAGTACAAAAAACAGTTTCTATCTATGTAGCTAATTTTCCCGTTCATGACAACTTGCGTGACGTTACGTTGGAAGACGCGGACATGGCAGATATTTGCGAACAGTGAACACATCTGCTCGGTGCAGATGCCATTCGGGACCGCACTGGTTTCAATCGTTTTGAATTCGCCATCATTACCAGCAAGCATCCTCCACATGAGGCTCACCTGCTGGTGTGTAAACAGAATGGTGGAAAAGTATGTGTGCAGTAAGTGTCATAGCAAGAGTCATTTATGAGTGCACCCCGAAACAGTGAAAAGCAGAGAATTAAGTAGAAGTAGAACCAAGTAACTTTGGACATGGGGAGCCAACAGATGACAGCTTGGTGGGGATTTCCACAGAGTTACTTAATTCTGCACTACTCACCATATAGTGCCATGCCAATGGCTGTTATTTCTGACAAGTGAACATGATATTTCAGTGAAAGAAAATGTCTGCTTTTCTTCCTCCACGCCACCCAAGCTCAGTCATATATGTCCATTAGGGTGTGTTCTCAAAATGCTCAGTTTGTGGTGGTGGAAAGCATTGGCTTCATTTTTAGTGGAAGGCCAAAATGGAGACAAAAAGATGTTTTCATATTTCTCTGTGCAGCTGTGTTGTGATGTTTTCTGTAGACTTTGGTTGCCGTGGGTGTCTTCTTTTATTATCAGCTATTTGTAGCAGGTAGTGAATCTTGTTTAGGGTTAATTAAAATTCCCTCCTTCACATCTTGAAGCGAAGAAATGGAGCTTCATTCTGAAATCAAACTTTAGTCACATACATCTGGTTAATCTTGGCACAATACAGTAGATCTGCTCTCACCATTATCAGCAATGTTAAGAATCCATTTCCCCGTCCCTTGACTCTGTCTGTGATCTTTTATTTAGTCTTTCAGTGCAGTAGTCTGGCACACGGCACAGGTGCTGCCACTAAGTTTCCGTCCGTCTGTTTTATGCACATTTTCTCTCACAATTCGAGCCGAGTGGAAACACCAGAAAGTCGAAAAAGAAGTCAGAATACCATCAAAACGTTTTCATGCTCTGCCGAGGTGGAAAAGTTTTGTACAGTTAAGCAGAAATCCGACAAAGTGCCATG
This sequence comes from Collichthys lucidus, assembly GCA_004119915.2. NCBI lineage: Eukaryota > Metazoa > Chordata > Actinopteri > Sciaenidae > Collichthys > Collichthys lucidus. The sequence continues at coordinate 25,176,177 of CM014100.1, forward strand.
GAAAGACTTAGGGAATTACTCCTGATGTGCATGAAGCGTCTGATTTAGAGGTCAGTGGAGGTTCCGGTGCACTGGAGAGACCAAAAACATCAGATCTGTGCGGAGAGATGAGGATATGTCGTGTTCCCATCACGTTTTCCACAGTGTTTTCCACCGTCTGAGGTTTGACTGGCGCTCTTTTAATTACGTCAGCTCGCTGCGCCCACTTCTTCTGCAGTGTTTTAATGCAACCACACTGGAGAATTAGCACCACAAACTGTTTATCTTGATGTGTCCAACTCCTAATATTTGTTTAACAGTAGTGGATTGTGTCATTCTGGCAGTCTTTGGGTCCAGAACTGTGGAAACCTGATGAACGTTCTTGATCATGTGCTGGTGAGGAACATTTGTGTTCAGTCTACTGAATTCATCCACGGCCCCTCCTCTCTGATGAGCGTGACCTCCGCATCATTCCAGCTGCTGATGGTTGGAAGGAGGGTGGTGAGGGATTTGAAGCTCCATCATGCACAGGGGTCAGACCCTACTGATCAAGTCAGGGGTCAGTCCATTAGTTGCATAAGAGCTTTAAGGGCCGTGCCACTGAGGCCCACTCTGTTCTACCATATGTAGGTTGACTGTAATGCTACTTGACTGCTGGGATGAAGCTGCCCAGTTCATTCCCAGTTCATTTGAGATGATGGGTTTTGCCTCGCCTTCGTGGCCACTCATCATGGCAAGGCTAAACATGTTACAACAGTTCAATTATTCTGATTATTTGGTCTATGGAACATCAAAATACTGAAAAAAAAGCTAAAGCCTGAGGTGGTGTCATCGTCATCTTGATTAATTTGACCAACGGTGCAGAAATCAGGGATTTAGTTTGCTTTTGGGTCCCTTGTATCAGCCAACCTTTTTGACTTGACGTGACTGAAGCCTTGAAATGAAGCAACATCTTCTTGCCACCAATCACAGAATAAAAAATAAGCGGCATAAGCGTGACGTCACTCACAGGATTTGGACAGTATAAAGTGCCAAAACTGCAGTTCGTCTTTTCATCCACTTGAGGCTGGCTCCAGAAGTGAGTCAGTCTCCATAAGTCCCCATGTTCAAATGTCCAACTTCACAGCAGAAATAAACATGTTTACAGCCTGATACAAAAACAGTTTTGGTCTCTATAGCTAATTTCCCCGTTCATGACAACTGTACTGAGGGTGAATGTATATACAACTCACCTGTTCAAATGATATTAAGGTGTAGTTCCTATTACAGGTGGTTTGTTTGAGCACCTGGCCGTCATTGAACCCACCTCAGGTCCATTGATGATCTACGACAGACACAGGTAGCATCGAGCTGGTGAACGTAGTGGAGCATTTAACAGCTCAGGAGTTGGGAGACCAAAACAGAGCTAAAATAGAGTGCATTTTACATTCACTTGGTAACAGTACCACTAATGCTGCTCTGTTGGATGTGTAAAATGGCGACTGTTGGCAAACAGGTTTGCCAGACCAACTTAAAAGGTGATGATATGTCAGCGTTGCGTTCCACCGGTGCCAAGTTTCCAAGAAATGACTGCAGTAGTTTGTCCTCTGAAGTCTGAAAAGTTTCCTCCGCTCTCCTGCACTGTGCATCATCTTATCGTTCCTCAGTTTTACCTTGTGGATCTTTGAGGTGGTCTCGACCTTCACTCCCCCTTTATTACATGCAGAAATTGCTTAAATACATGTAAAGCAAGTTTTTTTGGTGAGTTGCAGGGACCTTTTTATCTTTGTGTTCAATTTCCTGTTATGTGAAGACATGAACAGACTGCAGAGCTCCACAATTGATAAAGAATTTCTGCAGACGCATCGTCGCAGCGGTCTTTATTATGCAGTCTTGATGTCACCTCTGGAAGGACAGCCACTGTGTGTGTGTGTGTGTGTGTGTGTGTGTGTGTGTGTGTGTGTGTGTGTGTGTGTGTGTGTGTGTGTGTGTGTGTGTGTGTGTGTGTGTGTGTGTGTGTGTGTGTGTGTGTGTTGGAATATGTGTAATATATGTCTATTTGTCTCCTTTCACCTTGAGCCTGCTGGACGAGAGGCGGGGGCAGGTGTTATACATAGTCATGATTAAACAGTGCGTGTGTGTTTGTGTGACGGAAAACCAGCGAGAGCGAGCGAGAAAATCTAGACTACAAACAAATCCTGTTTCGAGACAGACTACCGCTCTCCACATCCCGTTCTCGCACTCGCTCACACTTGCTGTTTGTTTAGGGAAGAGGTGCTCAGGTGAAGCGTTACCACGGCAGCCAGCTCCCCCGGTTGCCAAGCAGCACTTCCTGCTCCTCTCCAGAATGGGAGGGGCCAGGTATTTTAGGAAATGATGGTGTGAAGAGGAGTAGGAGGTGGCAGAGAGAGAGAGAGAGAGAGAGAGAGGGAGTGAGAGTGAGCGAAAGATAGAGAGAAATTTATATTTCTTCACGCTTTGACAACACTGACACATTTCTTTCTTTCTTTCTCTCTCTCTGCGTGTCATTAGGCTAATGGATTCGAGAGAAGAGTCACATATTCTGTTGGACGCCTGAGTTAATTCATTCTACGAATCTTAGATTTCACTCCAGTTTTTGTTGGATTTCATTGTGCATTAACAATTAAACATGTTCTGACCAGACAAGGGCCGCAACTAATGATCGGATTAATTGTGCGCTCTATAAATTATTTAAAATAAAAGCCCATCTCAGTTTCCCAAAGTACACGACGATCAGGAGGTGATCAGCTGACCGTGAAACGATCAGGATGGTGGAACCAATGAGAGATAGCTTTGTTATCAAAAACAAAAAACAGTTAATTATTACTATTATAAAAGTTTAATATTTGTATCGAGCTTATCAATTATTGTTTTTAGTTCTGAAACATACTAAGGATCGTACTTACTGTTGAGAAAACATCATTTTATATTCATCTGACATGATGAATATAATGATTTCATTATTGAAGTGACTTAAATCCTCCACTGATTCTCAAACTGTGGTGCCTCCCATGTGGTGCTACTTGGAGATATCTGTAATATCTTTTATTAATTTAAAAACGTACTATTAAGTTCCTAATTAAAATAAACTCTGTGATCGCTGTAATATTATTTCAAAGAAGTTTTGCATTTCCTGAAATGTTTAGTTTCAGTATCCTGCTAGGTGGTCGCGCTCTCGTCCGTAACATTGATACACAAGCTCAGATGTGACGGAAAGACAGTCAGCGGAGGTGAAAGAAATGGTTCAAAAACTCAACAGTCAAAAAAAAATAAATCTTCCTATTAGTAATAAACCTGTCTTCTGTGTGAACTGTCTGCAGCTGATTAGAGTCGGCCTACGCTGCTGTATTCAGTGTCAGTCATGATGGATGGTACTTTGAGAGCCTGAGCTTTTCTGAGGTGGTATGTAAAAATTTGATACACACTGATTACTTTATTCATCCCCAAAGGTAAATTAGGTTGTCATAGCAGTCCGGCATTTGAATACAATAAAATATAATATAATAAAATACTGAGGTAGAAAAAATAAAAACAGAATAGAACACGGACACTTGAAAAAGAAAAAAAGAAGATAAATAGGTAGATAAGGTGAAGTGGCAAGATGATGGCAGTAGTACTGATGATATGATGGTAATGTTATTGTAACTAAACAGTATATAATAATAGTACAGTATATAATTATATAATAATGAAGTTTTGAAGAAAGTGTTATCTGCTTTTTGGCTTTTATGAACGTTATGTGATTGTAAACTTTGGGTTTGGGACTGTTTGTCACACAGGACAAGACATTTGAAAAATTCCCTTTTTTTCTGATATATCATCACATTTATAACATTTGTACTACAGACTGATGTTTCACATGAAATCACTTCTGCTCATCGATGGATGTTTGAGCTTCACTGAGCAGAATGACGGATGGAAAGATTTCATATCACATCTTTGTTTAACGTGTGTGAGCATGAGTTGTGACAATTTTGGATGCATAGTATTACGAAGCTAATAAATCACTTATCAAATCTTCTCTCTCTTTTGAACATGTGTCACCTGACATCTCACAGTTCGATGCAGTTTGGCCTTCAGTCGCTTGCAAATGTTGTAAGGCAAACCTAATAGGGTTCAATAATCAGATTCAGGTTTGTTAAGTGGATTTGATTTGGACAAAAATCCCCATCCATGGTGATGTGGAAACTTGTAACCTGCAGCGCACACACTGAGAATGTAACCCTTTACAGTGAGGAAGGAGTGTGAGTAGAAGCAGATGTATTTTTAAGACTTCTTAAAGTCTGTGTAAAGTCAATTCTGAGTTTACTTTCAAAACACATGAAATATGTTGGACAATAGTTGCTGAAAACATGAAAAGACTTTGAAAGCTTTACTGAAATGTGGAGTTAGAGGTTCAAACAGTTTTTCACCAGTTTTCAGTCCAGAACTTTGTGGGCGGTCCTTAAAGGGGTGGCTCGATGACACGCTGAGGCCACCCTGAGGATACCCCTGCACCCTTAGCAGAGAGATAGAGATGAATTCATCTCACTCAGAGTGTTTCAAAGTTAGTCATGTCATTTTATGAACTCATCTGACACGTTTCAGTCTCTTCAAAGTGGCTGCTGACTGGTCCTGTGAGTGGGCGTGGCTTCAGCACATTCAGAGGACACGCCCCCACAGTCCTGGAGCTGAGAATCCTAACCCTAACCCTAACCTTATTTCATAAACTTGTCGATATTTTTAATAATTCAGATTTGGCTGGGTGGTTAATGTTGTGTGTGTGTGTGTGTGTGTGTGTGTGTGTGTGTGTGTGTGTGTGTGTGTGTGTGTGTGTGTGTGTGTGTGTGTGTGTGTGTGTGTGTGTGTGTGTGTGTGAAGAACAAACAAGTGTGTATTTGTATGTTAACACAGGGTTGGTTGAGGAGAATTGGAGCTGAACATGCTCCTTTAAATCACATTACAGATGAGTAGCATGAGCTTCACCTGTGACACACACACACACGCAGAATCCTGTCTCCACCTCTTTCACACACACACATCCAGAGCACTGTACATGACCAGTAGGTGGCACCAGAGGACTAGGGAGCCACAGTGAGCAACAGGGTGCAGCCTGCAGCCTGTTTCCTTACTGTGATGTAATTCCTGTTCAAACAGGACACACACATACACACGGAAGAATCATTCATACAAATGAAGAGCAGTAAGACACGACTTCTGTAACCAAAAAAAACAAGTTGAAATATAATTTATATAAATAAATGTATTTTTGCCAGGAGCAGGAGAGAAAACAGTTTTTATTGATCCACAATGAGGTAAATTTGGATGAAATAAATCAAGATGAACAAAGAATAGAAAGAAACAACAGTTGCTTGTCTTCGTTTTTGTCTTTGTAAACTTAATCTTCAGGCTTTTCACGTTCAGATGAAACAAGACGGTTGGATGTCTACCTGAACTCTATATAAAGAGGCTAAGATGAATTTTATTGAATACAGTTATCAAGGACATGAAGGCAGACCTTGAGAGGTGCGTGAACCTGAAAGCTGTCACAATTCAGGTTTGCAAGATTTCCTCAAAAATCAAAACAACACATACAGACCAAAAAGAGATCGGAAAGTTTGCATCTGAACTTTTCATCTGAGGCTGAAAGCCCTCACTGACTAAAGGAAACTATCTTATTTCACAATAGAGTGTTGCTTATTCATTAGGCACACGTCTTCCTCTATTGTTTCCTTGTACAGTGGCAGAGAAACAATACATGCTGACGAGAAGCCTCCAGGAAAGACATTTTAGTGGAAACACATTCTGGCTCCGAGCAGTGTTCACACGGCATTTTAAGAAAAGTTCCTTGTACGATTTTAAAAAAAATTTTGAGTCAAGCTTTTCATTCTCAAATGGCACAAATGTAGTTTACTGATGGTGGTGGCAGATTCAGACAAAAGATATATTCTCATGTCTAGCTGGTGAGAAGTTACAACTGTCCTATCAGATTTTAACTAGCCAATTCAGCTAATTATTAATATGTTAGCTCCATAAGTTTGTTGAAAACGCTGTCTACGGCTGACTTTTAACGTTTCCAGCTCATTTTAAAATGAAAATACTTTTCACGACTTTGAAGTACACACAGTATTGTGCTAAAAGACAGAGGTTAGAGTGGCATATCTGATGCAAACACTCAAAGTCATCCAAATTCATGCAGAAGTCATGGAAATGAAATAGTAGAGTAGTAGTAGAGCCAGTTGCTCAGTCGTTAAACTTTTGCTAAATCCAATGAAGAGCAAGACAGAGTTGCTAGCATTAGCTTCAACACTGACCTGAAGCAACCTTCCACACACTAGGAAAACGCTATAAATTCGATGTGGTATCATGAACATGACTTTATTAGAATTGAAAAAAATCTCGAAACCCATTGGCTATCCATGGCCAATGTTCCTAGACTTCTGGTGTGGAAAATGGATATCTGGGCCAAGACTTCCTCTACAGTCCCATTAGCAAAAAAGACATATTTCTGCTAATCTTTACCAACAGATATCTGCATATTAATACAAATAAAAAGCTAATAAGGAGCCAAATTGTGACTTAAATGTGATTGGTTGATACTACCCAGACTACAATCAGAAACCCTTCCGGTGCCAAAAGCTTGATTGCATATCATCATTTTTTATGCAATTATCTGTTTATTGAGATGATTTAAAATGTAACATAACCACAGAAATGAAACGTTACATGAAGTACCACTGGGTTAGGTTTGTATGCTAGTTAGCTGCTAACATTAGCAATGCTAAATCTTGCAGCTTACGTTAAGAGAAGATAAGAAGATCTGTTTGGGGGACAACTGTTGAAGAAAGTGAAAATGTGCAAAAAGCAAGCACTGAAAACCTTTTTCTCTTTTGTAGAAAAGCCGACATTGAGAAGAAAGTCTGATCCGGCTGTCCGTCCAGTGCCTGTGCTCCGACACATGGCCGACTCAGAGGACCCATTTTAACGTGCACACACAGCGGAAGGATTGAGGCAAGAAGTCCAGGTTCAACCTTCATGAGTTCATCACACTCTTCAGGTATGTCTGTCAGACTGTCTGTTTCCTTCTTAAAGAGCTGCTGGTTTAACAAATGAAACCGTGTCTGACAGGATGGCTGTTGAGTGGGTGTATCTATACCCAGCACCAACACAGAACAGCATTCCTTTCCATGACCTCTGTGTTTATTGTGTCAAATGTTTGACCTGACAGTTGAATCCAGTTTGTTTGTTTGTTGTTGAACTTCTCGGCTCAGTCAATTTTTAAGAGAACTTTAATGAGGCGGCAGTTTCAGTTTTGCTGTCTGGACGTAAACGGTGTGAGCAGGGACTGAAATATTTGAAGCATTCTCACACTGAGTTCAATATCAGGTCATATCATCAGATTGTACTGTATGTTACTGCTCTCTGCTGTCCCTCAGGGTCTGTGTGTGTGTGTGTGTGTGTGTGTGTGTGTGTGTGTGTGTGTGTGTGTGTGTGTTTGTGTGTGTGTTTGTGTGTGTGTTTGTGTGTGTGTGTGTGTGTGTGTGTGTGTGTGTGTGTGACACTAATGATATGGTAGAAATGTGGCAACCAAACAGTATGATTTATTCTCAGCCATGTTGGCTCCAGAGATGGTCAGTCAGTCAGCTCTCCATTTTTGTCCACAGTGAAATATCAACAACTATGCCAACATGATGATGCTAACAGCAGGTATAATATTTTCAGTGCTTACTATTTGGGATGTGTGGTATAGACTTTTTTTCAGTTCCCTGTAGTGCTGCTTCACACTTTACAACATAAGAAACATCAGGCCTTTGGTAACTCAACATGCTGCTCAACTCCTGATACAAGCTGTGGTCATTTCGTGACTTGATTACTATAATTCTCTTGTGACGGGCCTCCCAGCCCGCACAGTGAAACCTCTTCAGATGATCCAGAACATGGCGCCTGGTTTTTTTAATCAACTCAAAGGGACACATGTTACCCCGCTGCTCATCGAGCTCCTCTGACTACCTGTAGCAGCCTGCTTTAAATTCAAATCACTAATGCTGACTACAAAGTAATCTCCAGGTTTTGCACCCACCTACCTGAATGCCCTCATACAGGCATACGTTACCTCCTCCTCCTGGCTCTACCACTCGTACACTCAGGACAATCCAATCTCTTGTTCCCGTACCATCATGACAGATGTTAAAATACAGTCGACCCTGTTCGGCTACAGACAGTTCACATTAGAGGCAAGTACCACTGTAAAAAAAAAAAAAAGAATCTGTAGATTTTATGGTGAAAAAATCGCGAAACCATGACAGTAATAGTAAAATACTGTATGCCATGAAATATGACTGTGTTTTCCTGTGTACAGTAAAATGCAGTCACATTTCAAAACCTTTATTTATATGCCATTTTGAGGGCATTCATACAGAATAAAGTAATATTTATTATTAGAGACTGTAAATTATACAGTAGAATTTTAGATTATGGAATAAAATGCCAGCCTTATGCATGACATTAACATACCAGTTTTTTTTTTACATAATATTAGAAAAAGTTATACTATATTATATTATATACAGTAAAATTCTGGCAACCGCAGCTGCCAGTTTTTTTTACTGTAAATCTTCTCTTTCTTATATTTCCTGTTTGAAGCCACAATTGCAGCATTTTCTAAGTTAACGTCCGATGTATGCGAGCCACGCTCTGCCTGCATTGAAGTCACTGCGTATCAGGCTGATGTTGAAACAAAATTCAATTCAATTCAATTCAATTTTATTTGTATAGCCCAAAGTCACAAAGTACATTTGCCTCGGAGGGCTTTACAATCTGTACAGAGAATGACACCCTCTGTCCTTAGACCCTCGGTTCGAGTGAGGAAAAACTTGCCCACAAAAAACCTTTTAACAGGGAAAAAATGTGGAAGAAACCTCAGGAAGAGCCACAGAGGAGGGATCCCTCTCCCAGGACGGACAGACGTGCAATGGATGTCACGTGTACAGGACAATCAACATAAACATTTTGTACATTTACAATGACTGACAGAATGACAATGAATGATAAAGTGACCACAGTAGCAGATATAGTAGTATTAATGACAGTAGTAATATGTGTAGTGGGCGTCGTCCAGGATCACAGCAGCAGCCACGATCCACGAAAAACCTGCTGGACGACAGAGCACAGAAACTCCGGGGAAGAAAATGAAAAACTTATTTTAAATGACCTTCCAGTGTAGTAATTTGATAGTTATTATATGTTTTTAAATGATTATCTACCACCAGTGGTACACGTACCATAGATTGAGAACCAGTAGTTTAGGTGGTTTCTCAAATACAACAGTATGCCAAAAATCAGAAAGTATTCCTAAAACATGGAGGTGTGTCCCAGCTGACTGTGCTTTGTGCTCTGACTGCTGTTTGAGTGTGTGAACGTATACAGACGTTGTTCGGTGTTCTTCTTTCCTGTATTCTCGTGTGCTGATCAATAGACGCCACATTAATCGTCTTAATTGGGTTGCACACAGTCAAGACACCTGTTAGCCCTCTTCAGGTATTTTTGACATCTTTGTCTCAGACTGAGTCACTGGTTGACTGACTGACTGACTGTAATTTGGTTGTCATGGATACAGATATAGTACATAACGCACACACTTACACACAGACAGCAGTGTGACTCCAGGGGTTGATGCGCCTCAAATAGAAACGCAGAGATGAGTCATCCACTGAGCTACTGCAGTAGACACACACACACACACACACACACACACACACACACACACACACACACACACACACACACACACACCTTTAACAGATGTGTTTAGTATGTGAGACCATTAAGATGTCAGACATGTCGCCTGGTCAGTCGCATCCCTCTCTGTGTCTGTGCTGCCGCGGTGATTTGAAGTAGCGATGTAAGCTAACAGAACACGTCTTTAATAACTAATTATAATAAAATTATTAATAGCAATGCAGCAGCTCAAGTCAATATAAAACTATCCAGAATGTTGCAAACTTGTTTTCAGTATTTACATTTCTCTCCTCCTTCTATGGATTCCATCTCTCCACTCGTGAGTCATACTGAAGCAGCCCTAAACCTGCTTGTGGACACACAGAGCTGTTTACACAGGAGGTGAGGATGATGAGGGCGATGAAGGTGATGAGGAGGAGGTGGGATGAAGGTGATGATAGATGAAATATTATCATTCCTGGAAAGGAAACTGTCTTTCACAGCAGCAACGAACAGCCTAGAGATGAGAAGCCGATGAATAGTCAGAATTATCTACCTTACTGAAATGACATTGTATTAAGTCGTCATACATTGGAGCCATTCAAGGCTTTAATATGTATTAACATCAGTTGCATAAGCCTGATTTTTTTTGATCCTTTTATTTTAGAATGCAAGCACTCTAGCAGCGACAACCCACCACACCCTGTTAAAACACCGGAACCTTTGCCCAGTTAGGACTGAGCTGCTGAATGGAACAAACAAACACTATAAATAGCAGCCAGCAGTATCAATTAATAATATCCACACTGACAGCCAAGTTAGAAAAGTGAGCAGTGCAGCTTTTGGTTATAGAACCACATTTCCATGTCATTCTCCGTGACATTTCTCATGTGCGACTAGAACTCGCTTGTTCAAAAATCAGAAATGTAAAAGAAACATGTAACTGGTATTTTATGTGTTGGACTGTTTCTTGGCCAGGCACAGTTTCCTCTCAGAGATTTGACATCAGCGTTTTACAAGGTTTAAACACAAAGGACACTGTATATCTAGCTATATATCAAGAGCTTCAGAGGTGCTACGAAGTGGATTTTGTTACCTTTGGACACAGCCAGTCTTAAACTAACTGGCTGATGGCTGTAGCTTCAGTTTCACATGCAATGGAGGAAATTTCAACACGCCATTAAACATATTTCCAATGCAGTGTTTCCCATGAAATGTATACTAGGCACTGGTATTACCTCAAGAAAGATAAAGAAATTGTTACATTCCAATAAATAATTGTAAACCAGCTTCAGAAACCAGATTTCAGGTTGGTTAATCCTCCTACCTTTGCTATTACTATAACCCTAATCAGCTGAGTTACTACGTGTCTGGCTGCTTCATACCTTTGCTCTTTGAAAAATGGCTGCCCACCTCTGAAAGTAAACAAATCATTTGTTAGCAAGCTTGTCACGCAGTAAATATCTCATGATGAGTAGAGTCAAAAAGCTTCCCTAAGACCTGCGCAACAGCATCATTGCATTACATGGCAATGGCGCAGGTTATCTGTGGATCTTTTAACTCCTTAACATTCCTAAAAGCACCATCCGGAGCTATTATCCACAAGTGGTCACTTCATCATCAACTGACCACGCATAGAAGCTCCTCTCAAGATCTCCAACCAGGCAGTCAGAAAATTAGTTAGAAGAGTAGCCAAAGAGCAAAGGACCACTCGAAAAGAGCTCCAGAGAGACCTGAAAGCAGCAGGTACAGTCATCACAGAGAAAATAATAGGCAATGCACTCCACTGCCATGGTATCCATGCACAATCACTCCAGAAGACCCTATTACTGAAGAAAGGGCATGTTGAAGCTCATTTGAGGTTTGCTACACAACATTTGGGGTCTGTACATTACTGGGAGAATGTAGCGTGGTCAAATGGGACGGAAATCTAAACCTCCAAAGTTCAGAGATGGAAGCATTACAGTATGGGTCTGTGTCTCCTCATGGTACTGGCACAATCCAAATTACCCAAGGGAAGATAAATGGAGCCACGTACCAGGAAATTCTTAAGAGAAATCCGTTGCCATCCATCAAAACGATAAGGACAAGACGTGGGTGAACCTTCCAGCAGGACAACGATCCAAAACATACTGCAAAGGACACTGTCACTGTCACTGTTCCAGACAAGGAAAATAAAGGTGTTAGACTGTCCCACTCAATCACTGAACTGCAAGTCAATAGAATATTTGTGGAAAAAAAACTGAAGATGAAGATTTCCCAGCAGGTCCTTCTGAATCTTCAAGATTTAAAGAGACTGTCTGTCTCTGAACACTTCAAACGATCAGTTTCTTCACACAGGAAGTGTTTTGAAGTGATAAAGGCTTCCCCACCAAGTATTAATAGTATTCATGTCAGTCAGTGTATTCAACACCATTTTCCTGCCATTCCATTTATTCCATATTTCATATGGATCTAGAGTTGTCACGATACTAAAATGAGTAACCACGATACTATACCAGACAAAGTATCGCGGTTCCGGGTATTATCACGATACTGCGGCATTTTTTTATTATTATTATCTTTATAAACTGCAATGTATTTGTACAAGTTAGTTTGAAACAACCAGTGTTGGGCACATTACTTTGAAAAAGTAATTAGTTACAGTTACTAGTTACTTACCCAAAAAAGTAACTGAGTTAGTAACTGAGTTACTACACTATAAAAGTAACTAGTTACCCAGGAAAGTAACTAATGCGTTACTTTTTTAAGTAAAAAATGCCAAATAATTTGGAGTAAAGCAAACAACAGATACCCATACAGGTTTTAATGTGTTGCACCTCAACGCAATTACAACTGAACTTCAAGCATTTTCTTTACTTACAAATGTAAGCAGTTAAACAATATGACATGCTTTACACTTGACATGCTGCAAATTAAAACAAACTTTCAATGGCAGCATGTTTTCGACCACATACCTCCCTATAATTTTATTGAGTTCTTGCTGTGTGGTAAGTTTTGGGGTAGAAGCTGAAGCAGAAAAATCCAGCCTTCCTTGTTAGCTAGCTTGCCTTTATCGTGGGGCATGCCGGTGGCCACTAGCTTAACAGACGCGTGTGCAGTCGAGAGATGCTTCATTAAATTCGAGTTGCTTACATTTGACGTGGACAAAGTCTTTGGTCTTAGACGCAGTGTGCATGTAACATTTTTACCTTTTACCTCGACGAGGTTAAAATACTGCCTATACTTCCACCGTGAAAACGCTGTCTTAGACTCAGCCTCGGGACTCGCCATCTCATCTGACATGCTGTGTGTGTGTGTGTGCGTGCGTGTGTGTGTGTGTGTGTGTGTGTGTGTGCGCGCTCGCTACGACCGTGTGTTGGTTTGTGTGTATACCCGCCCACCGGGTGTCTCTGGTTGGCTCAACATGAAATCTCTGCTTTAGCCAATCGTCATTACGTATCCCGTAACCAAAGGGAGAAAAAAAGCATTCCTGTATGCGAGTTGAGTGAGGTGCCAGTTTCTAAACGAGTAGGTAGGTTCAGTAACGCGAGGTAACGGCGTGTTGGTACCGGTAACGGCGTTACAACGATAGATGAAGTAACTCGTTAGATTACCCGTTACTGAAAAAAGTAACGCCGTTAGTAACGGCGTTTATTTCAACGCCGTTATTCCCATCACTGGAAACAACAACGTTTGTTTTTTAAGCAAAATTAGTGTTGCCACCGACAAAGACACCACAGCAGACTCGCTGCTCGGGCCCGGTGCTTCTGCCACGGTGAGTGTGTTGTCTCGTGTCTGGGCGAGACAGAACTTTAGCTTGTTGTTTGTTTTGAAGCGAGTTTCTATCGAAGCGGAGCTGTCTTCGTGGAGTTCATGCTTGCCGGCAGAAACACGCAAACAGCCAATCAGCTAACAGATGGGCGGACCCAGCGTGCAACAGCCTATCACATCCCTGGACATCACCAGTAACAGGCAAACAGCCAATCATTCAGCAGCTGTGTAGTTCGGTTGCAGTACATGCCATGTTTTTTTACGAGTGAGTAGCATGCAGTGAGAAGCCGGGAGGAGAGCAGAGGCGGCCGCTATGTAGCGGAGACTGGCACCGGTAATATAGTAATCCACGGTAGTACCGTCATGTAAAATTTCTAGTATAGTAGCGACGGTTATGTTTTGGCACCGCGGGGTATCGTGTATACCGTGGGTATCGTGCAACTCTATATGGATCCTTAGCTTTGTTTTTTTTCCTATTAAATTGTGACCTCATACATATTAAGCGGTACATATTGGACTCAACATGTGAGTGTTTTCTGGCAGAAATACTCGGTGTCTAAATGAACCTAAAATCAAACCTAATTTGGCACTTCTGTGCTTGATTTTTTTTTTTTTTGCTGCATATTGGTGGACATACGACTGCCCATACATCTGCAATAAGCTAAAATTGGCTGATTTATTTTAGACAAAGTTTTTTTTTTTTTTTATGGCTCGTCATGTTGAGACAACATTCAATATTTGTTAATGTTAGCTTTAGTATCAAATGAGTTTATAGCCATGCTAATGGTTCTGTAATGCTGTAGTTGTTAGCATTTAGCTAAAAGCACCCCTACATCTTAGTGCTAACATGGTCACAATGACATGCTAATGTTTAGTATCATGTTTACCAATAATACATTTAGTCTGGTGGTATTTGGTCCAGAAGTACACCAAAGTATTGAAAATAATAACACAAAAATCAGGATTCATCCACTGGGGACCATGAACGTTGTGAAATTTGGTACCAGTCCACCTTATTCACTGGATAAGAGAAGACTATGACCTGCTGGTGTCTCTAGAAGTGAAAGAATCTCTAAATACATTCAAGTTTAAATTTGAGTTGTTGTCTGGCCAATGTGGTAGACTTCAACGCCATCCCTGCTGCTACAAGCCTAAAACAGCGAATAAATAAAAGTGGAACAACACCGTGGTCGCAACTCATCTTACATAACGCGCAGACGGGGACGAGGTGGCAGCCTGAGCAGCCACAGTGTTTTTTTTTTGTTGTTTTTTTTTAATGGACGATCTCCACCTACAGAAACTCCAAACTGCATCAGCGCAAACAAAAAAAAAATCATAGGAAGAAGAGGTCACAGTGCCGCCCACACCGTTTGATTGACAGGCAATCTCTTGCCAGTGCAATGCAGAAACATGACAGCGCTGAACGTTTCTCCCTACACTCCACCCTCCACCCCAGAGCTGGAGGCTTACTGCTCTCTCTCTCTCTCTCTCTCTCTCTCTCTCTCTCTCTCTCTCTCTCTCTCTCTCTCTCTCTCTCTCTCTCTCTCTCTCTCTTCTCTCTCTCTGTCTATTTTTATCTCTAGCTCCTCCTCCTCCCAGGCAGGCTATTTTCAGCTATAGTCCCTTCATCAACCCCCCATCTCCTGTGTTAGTAAATGCTTCTCTTCTCTTCTCTCCCCTTTCCTGCCATTTAATCTATAAAAAAAAGTGACAAACGCACGGGCGTAAAAACAAAAGAGGAAATGAATGAAGGCGAGCGGACACGAAGGAGCCCTCCTTCTCCTCTTTGGGTGTTGTGACGCTTGCTCAAACGAAATAAGCTGTTGTTGACTTTCTCTTTATCCGTCCAACTTCCTTTCCACCCAGTGATCTACTTTCAGCCTCTCTCTCTCTCTCTCTCTCTCTCTCTCTCTCTCTCTCTCTCTCTCTCTCTCTCTCTCTCTCTCTCTCTCTCTCTCTCTCTCTCTCTCTCTGTCTCTCCAGCGTTCATTCAGCAGCTCAAAGAGCGTCACAGACACACTCCGGCGTACACACACACACACACACACACACACCAGTGACTCTCAGACAGTGAATATTAGCTGTCTGACCAGCAGCTGTTTCTGGTCGCTGTACAAAGCTCGCCTCTGCAGCACCCCTACTCTCTATCCCTCTCTTCCTCTCACTCTCCCTCTCTCACTCTCTTTTTGTGTGTTTTCAAGCGAAGGATAAGAGGACAACATGTGATCTCAGGCTGCTCATTTCTCTGGGAGGATTCTAACTTGCCACTCGTCTTCTCCAGCCTTCCTTTACTCACATTTTTTAAATTTATTTTTTGTGTTGTTTATTATACCACTCCGTCCCTCTTTCTCTCCCTCCCTCCTTCCATTTCCCTCTCTCTGTCATTCTCTCAGCGCTTCGTTCTAATTTTGGAAGCATGGAACCTCGGGGAGCGCTCTCCCAAAGCTATTTACGTCCTCGCCTCTCCTCCTCTTCCTCCTCCCCCTTCTTCTCCTCCTCCTCCACCTTCTCCTCCTCCACCTCCTCCTCTCCTCTCGCTCTCGCTCTTGTCGTCCAGGAGGAGAGCAGCATGAGGATCCTTTGATGCACCCGAGCAGGGGATTTCGGCTTCTCCTCGTCTCTGTATTTTTGTTGTGTTGTTGAAGAGGCTGCAGCAGCACTGCTCTCCTTTCTCTTTCTCTTCAATCGCTTCTTAGCTTGTGGACAGTTTTATGGACATGGCGGTAAGATTTCATTGATTCCTTCATGGTCTTGTTTTTGCTTGTTCAGTTTGGTCGGTGAAGACTTGGGAGAGGGTTCAGTGCACCAGAGGAAACAAACTTTCTGCAGCCGCTGTCACTCTTAGACAAGCCAGCAAAGTGTTCCGCGTGGATCAGGACTCCAGGTGATGTAGACCGGACTTTTAGGTCATTATAAAGCTGTTCATTTCCCCCTTTTTGGGGGGATTTTAATTCATTCCTTGAGACGAGCATAAGGGAGGATTTGTGGGAACTGCAGCCGAGGTGACAACGTTAGAAAAGAGGATTTGGTCCCAGGTGTCAGTGACTGGTCATCACAGCACAAACTGAAGAGCCGGAGACAGCAGAATGTCCAGGAAAGCTGTAAGACAGAGGCATCCTGCACAAAAAAATCAAACAGAGACTGAAGCCTGAACAGGATACCATTGCTGGATTACACAATAAAAGCACAGAGGAGTTTTTTGAGAGCTCTTTCTTTCTTTTACAATAGAAGCACAGAAAACAGTACTTTTGAAGGCACATTTTAACGTTTGTCCCCCCTCCGTCTTTGGAAACTCTAATCCTGAACTAAGCCATGCCGCTATCTCGGAAGAGGAACTGACTGCTGTCTTTTTTTTTTTTAAATATACATTTTTTTTTTGTGACAAAATAAAGAGCTGCCTCTTGTCTTGGCATGCTGTTGCATCCTACGGTGTCAGGATTGTGCGCCATGTTGCAGACCATCTATGAGACTGAGTCCTGTTTTTCCTCTACCAGCACAGACAGCCACCACCAGCCTCTGGAGCTCCTGAGTGACAACAGGGGCTCCAGCACTGCCATGCCCACCGCCGGTGAGTCATCTCTGGGAAAAAAAAAAGAGAGAGAGGTGGGGGGGCTGTTGCGTGCTGGAGGTTTGATGAGCCGTCAGACTTAAATGTTCTGAACAAAATGTAAAAAAAAAAGTGTCTCTGTGTTTAAGTGGGCGTTGATGGACAGCAGGTCAAGGTCAGAGATTTTCAAACCATGAGGGCACGCAGGGAGAGACTGTGAGGTGAAAGGGACAGGTGTCACACGGGTGTTCTAAAAACAACGTGAATCTAGGTAGTAGTTTGACCTGCTTATCAACACGGTCAGCAGTTGGAGCAAGCAGTGGATTTGACACACATTATGGCTTGCATTGTCTCTCATGTGGGCAATTAAGGTAAAACACTGTCAGAACTGTCAGATCTAAACACAAACATGATATTTTGAACTTCAGTGTGAGGAAATCACTACCTCTGATTTCCAATTTACATAAGCCTGCTTAGAAATCACACAAAGAAGTCCAGAACTCTCCTGAGAATAATCATATTTTTAAGTTTTCCTCAGTATCAGAGTGATCTAGTGATATTTGTCAGCTCATCCATGGGTTACGCTGCAAACAGAAACCTCTAATTGCTAATTTGTCATACTTTTAGATGGTGCCAGTTATCTTAAAATGTGAGCAAACAAATGGAGCTCAAACTGTAGCCCACTGAAACAGTATACTTCCTGTTTACATCCCCCCCAAAAGCTCTTCAGTTATAGGAGCTGTAGTTCTAAAGCTTAGAGCAGGATTGTCCTCCAAATACCGTTAAAGTACTTCAAAATAATGTTTCCTTTTTTTGTTTTTGACTTTACTAAGATTCAAAATGTCCCGTCAACATGTTTTTTATGTTCCTGGACTCGCCTCGTTCTCCATTCATAAACCGATTCCTGTGTTGTAAAATTATGCCCAGGGGTGATGAGGGCGATGATGAAATAAAACATTTTTCAAATCACATTAAAGGAATTCCTCAGTCTTGAAGGGAAGTTGCTTCATGAAGCACGATGTCTCCTCTTCACTTTTTCAGGAGGAAAAGGGCAAGAATGCCCCGGGCGCTGTTCCATAAATCGCACTCTCTCGTGATTTCCATCTACTGCTGTGCACTGCTTCTTGTCAGTGCAGAGAGTGTGGATAACCTTTGTTTGGGAGCCTTATGAGACTTCGAAGAACTTTTATCTTCGAAGTAAACTCCAAGGGCACTACCTTTATCTTTACTTTTAGAATTAAGTCATTTATTTCATGTTAAACACACAGGAGACTCAGCGCCCTTAAAAGAACAATAATGTCTGCTGTTGGAACTCAACCTGTGGATGTTTTTGTCACAGTAAAGTCTGCTGAACAATGTGACCACTGAAGTGAGGTGAGCCGGGTTTGGATTGTGGTCTGATGCCACCTCTCAATGCCAGCAGGTTGTTAATTGGTACAAACAGGATGTAGATTCACTCTAATCTTCTTTTCGAGCCTGCAACTACAGAGTTGGCTCACTGGTGAACCCAGTCAGTATATATTTGTGTTTGTGTGTTGAGTTGTGTGTGCGGGTGTGTGCGTGCGTGCGTGTGCGTGCGTGTGTACTGCTGTAATGGCCGAAATATTCAAACTAGCAAAATGATTTAGAATTCTCATCTGCAAACCCTTTAGTTGCCACATGTATTTATTATATTCATATTTCTTTCTCTGTATTATGTATTAAAACAAAAAGTCAACCAAACATTTAAAGCTTTAGAGTTTAAAGTTTATCTAAAGCTGAAAAACAAAACACTGAAGCTGCACACTGTAGACCAAAACAATGAGCTGAAAGATGCTAAAATGCTCTGTAGCAGGGAAACGACAGAGTTGGCGATCATTTTTCACGCTGCCTTTAGATTCATTATTAATATGAAATATTTCTGTGCAGCGTTAAAAATGGCTGAAATATTAAAAGCAGCAAAATTAGTTTTATTTTTTAACCCTTTAATTGCTGTCTGTTTTTATTATTTATTTATTTATTTATTAAAACACTCCAGTTTAGCTCCAGTTTGGTGGGTTGATAGGTAGGTAGGTTATTAATCCATTAATCCTGAGGAAAATTTAAGTTTAGATGCTAAATGCTAAGCTATGTTCACCAGCTGGTCGCTAACTTAGCCTGATAGCTTATAATTGGTTTAGCAAATCAGACCGTAAACCGAAACAAAAGGCTGGAAGACGCTAAAATGCTCCATAGAACTGACAGGAGTTGGTGATTTGTGGGTTCTTCGCTATGAGTGACCTCCTTCACATTACACACTGCCATTAGACTCATTGTTAATAAAAAAAAATCTTGAGTGCAGCTTCAAAATGATGCTCGATTAATGCTGTCAAAGACATAAAGCTTGGTCGAACACAACAGACAGCATCCGCTGTGGATGACCTACAGTCTGCCAGCCCATAATACTTCTGACCCACCCTCGGTCTCTATAGCAACACTACACATGTGACTCCTCTCCCTCTCTCTAAGCTTCTAATTTGTCTAAAGTACACACAGCCATTATACTATTTTTACCTCACTCTCTCCTGCTCTGTCTTTTCTTTCTCCCTCTCCGTCTCTCCCTCTCTCCTGGCTTTTTTTAGCGTGTTTTGCAGGGCTGATGTCATAGTGCCTATTTTCTTTTAGCAACGCAGAACGAACAAGACAGGGAGAGAGAAAGAAAGAAAGAAAGAAAGAAAGAGAGGGAGAGAAGAGAAAAGACGAATATTGGTTTCCAGAAATACCTCCCAGCAGCAGCTGCAGCAGCTGCAGCAGCAGCAATGTGAAACAGAAGCCACAGAAACACAGAGTGGACTTCAAACTACACATCTCATCTTCCCTCTTTGTTTTGTTATGAACATTTTACCTTAATTAGCAGTGACAAATCTTGACCAGTAGTATCTGTCTCTCTTTATTGTCAGACAGCATCCGATGATGGCTTTAAATTAAGTAAATGTAATCAGAGGAAACAGATAAAGGAGCAAAGGGAAGACTTATGCACTTATCTGACTCATGGAGGCAACAGCAGCAACAACATCAGGCCTCGTCAACTATTAGAAGTCCATCCTTTGTTTATTAGCTCATTGCACCTCACAGAGATCATCTGCCAAATTAGAGAGTTCAGTGGACTGCTTTCCTTTTTCTCTTCACTTCTTCTTCGTCTTGTGTCTATCCAAACTAACCGGACTCATAAAATGCTTCCTGTGTAGACACTTTAGAAAGTGAGTGTGCAAAACGGCAAAACAGCTTTCATTATCTGGATCACAGTCGCTTTAAAGCAGGCACATGTAGCATCAGTAGATTCTCTATTAAGTCTGTCACGAAAAGTCAATTAATCAATTAGCCGGTTGTCCCAAGTATATTACTAACTATTTTGATAATCCACTAATCGTTTTTCAAGTAAAAATGCCCCCCAAAAATCTGATTCCAGATGTTTAAATGTGAGAATTAGCTGCCTCTCTTGGGCTTACATCATAGTTCATTGAATATATTTTAGTTTTGTGAGTCGGGCTATTGTAATTGCATTTTTTAAAACTATTTTTTAATGTTTTATAGACCAAGCTATTAATGAAGAACAGATTATTTGTGAACCAAAAGAACTGAGTCTAATCTTCAACAGCTTTATTTGCATCTGAGATGTTTAGGATCATTTCTGTTCCGTCTCATCTGATTATTCTAAAACTGCTGACCATATTTCACCCAGGATGAGTAAAGATACACAAGCTGCATTATTTTTTCTGATCATCTCTGAGTTGAGATATTTGAATTTCTTGTTTGGTCCGTCAAGCTGAGGTTCAGTTTCTTATAGATAAAGAAGAAAGCAGCAGATATTCACATTTCAGATGCTGGAGTCAGTTTTTTGTTTAGTTTTTTTGTCATTTAATAATGAATTACTAATACCAAATAATTTTTTGGTCATATTTTACTATTTTCTGACATTTTATAGATTATTGATCCATTAATTAGGACATGTTCACTGTAAATGGTTGCAGGCCTTTAACAAAGTAAAGTAACTGGGAGTCCACTCAGACCTGACCACTGCAAACATGGAGCCAAACTCTATGCTTCATTCATGATCTTCACATAAACTCTGTGAAAACTCTTTGTGATTCGATGTCCTCTCTGCTGCACACACAGTCGGGGGTATAATCGGCAGTCTGTGTTGGTTTTCACAGGATTCACTGACTGGACAGACGGATGGACAGTCTTCCTTTCATTCTTTTTACTGCATCCGTCCCGGTGCATGAATTACGGCGTTTAACTGTGAGCTGCACTCAGTTAGAGACTGATATGACTGACTGAAATGTTGCCTCTTTGTCAGACTGTGTGTGTGTGTGTGTGTGTGTGTGTGTGTGTGTGTGTGTGTGTGTGTGTGTGTGTGTGTGTGTGTGTGTGTGTGTGTGTGTGTGTGTGTGTGTGTGTGTGTGTGTGTGTGTGTGTGTGTGTGTTTACCAGACTATAAATGTCTTCAGTTTGACGTCAGACGCTGGCTGCTGTGGAATGCTGCTCTGTTGCCAAAAGGACTGTTGTACACACACTCACAGACCAGTCTCTCACATACACACTCACGCGGGGACAGTGTGTGTGTTGTAGTGGAAGGGGAGACACGTGCGTCACAGTGAAACGCCAGAATATTTGTTTAGGTAATTTAGATGTGAGTGGCTGCACACGTATGCACACACACAGCCTTGTTTATGCCCCAGCCCAAAGTCTTTGGGCTTTTTTACCAACTTTTTCTTGAGTGACTTGAGCTAACTGAACCCTACCAAACCAGCTAACATGAAACCGGACTGCGTCTTTGCATGCGTGTGTGTGAAAGTGGAAAGCAATCTTTTAATACCACGCAGCTATAACACCGTATTCTCTTTTTATCGAGGTCTGAGGTCAAAAGTCAGAGGCCAGGCTGCAACTAAAGACAGAAAAGATTTGAAAATGATGAAATGTGTCCTCCTCTAATTAGCCACAATCCTCCAGGATAGGGCTAATAGGCTTGGCCCTATTGTGGATGTTGGTGTTTGATTAGCTTAGCACCCATGTGACGCAAGAAAGTCAAGGGTGTGCCAGAGAATGGGAAGCGGCCAATCAGAGTCGTCTTTGTTTAGAAAGGTCAAAGGTCAGACTACACAGTAAGTAATTGAATTTCCTCTTTGGCCCGGCAGACGGGTAATGACGTCCCAACATGCTGCAGCATCTAATCAATCTAACTGTTACACTCCCTGTCACACAGACACACACATAGAAGTGATCAGTGTAAGCTGATTGGAGCAGCTAAGCTGATAGGATCTCCCGATTACTGCAGAGTCCATCCACCCCTATTTATACTCATTTACAATTTTGCATAAAAAAAAACCAGAGTGCAAACACAGGAAAGTTGTTCTAAAAAGGTTTTTCACTCTTGGCTGCGGTGGAAAAGTTTCTGTATTCCTTAAACCAAAATATAAACAGACTCTGTGAGATGAATAGATCGTGACTTATGCGAGGCATTGTTTGACTGGAGCTTTTAATTACACCAATGTCACTGCACCATCTTCTTTTGTCGTGGTTTAATGGAACCGGACTGGAAAATTGGCGCCACAGTTCAAATCTTTACATGCCAGTAATGTGATGGAACGTGGATACATTCACATTGCCAGTAATGTGATGAAACGTGGATACATTCACATTGTACAACCGAGCAATCTGATTGGTCAACTAGATATTTAGAATGTGCTAAAATCAACATGATAGCACACCACTACAAATATTACTCCATATCGTCACATCCTAAAAAATATATATCACTGGACACATTACTGTACACTGGATAATAATAATAAAGTGAATGATATCTCAATAAAGAAACGTACCTCGTTTGTGTGCAGCACATTGGAGGTCAAACAGTTCAGTGAGCGTAGAGTAAATGTTCTTGTTGAAGTACTAAAGGTCGACTAATATGGACAGGAAAATTTGAACATAAAATCATGTTGTAAATTTAGAAATGATTACATTGATCTTTGTTCAATACATTTTGACTTTTGGACATTACAATGCTGTGGAGTTACTGGAAATGTTTGATCAGATTCTCCATCAGCTGTGCACTGAGTCGCAAATAGCTTGTGAAGTTGACAGATTTCATAGCTAAACTGCACGATGTCTAGAAAGCTTTAACCTTAGTTGGCTCGTTACTAAGACTCAGACTACTTGCTGGAGGAATTAAACTGGGTCCATTACATATAAGGAATTCTTTCCTGGTATTAGTCAGATCCCTTGTATCTCCATGGAAACGGAGATCAGAATGGAAACGGCGAGCAAAGAAATGTTTATTTTGAAAACAGGTCGCCCCAAAATCTAAAATTATTTTGATTAATTGCCAATTGTTGTATAATCGCAATATTACATTTGAGGGTGTGCTTTACCGTCAATATTGGCACTTTAGTGATGCAACACTGTGCCAATAATGACGGTAAAGCACACCCTCTCGTGTATTATTGCTTCATTTTCTTTAACAGAATTTCTGAAAATCTCAGCTAAGTTTGAACTAAATTTGAAGTTTGACATTGTCTACCAAATATAACTACCAGGAATTTTCCAAAACCTGTCACAGGCCGAAGCTTTGATGGCGTTGACACATTTAAAACGACGATGATGAATTCACGCCTTGACGACTTTCCATATCTTTCATTTCACAAGGTGAACAGCCAGCTTGCTCTGCTCGGTGGCCTGAAGCAGGAAATCAATATCAATCTGTCACACTAATTAGCCCGAGTGGAGGCCACAAGTCCAGATCAGTACAAGGCGGTGCATTTCTCCACTCGTTGGAAGGAGTTGGGGGTTCACACTTTTAACGTTTCCTCTTCTACTAGTTGTCTGTGCTGCAGCAGTGCACCGGCCGGTCCTGCAGTACTCTGTTTCCTCTTTGTGTTTTCTTTTTTTCCCTGCCGCTCTGCTATAAATAACAGCGTGCTCCTCTGATAATTTGTCTCTGTGAATATGTATGGCACACGCTAACATATTCTGCAGTGTCCTTTAGCCTACCCACACTGAATATCCTAGGTTAATGCCAAGGTAACACGAGGGTAATTCTAAGTCAGTGCTCTCCAACGCTAGCCTAATGTTAGGCTCGTGGCTATTTTTAGGGCGGCAGGACGCTGTGTTCCTCACTTCTTACAACTCTTATCACACCTCATCTGATTGAAACGGGAACCGCCGATGTGTGTTGCGGCAAATGATGTAATAGTTTGACAACACTTTCCAGACTAATCAATCACTTTCTCTCTCTCTGTCTCTGTCCTGCAGTAGTGGAGGTGAAGAGCAGCCTCCCATCAGGCATGCAGAGCCCAGTAGGAACAGCGAGCGAGCAGAGAGGAGGAGGTGGAGAGGGTGGTGAGTAGGGAGTCCTCTAAGAGTCCTTGAGGGGAGGAGTGGTGGTGGTGGTGGTTAGGGGGGGGTTCAATAATTTAGCAGGTCAGATGTCTCCTAAAAGTGGACCAGTAGACCGTCTAAGAGGTCTAAAGGCGATCCTGAGGGTCTTTGGGTGAGTTCAAGAGTCACTTAAAGGGAAACCCCGCTGATTTTACACATCATAGCCTTTTTTTCTCGGCATATGTGTCTCCAGAGGGAGCTGTGTGAAGTCTTATAGATCGCGTTGGTTGAGCCTGAAGACTACAAGTCTGAAAATGAAAACACTCTGGAGGTGTGGAGTTTTAAAAAAAAAAGAAGAGAGCTTACCAAACCTCAGCAGCCCACTCCTCACCTCTGCTTCAGACTAGAGGCTCCAGGTTACCATATGCCACTACAAGCACAGTACACAAATCTCAGTGTGAAACTGTTGGCAGTCCAGTTGCATCGTGGGTAATGTAGGTGTCAGAATGGAATTTAAAAAAAAACGACATCTCTGCTTCTGCTACATTGATTTTGAGTTGAATAGACTGATTGTGTCCTTCGGTGACTGCATGAAATCACTCAAAGAAAGAACTAATTAGTCCTCCAGTGAACGTCAAATCTGTGCAGCAAATAGGACGAGTCCTGTAGGAACCAATCAGTCGAGTTAATGTTAACGCAAGTGACACTCTAGATCAGTGTTTCTCAAACTTTTTACACATCAGGAACTATTCAACTCTCCACCGACAGGGCTTAAAATACAGTGAAACTTAAAATAGTGGAACCTGCTCAGTTACAGTTCACACAGGAGGCAGGTTTATTCTTCTAAGAAGATCATTTATTATTTTCGAATCCTAAACAGAACCTGGGTCGAAAAGGTTTTGCTTCACTGTTGTCTAGAAAACTTAAAATAAGAAGATTACAGAGTTTCTTTCCCGTTCTGATAGTAAAAGTATTTAAAAAAACAGATTTCAGTGCAGATACGCAAATATAGTTTCACATATTTTTTAGAAACACAGTCTCAGTTCTGTTTGTCCACCTCACACATTAATTTTTACACTATACAATAAATTGAACGGATCCATGCCTGGTATATGTAGTATAAGTGGTCCAGTGATGTTCTCTTCACTCCAGTGCAATCACAGTTCTCGTGGTCTCCATGTTGTCATTTTTATGAGGTCCACGTCAGCTATGAAGAAGCTACAGTGGGTACATGTGTTGGCTCTGTACACCACAACCCATAATGCACTGGTTTAAATCCAGCTTTAGAAAGGACTCCAGTGGTTATGATGAAATGATTCTTGGGCCTCTGACGTTTACCTACCAGGAAAGATTGCTGGAAAGCGTCCACCTTTATTCCCATATTTAAATAAAATGAAATAATAGGAGGCTGATCAGGACAGTGACAGGACTATGAACATCTTCTGATGTGGTTGTACGATCTGTTTCAAGCACACCCTGGCCTTTAAGGTCCATTTGTGGTGTGTTGGAAGCCCTTTTAAATGGTTCTGGTGGCCTAGTTTTAGGGTTTAGGGGTCATTTGAGCAGATTCCAGTGGTCCTTTTAAATGGTCCAGTGGTTTCACAATGGTTGCAGAAAGGTTGGACTAATTACTTTTCAAATTGAAGAAAGCCACTGTTGGCTTACACCAGAGTAGCCAGCTGAGTAGGTCAAAAAACACAAAGGACAGTTATTAAAGTTAAAAGAGGAACAACAGAGTCAAAAATATCATCTGGATTAGTAAAGCTCACATCTTGTTTATTCCAGGCGGAGGTCCAGGAGAAGGCCCAGGAGGTGGAGGAGGAGGCCCAGTGGACCTGCGGACAGAGCCCAGGGTGGGCTCTCTGTCTGGGGGTGCAGGAGCAGTCGACACGACCCTGAGAGAGCAGCAGCTCCAGCAGGAACTCGTGCTGCTCAAACAGCAGCAGGAGCTCCAGAAACAATTGCTGTTTGCAGAATTCCAGAAAAAACACGAAGTGCTCACGAGACAACACGAAGTCCAGCTTCAGGAGCACCTGAAGGTAGCTAGTCAGGTAGTTAGACTCCGAACCTACAAGATGGCTAGTCAACAGGATGCACACCTTCCATGCTGACTCTCATCTCTCATTCGTTGGTCAACCAGCCTGACGCGAGGCAGCTTTGTCACTCAGTCGTGTGTGTGTGTGTGTGTGTGTGTGTGTGTGTGTGTGTGTGTGTGTGTGTGTGTGTGTGTGTGTGTGTGTGTGTGTGTGTGTGTGTGTGTGTGTGTGTGTGTGTGTGTGTGTGTGTGTGTGTGTGTGTGTGTGTGTGTGTCTGTGTGTGTGTCTGTGTGTGTGTGTGTGTCTGTGTGTGTGTCTGTGTGTGTGTCTGTGTGTTTTTGTGTCTGTAAGCAACAACAGGAGCTGTTGGCGGCGAAGCGGCAACAGGAGCTGGAGCAGAAGAGGAAACTAGAGCAACAAAGACACGAAGAGCAGGAGAAACATCGACTGGAACAGCAACTGCTGCTGCTGAGGAACAAGGAGAAAGGCAAAGAGAGTAGGTCACGCTGCAGCTTTCACCACCACGCTATGCAGCAGTTAGCTCAAACGATTGCCTGATTGCTGTCTTCTCTCTCTGTGTTGTGTTTTTTCGGAAGGCGCCATCGCCAGCACAGAGGTGAAACTCAAGCTACAGGAGTTTCTTCTCAATAAGAAAGAGCCTGGCATCGGCGGACTGAACCATTCCTTCTCCCCAAAGTGCTGGTGAGGATTGCAGAGGACTCAAGCTGTCCCTGGGCACATCAGTCACATCACTGATATTACATATTGTCTCAGAATAACACCGTGTTCTGACCGAGTGAGCGTCAGCGACATAATCAGAATGTTTAAAAGTACAAATGTAGGGAGATAGCAAGTAATCACACTGCGTTTAACTTGAGCGGTTACGTCTCTTGTCTGATCTTAAGCACAGTTTGTTTACATGACACAGCAGAACAGGACAGTGCTTATTAAACTGATTCAGCAAGGACAGAGTGCCTGATGACAATCAGGAGATGGGGTAAAGTCGCGAATGTGAATGCGAGCTGTATTTTCTGTCCTGAATTAGTGGGGGAAAATGTTTCTCAGTCACAGATCAGACAGTGTCATCCCTGCTCACCGCCCTGTCTGGACGTCAGGCTGCTGCTCTAGTTGTGAATAGTTTCGAAGTCCGACCCGGGCTTAAACAAGCGGCTTCAACGTGCACTGTGTGTATGTTTACCTTGGTTTCTAAACGAGGACCCAAACATCTCAGAGTCACTGCAAGGAATCACGCCAAATGTTACCTTCACTCCTCTGAGTGGTAAACTTCATTTATGAGGAGAAGCACTAGAGGACAACACTGTGATTGTGTGACGTATTGGAGTCATTGGTTGTATTTCTCTTGAGAGTTGCGTAGCAGTACTTTTTTTGGAACATGAATTTTGTGGGTAGGTAACTTTCCAAGGATGTATATACAAAACTATGATGACAAAACAACTTTAACCTCTTGAATATTGAATGTAATTAAACATTAGCAAGCCACTAATGTGGCTTAAGGAATGAATGTAGCCTATATGAAAACACAGTCAATCAATAAATGATCCTGTCGGCCACATCATGCACACAGAGCGTCTTCTCCTCTACTGACAAAAGTATGAATTTATGACAATATGAACTCCCCTCTCAAATATTCTAACCCTGCTTTTATTTTGAAATACATACAACAAATAATGAGCTTAATATATTAGATGATACCTGTTGTAATTAAGTTGGGTGACGTGGGTGATGAGTCTCGTTAATGTATTTAAGCTGGATTCATGACTTCCGAAAGTGTCCGCTGTGACAGCATCAGCACTGTTGCAGCAAAGTGAAGGGTTGTGAGGACGATGCTTTGTGAGGAGACATCGTGTGCTCTCCTCTACTTCCCACACAAAGTCACTCTGAGGAATGATTCAGTTTTTTGTCAGAATGAATCCCAGCAGGTTAAATAAAAACAAACAAGAAAACACTTTTTTTTTATTGAGCTGATAAAATGCTTTCACAAAAACGCTTCACACATTTTTGACAAGTGAAATTTAATCTCCAGACACATTTAAGAAATGCATGATCAACACATGCTAATCATGCGCAACAGTGACCGTTGACCAATACCTTAGTTGGTAAAAAATCTAGAAATTAGGGTGAGTATAAAAGTAAATACTTTAGGTAACTATTTACCAGTGGAGTACTGAAAATCTGTACTCAAGTAAATCAGAATCAGAAGTACGTCAAGACCTTTTTTTTTCTTCAAGAAAAATATGAAATATTTCTCTGATAAATGATATAAAGTATGAATGGATCAAACGGAGTCAGCAAATAAATCTGCAGATAAAGCAGAACTTTTAGCCTAAAGCCACTAAAAATGTGCAAAACTAGTCTGCCGGTTGGTGCTCTCTCTGATCAGCCTTCAATCAAAGCATCCACGCTCTTAATCCTGCATAACTTTAAGCCTTAACATAATGTGAACAGGTGAGTTGTATATAAATTCACCCTCAGTACAGTTGTCATGAACGGGGAAATTAGCTACAGAGACCAAAACTGTTTTTTGTACCAGGCTGTAAACATGTTTATTTCTGCTGTGAAGTTGGACATTTCAACATGGAGACTTATGCAGACTGACTCACTTCTGGAGCCAGCCTCAAGTGGACGAGAAGAGGAAATGCAGTTTTGGCACTTTATACTGTCCATCGTCGTTTGAGGAATTACACCACCAAGATTGCAGAGTGAAATTCACTAAAAACTTACTGAGGTTATTTATGAAAATAACTAATAAATAATGATGCCCAAATGAATAAATATATCTAATGACTCATGTGGTTTAAAACAATAAATTGATATGCGTGTTTAAAAATTCCAATGATTTGATTAATTGAGGGATGAATACACATACCAACATTGACAGATATTGCTGGTGTTCTTCTGGCACCATCATCAGCTCCTTTAAGACACACACCTCGTTACATAAGTGTGATGGCAGTTTTCGTTGTCTGAGTGAGCACCTGAGTCACAACAACAGTATAACCAGGATGGACATAAACACAGCATGTGTCTCTTCTGTGTCTGTCCTGTCTTAGTATCTGAATCAGGCTGTGACACACATTTACATATCAGACGCTCATGTATGAGAATAACCATCTCTTTAACACAGAGATGGATTCATGTATTCCATGTCTCATGTCCAGGGTATTTCAGGTTCAGGTTTGGCTGTCAGTCCTTCTCCATAGCTTCTCTCCATAAATCCATCTTGCACCAGCGTTTCGCCACATGGGAGCAAACAATGAAAGAAGAGACGCAGAGGAAACATTTTCACAGAAACAGGAAATAACAGGAAAGGCATTCTAGGAAATGACTAAACAAAGTAACAAAGCACATAGAGGGTTGACAGGAGATGGTTTTACTGAAACACTTCATTACTTAACACTGTGACTGTTTTACCAGCCAGATAACTCACTTTCCCCTCCTGTTTGTGTGTGTGTGTGTGCGCCTGCAGGGGAGCCCAGCACACCTCCCTGGAGCAGGGCTCTCCTCCACAGAGTAACACCCCGGGAACTCCT
This sequence comes from Collichthys lucidus, assembly GCA_004119915.2. Taxonomy (NCBI): domain Eukaryota; kingdom Metazoa; phylum Chordata; class Actinopteri; family Sciaenidae; genus Collichthys; species Collichthys lucidus. Next base: position 25,206,077 of record CM014100.1, read on the forward strand.
CCTTCCTACAAACTGCCCCCGCTGCTGGGGAACTACGAGGGCAAAGACGACTTCCCACTCCGCAAGACAGGTAGGAGAGACAGACTGAGGCACGCAGAAGTGTGTGTGTGTGTGTGTGTGTGTGTGTGTGTGTGTGTGTGTGTGTGTGTGTGTGTGTGTGTGTGTGTGTGTGTGTGTGTGTGTGTGTGTGTGTGTGTGTGTGTGTGTGTGTGTGTGTGTGTGTGTGTGTGTGTGTGTGTGTGTCGTCACTTGCCATGTACAAGTAATTTGATAAAGAACAATGCGGAGGTGGAGTGTGATGTGTTTATATATATATATATATATATAAATGTGTGTGTATGTGTGAGTCAGTGCCAGTCTGACTCACCAGGGAGGAGGTTCGTCAACACACACACACACACTGTTTCAGATATAACTGATAGCATGTTACAGCATCTTCTCTGAACATGTCTGTGTGAGAGACTGTTTCATATTTTTATGTCCGTCATGCTTTTCTATCCTTACGTGGCTCGTGTTTAGTTTACAATAACAGTTGTGCAGATTTCTCATTCAAATGCAAAGTGATTTTTGTTTGCTGATTTAAAAAAAAAAAAAAAACTTTGAGACTTTGGGAATTTATCATGATTTATATGTTGTAAGTGTGTAGCTTTGTGTGATCAGTAGTGGGTTAGTTTGTTTATTTTGGGTGTTATTTTTCCGTTGATTTTCATTTAAAACTTTCACTAAATCTGGATGAAAATTTGACTCACAGGGGATTTGATTTCATAGAGAAATTAGGCTCATTTACTTCTATGGTTCTGTCATTTTTCTAATTACCTGCTCAGTAAATATCTTCCAATGTGTCCTGGGATACTTCAGGCTCCTGCAGCCTCACACATGAGAACACAAATACATTGTTCTATAGCATAATTTTAAAATCTTGACATTAAAGTCACTTGCAACTCTTCTTCATGCCTGCGTCCAGTTCTTGCTCAGTCAGATCTGTTGATCTGATCTAATGCCACATAGTCAAAGGGTTAGTAACAACAAGACATCCAGGTTTTCCTGGAAACAGGACTGCTGGATACTGTTCAGACAGTTCAAACCAATAAAACCTGGATGCTTTTTCTCCCTCTTCCTGCTCCGTGCCCTTAACCTTGACTTTGAGACCAAAGCCACCTTAAAATACACCCACTGTAGCTGCTCATCCAGCAAACAAACCAGCCAGCCAACACGTGCAGCCAGCCAAAATGTGATGTAGGATTACCAGACAGCCTGTATCCGCCCTGATAGTCTCCTGTTGGCAAATCACCAGCCACCTTAAAATACCCCCATCAAATCCTGTGCCAAACAAAACACAGCACTCCACAATGAAACACACACGTTAGAAGAATGCTAATTAAACAAGACAAGATTTAAAACTTTTTAAAGGGCAAACTCTGTTCTCTATCAAAGAAAGGTCGACGTGATCACAGGGCAGGTTTCACTTCTTCTGTCTCTCCACGTCTCTCCAGTCTCAGAGCCCAACCTGAAGGTGCGCTCACGGTTGAAGCAGAAGGTGGCAGAGAGGCGGAGCTCTCCGCTCCTTCGCAGGAAGGATGGAACAGTTATCAGCACTTTTAAGAAGAGAGCTATAGAGATATCAGGTGAACATACACACACACACATGCTGTACATCAACATAAAGTTGAAAAAAAAGACTGAAAAAGGATCATAAATGGTTTTAAGGTTAAAAAGTTATAAATTATATTAATAATAAGGCATTGTCATACATGAACTTGATGATTAACTCCTCTCTCTCTTTTTCTGTCCTGTCCATGTATCTCCACCAGTCTCCTCTCTTTGTAATAGCGCTCCAGGTTCAGGTCCCAGCAGTCCCAACAGTTCCAATTCAGCTATCGCTAATGGCAACACGGGATCGGTGCCCAACATACAGACTGAGGTATACACACAGTTTATTTTAAGTAAATGTAAAGTTATGCGTGCTGACTCATGCAGAACACAGGTTGGTTTCGTTATCACCATTCAGTTTTTTTGTACTGACAGACAGCTTGAACTCGCCAATTACAGTTCACTGTGGTTCAAGAAAAGTTCATTTGTACATTTACAGAACAATTGTTAACTAAAATGAAATTTAAAATACATAAAAAAGAAATGTTTAGTTGTTTTCTGTATTCCTAGCACATTAGGGTCAGGACGCTTTGTATTGCTTTATATTATCGGCCATTGGGCATTTGGCATCTTTCAGTCAGCTGAGAAGAGACTGAACATCATGTGTTTGTTGTCTAAAGGGGAAATATAGCTGCGTATCGTCAGTGCGCCAACGATAAGGAATGTTATATATCCACAGATCTCAGAAGAAGCATTAGTAATGCAAAGTAAAAGGGGCCTAAAATGGAGCCTTGGGGTACATCACAAATAAGAGTCCTAGAAAAGAATGAAGAATTATTAATGGATAAAAAACTGGGCTCAACTGTAAAAAATTTAGATGCGGAAAATGTCCACTGAAACATAATTTCTGGGAAGTGGTCTGCCTATGTTAACAGGGATAATGATGCTTGTAAATGCTAGCTAGCCAGGATATAGGTTGAAACAGCTGGACAAATTTGGTTGCATTCTTTAAGTGTGGTTTAAGGATTAGGATTCAAACTTTGTTGATATAAGATGATGGTCAAGTTCTTACAGTAGATGTTAAAACAATGGTTACTATGGCAACGTGGATTAATTTTCTTTATTAAAGAAAAATGGTTTGGGTTTCTGGGTTTCTAATTTCTTACATCAACTACTGCTAAGATTCTACAGAGCATGCTTAAAGTCTGCCTGTGTGTCTGTCTGCCTGCAGCTGAGATCTCTCCATCAGACGCTGGGGGCTGATGGGACATTGAGTCCTCTGAATCTCTACACCTCGCCCTCCTTGCCGAATATCTCCTTGGGTCTCCCGGCCAACACACACATCACGGTGGGTAAACATCACAGTTCTCATTAATACCCCTAAATCGTAACACCCGCAAGTTACCTTGTCAGTGTGGTTACCACAGTAACAGCCCTTCTCCCCTCTACAGCCCTCTCAGAAGCTGTCGGCTCAACAAGAGGCAGAGCGCCAAGCCATCCAATCACTGCGAGGGGGCGGAGCTCTAACAGGGAAGTTTCTATCCACCTCCTCCCTACCTGCAGGTAAACTTTTGATCATTTAATTTCTTATGTTTGAATTATTATGTTAATAATAATAATATGTATGGATTATTCTGAACTGGTAATGATGTTTCTTTTAAGGGGTGGGGCATGATGTGGAGACAGCGCCCCCCAGCTCTCATTCTGCCCATTCCTCGTTACTGCAACATGTACTACTGCTGGAACAGGCCAGACAACAGACTGCTATGCTAGCTGGTATACTCTCACACACAAGTACACTGAAGTCAATGCTAACGTTCACGGTAGTGACCCTAACTCATTGTCTTTGTGCTCTGACCCTTCACCCACTCAGTCCCCATGTACAGCCAGTCGCCGCTGGTTACGGCAGAGAGGGGCGTGTCCAGCGGCATGCGGTCGGTCAACAAGCTGCCTCGCCACCGGCCATTGGCTCGGACCCAGAGTGCACCTTTGCCCCAGTCCCCCCAGGCGCTGCAGCAGCTAGTGGTCCAACAGCAACATCAGCACTTCCTGGAGAAACACTACAAGGTACACAAGTTCACACAAACACATACACAAACACACACATGCGTTCAAACACTGACACTACCTTGTGTGTGTGTCTGTGCGTGTGTGTGTGTGTGTGTGTGTAGATGCTATCGAAGGGGACAGAGCTTCCCAGGCCACCGCCCACCCACCCAGAGGAGACAGAGGAGGAGCTAACAGAGACCAATGACATGCAGGAGGACGACGGAGGGCCGAGCCTTCACAGGTGAGGCATTTCTGACAACCAATCAGTATGAATGACTGATTACCGTGTAATGTAATGTATCGTAATGTATCTATATCCATATATGTTATTTTGAACCTGAATGTTGTCTGCCCTGTTATTCTGACCAATCAGGCTTCAGAAAGAGGGCTCTGATGACAGCACACCCTCTTCCGAGCGACTTGGCGTGCATATGAAGGGCGACGAGGAGCACGGGGGAGTGCATGTGAAAGGGGAGAGTACGGAGAGCGAGCTGGATGAAGAGGAGGAAGAAGAGGACGTCATCCATCTGAGGGAGGATGACGAAGAGGAGAGAGGGACCTACACACAGGTTTGTGTGTGAACGCAATGCTGCTCTCTGCAGGGACTGAATGTGCCGCAGTGTGTCTCAGCAGCTCCATACACATCCACTTATATCAGTGTTTCTCAAACTTTTTCAGACCAAGGACCACTTTGTCAAAAAAAAAAATTTCAGGGACCACCTGACCCCGTC